>JAQLOL010000006.1:11678689-11695897 GCA_029783665.1 Naso thynnoides
GAATAAAGAGGCTGCAGGTCTGCACAGAGACCATACCAAGTATAGCAAAGCTTCAAAGTTCAACGCGCACACACACACACACACACACACACAAACCATAGTCCATCATATTAGGCATGTACAAGGCAGGCAAGAAACCCTAAGGGGCTTATGAAGTGTTATGCCTAATTTAAATCAAAGAGAAGAAAAAATAAAAATAACAGAACTAAATGGACACATCATGGACACTCAGTCACATCCGTAGACACTCTCTATTAGATATCTTTGGAACGGGCTGCTGTAAACCTCCAGTGATACAAATCTTAAATTTAACAGATTTATTTGGGATTTGAAGGGGGGGGGCGGCATAACTGTTCTCAACACCAATCACAGATGGAGCCATGTTTACAGCTAAAGGTCTATGACCAGCAGGCCACTGACATATATTGACTTAAAAATCATGAAATCCCATTATAATAGGAAAAGTCATGAAGCATGGAGGGGATTTATTGCCTATCTTAAGGCCTTGCTTTTAACAGGGCTGTTTGTCATATTTTATTTTAAAAGTTCACTCATACTGATGCATATTTGATGTAATACGTGTATAAAACAGCCTATGTTTAATGCTGGCAATGTGCTCTGTGACATGCTGGACCAAGCCAGGCTGCAAAAACAAATCAGACCAAGTTCATAGACATTCAAAACCTGCACTTTCATTAAAGATGTATTTCATGCTGTCTGCATCAGGAGCAGGGCTCCAAATGAATTTTCCCATGAGGAATTATAAAATGAATCTGAATCTGTATTTTACATTTATGCACACTGAAAATCCAGGGTTGGAAGTATTTCGGCACAGAACTACAAGTTTTTGAGGACTGTGGGAACAATATATTAAAGATGTCATGTGTAGCCTGCAGTGTGCACTTTAGTAAATTGAAGAGAGTGCACAGAGAGAAGAGGGCCCCACAACTCGTCTTTGCTCCAAGCCCCTAATCCAGCCATTACAGCAAAGACTTTTACTATTTGATAGCGGCCATCCAAAACAGTAAAGAAAATATCCAACTCTATGTAAACTCTATGGGTAGGATCACAAATGTTGATAGCCACATTGGCAGAGTCTGCAGCATATTGATCTGTTTGTGCATCACTTATTTATTAACTAGTTCATCCAGTGACTCTTCTTTCCATTCGTGGCTGTCTCAGATGGATCTATCAAAACATCAAAATAGGAAAAAAAGCTACTTCACTATCAGAGCAGCCTTATGTTCAATGAGATAATGATAATCATGTCAGCCTGTGGACATGATATGGCGAACTTTTTGCAAAACCAGGTCATAACACAAATATTTGTTGCATTGTTCAACAGGGTCAAAACTGTATCCGGCTCTTGTCCTTTTGTCTGTCTTTGCACGCGAGCATTGAGCGCAGGTTTGTCCCTGTTTGGGTTTGTGCGCAGAGAGGAAGTCTCCTCCATCTAAAGTGTTAACAGCCTCTGTATCATCTGGGCGGGCTTACGCAGCGACGCACTGTGCGGTCGATCGATGGTAAACTCGACTGTGTGTGCATCATCATCTCCTCTCTCAGCATCCACGCTGCGCTCTGTTGTTCCGCTCATCGCCTCCAGCCTTCGCAATGACCTTCCGGCTATCTAACCTTAGCTGAATGGTGGCTGTGGCGTTTTTTTCCGCTGTGGCTGCGTTTCTACCTGCTGCCGTGGAGGGAAACGGATACCTGCGCTGCATCATCGGCATCACTGCGGAGCGCTGTGGGTGACGGCGCGTGCTTGCATTTGGGTGTATTCTGCGTGCGACAGCCACCATGGCGAAAGCAGTCACATCATCCGGTGCAATAACAGGTAAGTGTGCGGTTTGTTAGGCTGGTATCATCACGCTGTCGGGCACTGTTGTTGCTCTTGCGCCGCGTTTTAAAGCAGACTCATGAATGACGCAACTTGCATTGGCAGCTTTGTGTGCGTGATGCTGACCCGACGACCACTGTTTTGTTTATTCGCTTGGTGTTGGTTGTTTTCCATTGATGCATATCTGCAAGGTACATTATTAAAAACACAGAGGGACGTTTTTATTTTCCTGTAAAATAAACCCAAATCTCTGGGCCCAGTGGGTTTAAAATGTGCTGCCATTGTGTAATTTAAATTTTCTCACCAGGAGATATCACATTACAACCATATAGGCTCCATTGTGGTGAGGGTTCGGTCACTTCAGAGCAAAATCAGACTATGCGTGTCGCCTTTTTTGGGTGATGATGCGACTCAATCTGATAAAAGGGTTTAAATGGGTGGAGAGAGGAGGACTGGACAGATTCATGAACTGTATAATCTCTATGAGCATCAAAGCATTGTGTGATGGCTCTGTGAGTGGTCTAGATCAGGATGAAGATGAGCCTTTTACATTGCATTTCCCCCTCAACGCCCTGAAAGAATGCAGATCTTCCTGCAGGTCACTCATCACTTTTTAGAACAGCATTACATGAGTGACTTTAATCCGGGAAGGAGTGCTCCATTGAGAATGTGCTGGAAATGATGCAGGGTGACTACTGGGGACAGTTATGTTGGAACTTGAAGACCCATTTTTTAAAGCTCTTACAAACCCACGAGGAACATACTTTATTTTGCTTTCAGCTGGTCATTATTCTACAGCCTGTATTTTACAAATACAGGTTTCATCATAAAGAATAATGGCTGAACAGCTGTAAAAAAAAAAACCCCTATCATATTCTCTGAAAACCATTAAACATACAGCAGACCTAAATTCACCTCCGGTCAGTAGAGGCAGACTACCCTGTGGCAGCTGAAGAAATCAGTAAATTGTTGTAAATGTTACAAGTGAAGCATGGTGAATGTGTATGAATGTTGCTAAAGTAATACATTTAGTTGAGTCAGCTGAGTGTAAAAGTTTAGGTCAGCTAAGCAAAGTGAAGTAAAAGCAGCAGCTCTGCTGTCTGACATCAGCCACAGCACGTCACAGACTGACCCAATGTTGTCTGCCAGATTCAGTGACAAACAATAAAAGACTTGACTGTCAGGAGACTGATCCACTTGATCAAGTGAAACGACTGACTGTGCGGGCAGTTTAGCCTACAACGCACATATTGATTCAGGTGAATTTGTGGGATTAAACTTTTTTTTTTGGACACACGTTCACATTCTAAGATAAGAATCCACCCACTGTGTCCAGATCTGTCAGCTCTCTGTATTACATAATAGATTAATCAGATAATTATTTTTTTTGATTCGTCATTTCTTTAAAACGGTGTTAACATTTTGAATATTTACTCCAATTTAGGTGTATTTTGGTCTGTTAATCATGGAATTATTACAGAAAATGCGTCGACATGTGATGTCCCATCTGTGAGCTGTGAACATTAATAAAGACACATCTTACACACACACACACACTTATTATTGGCTTTATATGGTTAAGTTCTTCATTTAAGCCATTTATGAGCAATGCAGTTTGTGATATTGAGGTGGAACTATGAGCTCACTGCTTGGATCAATACTTTCATTTATTCTTTCATTTGTTCTGTGCTTTAGGTGAAAAGATGGCACCACCATCCATCAGCCTTCTTCCCGACAGGAGATCTCCGACAAACGGTCACAGCTCTCCTGCCCGGACTGGAAAAACGAGTACGTAATCCTCTGCAGCCTCTGGCATGTAATTGACTTTGCTACCAAGTGGTTTCATGTGAATGAAAATAACTCACAAAAGAATGTGTATTATTGCACAAATTTTAGAGAAATTCTCACCATGACTTTGCGGGCCTGCCTGAGTGAGTGAAGTGTGTTTTTGGGCGGCTCTGTTATCAGTGAAAGTGAGGCGCTGACTACAGCAGCGACACAAGCGCAGCCACAATAATCAAAAGAGGCGTTGAGCATGTGTGGAGTGACTATCACAGCAAGGGCAGCTTCCTCCCCTCTTCAGCATATTGCTGCAGTTTGCCCTTGGCATGGGGCATCTCAGCATTTTGCAACATAATGCATTTAACATAGAGCAGCCCCACAGAGAGCTGAGGAAATGCTTCCCTCTACTGGCAACAAAGCAGCACTGCAGGTCAGTACTGTCTCGCTGATGTCATTCTTTGTGCTCTCTCCTCTTGTCATGATGATCCCAGCACCATCTAACACAGAGAAGAAGCCGCACATAAATGGATACGCATCCCCTTCACACATAGCAGCTGGCAGTAATAACCCTGCAGGTAAACAAAGTAAGTCTCTATGTTTTGTGTATGTATTTTTCCTCTTTGCTTCAGTTTGGCAACATTGTGCCGACGTTTTGTTTTTTTGGTTCTCTGATGTCTTCATCCATCTTTCAGTTGTGGAGGGATACATGAAGACGGACGACAGGATGCGATTAGCCAAAGAGAGGCGTGAGGAGAGGGAGAGAAGTCTTGGTAGGTGATGTCCTGAGGTACAAATGCAACGAAAAGAAGAAGAGCTCTGAGATGCTTCTACATTCATGTTCCTGCTGTGTTTTTTTTTTGAGTTCAGCTTCCCTTCAAAGTTGTTTTTTTTTTTTGTCATGACATTTGTCTCCCTACAGTTTAATTGGTTAAGGAAGTGCTTTGCTGGCCGGTGGAAGATTTACTGTATCCTGAGTTCACTGGGCTTTTGATGTGATGAGCTAAGTCACTTCAGAGAATGTGGCAGTAACATAGAATAATCCACAAAAGTAGGTCTCCCACTCACATTTAATCATCCAGCTCCTGCAGTTGCCCCATGATGACAAGGATTTCTATTCTCATGACAGTCAAATTCACTGTAACATACCAAAGTTCACATTTTAATGGGAGATTTTTCAAGTGTGTTTTGTAAGAAATATGAGATTACCAGATCTCAAAGAATAAAAGCAGTAATCTTTAAAGAGTCTTTTGAAGACAGATTAAAATATATCCTGAACTCTACATGACCAGCAGGGTATCAAAAAGCACAATTAGTCCATTAACTTTCATTTTTCTTCCGTGGAACCTGCAGCAGAATTGTTTTCCTTTCTTTCAGCGGCGAGGGAGCAGCTGATCCGGGAGAAGGAGCGCAGAGCGCGGCTGCAGTACGAGCGCACAGTGGAGGAGCGCTGGAGGCGGCTGGAAGAGCAGAGGCAGAAAGAGGAGCTGCGCAGAGCTGCTGTGGAGGAGAAGAGGAGGCAGCAGCTAGAGGAGGAGAGGGTCAGCTGATCTCACACCAAATCATAATCATAATCTGTCAAATTTAAAAATGCCCCATTGCCAACTGTATCTTTCTAATTTGCAGTTGTGTGTGTGTGTGTGTGCGAGGTACATAAAAGGCACATTAAAACTTGAAGACCTTTCCTGACAGTGTTCAAGAATGACTGAGAAATAGAATCAGCAGAGGTCACAGTGTTCACATAAAAGTTCTGCTGTGCTGCGTTCAGGAGCGGTTGGAGGCCCTGATGAAACGCTCTCTGGAGCGAAGCCTTCAGCTGGAGCAGAGGAACAAACGCTGGAGCAGAGGCTGCCCCACAGGACCAGGTAGGAAGTGAGCTTGACTGTTTTGAATACAACAGGCACGGATGACTGAATGATCAAATGTAAACGATCTGAAAATGTGAAGCAGCAGGATGTAAGAAAGGAATGGAAGAAAAAATGCTTTTTTAGGTCTGCATTTTGCTGTATTTTTCTGAGACACCATGACAAAGTGTGTGTGTGTGTGTGTGTGCGCGCGCGCTATAGACTGATGTGTTAGTGAGTGAGAGAGTTTCTCATGGCCCATTCTTTGCCGACAGCCTGGCTGCTGAAGTGCGCATGAGCTGAAACGTGTGCCTGGTTTTTCCCACAGAGGCAGGATGGAGTTACACATCTGCACTGGTGTCTACACTTTTTAAACCTCTGAAGTTAATTGAAATCATCAATATCTGAAAATAACACATAAATCAGCTGTTTCTACAGCTAGAAATTTTCAACACACACAATGGCTTTAAACCAGAACCAAAAAAAAGGACAAATTAGTTTATATTCTATCCCGACTTCCATGCTGGTATCTTAACTCCAATCCAGGTCTCTACAGATGGATGAGGAGTTGCTCAGATAAACTGTTCATAACGCTCTGACTGCTCACCTCTGCTCTGCTCTGCTCCGCCCGCCGCCTATAGGTGACAGTGAGAATGCCCCACTCCCTTTCTCTGCTGCCTCCGCCTTTTCCCATGGCATTGCCTCCCCCCTTCCTGCTGTCAGCGAATCTGGTAAAGTTAAGCCCCCGCCCCCTACTCGCTCTCCCAAATGTATCTCCCCCTTCTGTTAATCCAACACTTTCCATGTCTGTGTTTGTTTGCCTTTGGGCAAATCTTCAACTTAAGCCGAAGGCAAACGTCCTCTGTCTGTGATGCATGAATGTTAAGCTGTTCTGTTGCTGAACTTTTAATGATGTCCAATTATAATGTGCTTCTCTTTGTACTCTAGGCTTTGGTATGTTTGCTGTGTCTCTGCTCTGCTGCCGTGGCTTTTATCTTTGGGTTATCACCGCATAGAGACTGTGGAAACAGGCTGCAGGGATGCAAATTAACAGGCAGTTAGTGTTATCAGCACAGGAACGTATGCTGACATGAATTTACATGGTCTTATTATGATCTAAACTCATTTTCAGGCAGGCTTAAGCTGTACTGGGGAGTCTTTTATTCTTACCTTCACCATGCAGGAAGAGAGAACAATAAGAGAATGCACCAGCTCAGTTTTTTCATATTTTCCTCCATTAATTCATCACCCACAGCCCTGTATGCCTCTATTCAGTGTGTATAACTCTCTTTAAAATCTCCCTTAAAGTCAACCTCCGGATTAGTTTCTCAAGATTAGTAACCTCTCAGTAATTACAAACAGGCTGAAGAGCGCTGGATCAGATTGACTGAGCAATTTCAATGATCTCACACACCAGTGGTATTATTCTCACAGTTTGTCGATGCATTCGTTCCAGTTCTGTTTTGACAACATAAGTTAAGGGGTTTCAACCTGAAAGCGGCTAAGTGGTTTTGCTCCGGGTCCCTGGAGCAGATGGTTTTGGAGATTAATCGCACATGACCTAGAATAGAAATATGTGCACTAAAATAGACACAGATACAGATATGAGCACTGGGAGGGCTGCACTCTTTAGAGATCGCTCTTAATAGATGGTGACAGATGGATGAGAAGTTACAAGAGATGGCATGAAGACAGCCTCTGGCATTGTAGCTGTTGTTCCATGTGTACGACCTTTGCTTTTGTGATTGTGGGTTTGCACAAGGTGTGTGTTTTTCATTTGCAGTCATTGTTTCGGGTGTGGCAGGAGAGAAATGTGGGTAATTTGATTTGGGATAACTGTTTACGGCCTTTATGCTGGCATGTGTGTGCTTGCATCACAATGCATGGTAGCATACAGACTCACAGTCTTTCTTGTAAATGAAAGAGTGGTATAGACACACCCCATTATGTCTGACTGTTGGCTGAACCTGTCTTACAGGCAGTTAAAAGACATAAATGTGATGTATTCAATGTCCCTCAGTCAGGCCGAATCAAATAGTGTCCCTCCAGGTTTATTTGTCAAATTTAGAGAAGAACTGGCAGTTAATCTTAACAAAAATCTTCATTCACATTTACCTTTAATGCAACAAGAAAATATATCATTTTCAGCAGTGATTAACATGTTGTTTAGAAGTACTCTCTAGATTTGAGCTGTAAGGTTGCAAGTTTTCTTCCCAAACCAAAATTAATTATACTCTAATACGTTTTTACCTGAAATTTAAGATTATGTGCTAATTTTTGCAGTATCATTTTACTGACTTTGGCTGCAGAAGTGAGTCTGTAAGCTTCAGGTGGATGCAGCAAACACTGTCCAGTCAATCCCCCCCCTGGCCACTGTAGTAATATCCCTCTGTCACTCCCTATTCGCCATCATCTAATTTGATAAGCATTGTGTTTGTCATCATGCAGCGCCCTGCAGCCCTCACAGGTCACCTTTCTGTAGCTCGCTGAACCCCGGAGATCACAACAGACTTCAGGGAGGCTCTCAGTCCACCCCCAATACCCCCAAGGTCAGATCTTGCATGCTGTACTTTGGCATAGTTACACAACACCTGTACCTTTTTAACATACATGGATACAAGATCTTGTGCCTTACATCACTCTAACTTACAGAAAGAGCGTCTGCGGAGAGAAAGAAGAACTGCATCACCAGGCTGCGGATCCCCTGTCAGAAGATCAGAATCTCCTGCTAGCGTCACCAGGCATTTGGCTTCCCCCACTACCTCCAAGTAAGATCATTTGCTTGGGGTTGAATTAAAGGGTCAGATGCAACCATCGCTCGTTTGCATGGAACTGCTTTTAAATTTCCTTACTGTCATGAAACACTTGAAACTTAAGCCACGTGTCTCTCTAACTGTGTGCAGGCTAGCATCTAGGATGCGCGGCCAGTCTCCTAGCAATGCACATCAGTACCACTACTCTCCTACAAGACACCGTCCAATCACGCCAACCAATGACAGGAAAGCAGAAGACAAGAAGGTGGAAACACACAACGAACAAATCAAAGATGAGAAAGAGAAAAAGAATACAGACAACAGCATTAATCCGTCTTCCCAAAGTGGGAAAAATGTGGTCAACGTTGAAATCACTAAATCCAGATCATCTCAAGGCGAATCTGTGGATAAGCATCTCGAAAGCAGCACCTCTGAAAAAAATCAGTCCCTGGACAGAAGAGACCACATGTCTCCCAAAGTGGATTCGTCAGAGAAGAAGACGCAGAGCAGCACTCAGGACGAAGACAAGAAAAAAGGTGGACTTTATACAAACAAGAGTAGTGTATTCGAATCCTCACACTAAATTTGGTTTCAATACACTTCTTACACCAGTCTCTCTACATGTTTTGACAGAATCAGCACCCTGCACAACCTCAGTAAAGGTGGCAGCTGGCACAACAAATGCAGAGGAGGCTACCAGGCTGTTGGCAGAGCGTAGGCGCCAGGCTCGAGCTCAGAAAGAATTGGACGACAAAAAACGGGAGCTAGAGGAAGAAGAAAGGTATGCTCATTGAATAACTTAGGAATTAAAGACAGAATTAAAAGGTCTGTGGATTTAAGTTGTTAAATGGGTTTATTAAGTGTATTTGTCTGCCAATCAGACTGAAGGAAGAGCAGCTGAAGAAGCAACTTGCAAAAGAGCAGCAACAGAAGGAGGCGAAAGTTCAACAAGTTAAGGAGAAGGTTAAAAATGAGGAAGATCTTCACAAGCTGAAACAAGAGGAGGACAAACGAAAGAAGGAGGAGCAGGACAAAGAAGTGCATAACCAGATGGACAAAGAGGTAAGAGATTATCACAAAGTGGTAGTAGGCAGTTGTTTTTGCTCTGTGGTGCACTGAAATTTTTGATTTCACGTGAATTTAAGATGAGTCTTTGGCATATATTGCTTAAAATATATCCCGTCACAAGTTTCAGGCCACAAATCAATGTCTTCTTGATTTTAATAGAGAGAGAAAGCCAGAGTCCAGGCTGAAGAGGATGCTCAGCGTCAGCGACAGGACAGAGAACTGGCAACGCAACAAGAGGAGGAGGAGAGGCAACTAAGAAAAAAGGTTATTTCAAAGAGAAAGAAGTTCAGTTAAAGCATATTTTGCATGCTGAAGGAGCATTGTACTGTGATTTTTTTAAAGGTTCACACAGTGTTTGAATTAAATGTTGATGTTTTTTTTTTTTAGAGAATCGAGGAGATCATGAAGAGAACAAGGAAGGGTGAAGCTGACTTGAAGGTACTGTAAGAGACACCCTCTGTTCTCGTACAGTAGTCCTTCTGCCTTTAAGCACCTGCTGATTGTCTGATCAAGATTTCTTTCTCAACTTTAATTTATGAAAATTCTGACTTTCTGTTGTTATTATCTTTATTAAATTCTATTGTTGGTGATTCTTTTGGTTTTGTGTCCTGATTACCCTCCAAAAATTGACTTGATCGTGTCTGTTCTGCATTGAATCAGAAGGAGGAGCAGGTGGAGACGAAGCCCGTCTCACCTCCAGGTCAGTGTGTTATTCAGCCTCCCTGCAAATTCTTGCGCTTGCCTGCTGTCCCTGCTTACTCCTCCCCTCTCTGTATGCCTTGCAGCTGTAAAAATGCAAACAGGGCATGTGTGGTTTATGATGTGATTCATTTATTAGCTTATTTTGAGCATGCACATCTACGTTTTTATGAGTTGGCTTTGAAGACATCTCAATGGGAGATAGGTGCCAATATTATTCTAGCATTCTTGTTATTGTCTGGAAATGTGATAACTTTGATGCTTTTGCTTTGACTCATCAGAAGAATGAGCACCTATGATCAATATAAACTGATGATATGCTGCTTGTGCTTTGGGCCTTACATTCAAAACCATTTGGTGGGAGTTAAACAATATGTTCTGGAATCTGGAGCAGCAGCCAAGGACTTTACTCTTGGTGCTGAGAGAGCAGCTTTTACTGTAGACCAGTGCCAAGGGAGCTGACTGTAAAATTAGCTGCTCTTGAAAATGTCCTTGGAAGATTTATTCAGGGAGAGCTCTGCACAATGTGAGCTGACACTTTATTTGAACTGTCCAGTTTTAATTCCAGTGGTGGAGTGTAACCAAGTACATCTACTCAAGCACTGTGCCTAAAGGCCCAGTGTGTAGCATTCAAAGGGAATGAATTTGTGGAACATGTCAGGAACAGAATATAATATTCAAATTTATGTCTTCATTAGTGTGTAATTACCCAGAATCGTTGCGTTTTCATGACCTTGGATTGAGCCTTATATGATAGAGGCCCAAACTGAAAACCCAAACACTGGCTCTAAAGAGGACCTTTAGCGTTTTTTGTAAGTTTTTCAGCAATCGTAGGTTCTCACACATGAGCGGATGCACACTCACTAGATGCCATTAAATCCTTCACACTGAACCGTTACATACAGTTTTAAATTAGCACCTCTGCTCCAATACTTTATGTAAGTAAAAACTACTCAATTTAATGTGACTCACAGCCTTAGTTACTTTGCAGACTTACATAATTAATATAGATCAACTAATGAATCACATTGTGATATATTATTATATGATGAGGTACTAAGCACTGAAATTTGCCCAAGTTACACTTACTGTACTATTAGCATGATGACACATTAAAATATTACTACCTAAAATCCAGTAATAAGCTATAATATTTCTGATTCTGAAAGTGGACATTCTGCATAATGAGTACTTTTACCTTTAAATACATTTTAATATTAATATTGATGCTAATACATTTGTGCTTTTACTTAAGTAAGACTGTGATTGCATGACTTTAACTTGCAGTTTAGTATTTCTACACCATGTTTATTACTTCTTCCACCACTGGTTAATACTCAACTAATTTAGGTTTTACAGTTTTTTGCCAGCGACAGTATTTAGCAGGCTCTCAACTTGCCCATACTGGTATTATGTGGCATCAGCTGTTACTGTTGGCAGTAACAGACTCAAGACAACTCAAATGAATTGGGGTTGATGTTAACTGGATGGTCCAAATAAGGTTTAGCCCACTGTGGTGTTTTGTTTATCCTCCACAGGTGAAGAAAAGACCGTTCAAACTAATGCTCAGGTGAACGAGCAAGTGATCAAAAAGGTTGAGTTTCAGGTTAAAGAGCAGGTCAAAACACAGGAATGTGCTTTGATGAAGAAAGAAGCAGCTGCAACTGCGGCACAGGTGGACAATCAGAAGAGTTTGCCAGCTAAAAACAACACTCAGCAAGCGACACCAACAAAGAATGTTCCTGACAAGAGCACTGACACCAAACGGATCGGTGAAGAGCGCAGCAGCCAACCTAACAGAGAGGGCAAAGCCACTGTCCTCAAGCAACAGGGAGGAGAAGGTGAAATGAATGTGAACAAGCAGCACAAGACAAATGTTAAAGCCACAGACCAAATACATAAAGAGCTGAAAAAGCCGGACGCCAAAGTCAACCAAAGGGAGGGTGGGGGCTGTATGATGAATGGAGCAGTGAAGGGTGAAGGAAGTGCCTTGATGAGCAGCCATGTAACCGCTGAGGTAAGCAAACAACAAAGCCTGCATGTGTCAACAGCTGTGGCAACAGCGAAAGAAGGGTCCAAGAGGGAGGTTATTAGACCATCTGTGACACACTTGCCGGTGGGAAACCTGTCTGCTCCGACCATCAAGCTGGAGCCGCTAGATGTGAAGGGTTCGGGGTCTGGTGATGAAGTGCAGTCCATGGAGGTCAGGTGAGTCATCAGGTAACCCTTTCATCATTAGAGTAGCATCACATTAGCTTGTTCTTCTGTCACTTTAATGATTATTTCTGTTGTTACAGCCCGGCCTCAAAGGAGGAACTGATTTCAATCCCTAAGTTCTCGCCAGCCGGTGAAATCCAGCACACCAGTATGAGTAACACCCAAGCTCTTGAGGATCTGATGGACCTGACGGGCAATGTCACCTACCCCAAACTGTCCACTGAAGGCAACATAGGCGACTGCAACAAGAACCTCATTGAAGGTGTCGTCAGTCCCATGTCAGACTCAAAGCTTATTGGGGTGTCACCTCCACCCTCAAATAAACTTAGCGTTAAGTAATCTCCTTCTTTTTCTTCCTCTCTGACTTGCCTCCTCCCTCTTCCCTCTCTCTTTTTCTCTCTCACACACACACTCGGGGGTGTCACTCGGGTTTGCCCCTATGTGACTACATTTATGGGAATAGAGCCATATAGATTGACTTTAATAAAAACTGTTAAGTGTGACTTGCAATATACACCCAACATCTCCTGTATTCTAATCACATAGCAACTGACCATTGACAGATGTGTCATAGATTTAGTTGAATATACTTGTTATGAGATAATTGTGTGTGTGTGTGTGAGAGAGAAAATGGGAAAGAGGGTCAGAGGAGAAGAGTCTGGACTTGTGAAATAGTGACAACAAAGACAAATATCAGGGTTTTTAATATTGTAGTACGGTAAGATCTCTAATTTTCCCAGCACAGATTCCTCATTTGGTCCCAGTTTGGTCCCAGAACTGAAGTATTTCAGCCTGCTCAGAGGATTGTTGAGTCAATTTATACTTCTGCCTTCCTGCCCTCTTAAGCCTTTAAATCTAATTCAGTGCATCACAAGGGGAAGGCATGACTTCTTCATTTCCATGATAACCTAATTTGTAAGGCTTGTCCTTTTGAGGTAATGTTATTAATGCATGTATTGGCAATTGATCTGGCTGGAATTTAATAATTTTATCTGGTAAACTGATATCCAGCAGGACTCTGCAATCTTTCTAACCCAGCGAGGTCTGATCATGGGATTGATGTTTGTACTTTGATGGCTATGAGATGATTCCCTTTATTCTTCTCTTAATTTGCTAGCTGGGACTTTCTAACTGCACGTGAGTGAGGAGGATGACTCCAAAGCTGTCACCTTGAATGTTGTTGCACATTTAAAAACATCATAGCATCAGCGCAAATGATGGCATATTACCACATGTTGGTTGCAGAGTGAATCGCTAACATGGACTCAATTGCAAATGTGGAATAATTGCAACATAAATCATAAAGCTAATTTTTATTGGCCAGGCACCCATATGTGAAGACAATACTGACAGCTGAGAAACTCCATCTTATTTTGAAAAGTTTTCTATAGGTGTGCCTTGCTGTGTAAAGGGTTTCCAGTGGCTAAGGCACAGAGCTAACAGATGCATTAGTCTTTCCAGTAAATAGGTTCCAATCGATGTAGACTTTTTTGCTATTGATGTGTAAGACCGAAATGCACATGGGCAGGAAAGATTCTTTAACAATCAACATGTAAGTGGGCTCTGTAGCTATAAAGATGCTATTTGCTGCTACAGATTTTCTCCATACTGTGTGGTCCTGTGTAGGAGTTATCTAGTTATCTCCTTTAACTTCTTGAGTGGTTCATAAAATGACTAATAACTGCATTTTTTCATTGTCTGTGTCATGTTTAAATGTATTTTGGTAGAGATGCCTTACAAGTACTGATCATTGACTGGATTTCAGTGCCCGTCCTCTGGCTGTGTGTGTTTATCCTTCCTGTTTGGCCACTGGGATTGTAAGTGTGACCTATAATACTTGAACCTCAGTTTGAAACGCATCATCTCCGCCATGCCGCCAACAGCTTGTACATGTGGTTGTGTCACTTATAAAGTGATGTTTAGAGTTGTGTTTATCCGAAAATAGATAACCTGACAGGCATTTTTAATTGTCTTAAGTGAAGTAGCCACATGTATGTCACATACAGTATTTGAAACTTCAAATTTGCTGTATATTTTGAAACACGGCTGTTCCACATTGACTAAAACCCAGCTTTTTGCAAAGGGGGCGGATTTAACAGAAAGCAAGTGAGTATAAATAAATAAATGATGTGTGCAGTCTCCTTAAAAAGGTATTCTAGTCTGCTCATAGCTCATAGCCATGTTCCAAAACAGTCTATCACAGTCAGCTGAAGACTTTACGTTGTGTAATTACTGTTGACATTGTGCATGGTTAGCATGGTCATAACAATGTTATCTGCAACAATAAATATAAAACTGGAAATTCTGAGTTTTTGTTGTGTGTTTATTACTGTTTGTGTTGTCTACCACTGGTTATTTTTCACTAATTGTATTTTATAAATTGACTTGAGAGAGGAAGCATGGCAGACTCTGGATTTCACAAGAGCACATATTGTAGATCCTTTCAAAAGCTTTTGCAGGATTGACAGCTCCAAAATGAATTCTGTCAGTTTCATTAGTGTTAGAGAAGTCACTTCAGAAAACATACGCAGTGCCAATAGTCTTCAAATTTTGTAAGGTGTGGGCTAACCTTATTTACTTTTTAAAAATTATTCATAGGGTAAGTTTTTCTCCAGTACGGAAGAGTATTATTGTCACGCTATAAAAATAAAAATAGATCAGTATTATATTTTAACATGATAAGTATATTATTCTAACAATAAAATTTTCTTATATCTTATTTCTTGTATCTGCATAACTTATGTTATAACGTGAAACTTCTATTGTTATAACAATGTACTATTTATATTGGAAAACGTTAAACCTATCATGTCATTATGTGATAATTTATTGTTAGAACAATAAATTAATCATGTTAAAACATGAAACTTACTAAGTTATAACATAATAGTTTTATTGCAAAAACAAACTTATCATGTTAAAATGTGTTACTGATCTATTTTTATTTCTATGGCATGACAGCAAAAAAAGAATTAAAAAAGAAATAAAAAAGACTTATTTCAATAAATGGTAGCGTAAGTAACTAATATGCATATTCTTTTGAAAAAGGCAAGGCAAGTTTATTCATATGGCACATTTTAGCAACAAGGCAACTCAAATTGCTTTAGCCTACATCAAGTGTAGAAGTGCAAAAGAAATACACAATAAAATGACATTTAAAAACACAATATTAAAACAAGTCATTCAAAATAAGAGAAAAAGAAAATAAAAACAGCTAAAACAGAATAAAAAGGGTGCAAAATTCCAGAATAAAAGTTACACTGCAGTAAATAAATAATAACTTAATAAAAGGCAGCAGCAAATAGAAAAGTCTTAAGTCTTGAGTTAAACGCATTGAGGGTTTCAGCAGACCTGCAGTTCTCAGGGAGTTTGGCAAAGTGTACAAATCGCAGTTTTCCTTAAAAAAATGACTGGATACCAATGTTAACTGACAATGATCACTGTTAAAGGTGATTAAGGTTTATTATTATGAAGACTCATTCTAACGCAATCTATAGGCAAACATGTGTACTAAATAAAATAGCAGTTTGGAGTCATATGTGTTTACTTAGTTGAGGCCAATGACAAAAGCATTTGTTTGTGACCAGAGGACAGCGCTGTGCTGGCCTTACTGCAGTCTGCATTGACTTGTTGTTCACACTCCGGGGCAGTAGGTGGCGCTTCAGTTTGGCTGTAAAATGCTGGAAGAGCGAGAGTGGAGAGAAAGCAGCCCAGCTTACTAACCCAGATCTGTGTCGCAGTAACTTCGCCCTCTTTCAATCGACGGCTTTAGGTAAGTAGTTTAACAATAAAATTGAATGACACGTATCGGCTCTTTAATAAGAGTTTCGTGATTTATTTTTCTGTTTAATTAATTTGTTTTGTTTTTTGAATGGCTTTCTGAGAGCTGCATCCGTCTTGCGTTGTAAACTAACCGCTAACTAACTGTTAGCGAAATACCAGGCCAGCTAAGCTAACTGGCCTAAACGAAAGTTAAGGAAAAGGATACGGTTGTACGTTTGTGTTGTTAAATCTAAATTACACCGAAACATATTGATGCCTTATAACGTAATTGCAGTGGTTAGCAACCCACTGCAGGATTTGATTTGTCCTTGGGAGGGACATTACAACTGGTCCGTGTTATTTTCTCAGCAACCTTCGAGTCGCTGATACCAAAAATGGAAGCTCGACTTGGTCAGATCCTTAATCGGGATTCAGCTGGACAAAACTGGACGACGGCACCTTTAGCCTCATATCAAAACTAAACAAACGGGTTCAGTTATTAATAAAGTTGTAATCTGAACTGACCATAATATGGATTTTGTATGTTTTAAAGAAATTGCTGAACTTTAACGGAAATGTTCGATTATCGTGTGAACGAAATCTTGTATTAAGTCATTGTTAATAATTTTCAATAAAATATATCATTTTGCGATTCCTGTATGTTTGGATTGTCGTTGATTATTAACGTAGACTTGTGAGTTGGCATGTGGTGTGGACTTACCTTGACTGGTAAATTGCATAAGCGTCCTGTTGGGAGGGTCAGGAGCCATTTGCGACCCTCAGAGTGCAGACAAAGTGCTATTTAAGTATATGTGTGCAGAATCACATTTTGTGAGTATCTCACTAATATCATTGTTCATTTCACAAGATTTACCAGTGTCTGTATTTCATTTAAGAGATTTTATTTGAATCCAGATTCGATGTTTTGACAGGAAATTCCACAACACACTCCTGCATTCAGCAGTCAACTCTTAGATTAAACAAAGATGAAGAAGACTTTAGTACATAAGTTGTGGGGACATACAGAAATGGTTTGTATGTTGTATTTAGCCTTCCCGTGAAAGATTGTAGGCAAACATGAGTTACTTACACGCTTTTATATATTGTCAGCAATGTTTCCCGCAGAAAATTGGTTAGTCAAGGTGGTGACCAAGGGCGAAGGGGGTATCTCGGTGGGTGGGTGGGGTGGGGTGGGGGCTGGGGGGGATGTTGTTACCTTGGTGCCGGTGCCTTGATCGGTGAGACAATA
>JAQLOL010000006.1:11701801-11717969 GCA_029783665.1 Naso thynnoides
TGTCTTTAAGTTCTCTCCAAGATTTGCCTGCTCTAGCAAACACTCAATAAATTAATAGAGCTCAGATTGATTCAGGGTACAAAAATAGTAGTAAAGGAGCATGGACACTCCATGGTTTTTGTAAGTACCCATATGTGATGCCTGGATTTATCATCATTTGCCTGCTTGCAAACTGTGCTTCTCATTAAGTTTCAGTTGCGTTACTTTTAGAGTTTACAGGGTGACTTCATGCTTTTTGTTTACTTGAAATATTTTCTTTTTAACACTGATTATTTGTATGACTTGTTAATGTGTCCAAGCCACGTTGAATATGTTACTACACCGACATAAGCTTAACATAATGCTGTGGTAGAACTGCTTACCAACAATGCCCTCCACTATCTCTCTTCAGATCTTCTCCCATTGAGAAACGTGACCTTGTTGTTTTGTCTCACTGGCCACCTGGGCCAAGCTCCTCCTCTAAGGATGACTCACCTTCGAAAGCTCGCAGCCCCAAACCGAAGACTGGTGAGTCTTTTTGTCATCTCTATTGAAGGAGTGAACCAGAAGCCAGTATCTGCTTCGCTTCGTTGTAATGTCCACTGAAGGTTCAGACTTTTTGTTAGTGTTTTTTTAGAGCTTTTCAAGGGTTTCTTCTTTTTTTTTTCTTTTCTGCTCAGATGAAGATGCCACAGCGAACAACCGACTCTCAAAGACAAATGACTCCAGGTCAATGCCTGATGACCGAAGACGAAACTATTTGGATAAGAGGATGTTTAGGTACAAACCATAGAATGAGTTTGTCTTCATGATTAAAACAAGATTCTATTTCATTAGTACGCTGTAAGTAAGCGCATTTTTTTCCAAGCTTAAAGTTGAACTGAAGTCAAAATGTGTTTTCCACCCCTTTGGACCATATCCCTCCTCTTAGTCAAATTTAAAAATGCATCAAAAAATTAAATTTATTCATATTTTTATATTTTAGTCTGCCACTTCTGTCTTTCATGTAAAAAACATCTCCCGAGTCCCTGATGTTGTCATTGACTTTGGCCATTGTGGGTTGAAGCATTTTTTGAATTCAACCAATTGTATCACACAGATCCCCCTGTCAATACAACCTTGTAAATATTAAATAAACTAAAGCTAGCTTGGTGTTCAAATTTAGCAGTTAACTATTAATAAATGAAGCCATAGCAACAGTTGTCAACAACACTCCAGTCAGATTCCTCTAACTTATTTCCCGCTCCTACAGTCCGTTCATTGGTTGTTAAATTGTTTGAATAGTGAATACATCACAACACGGCAGTTGACGGTCTGGAAAAAGGCATTTCAGCTCGTTTTTTATGCACGGTGTGTCCTGTTCCTTCATTAATTTAATTTATTTTTTGCAGGCCATTTAATATGATGCAGGACAGCCACAGAGGTGGAAGGTCGTTCAGGAGACCTGGGCCAGGACCCGAACCTGGACCTGGACTAATGCAGGTTAGTTAAACATACTGAAGGATGCGAAAGACTGTGCAGAGCTTGTGCATTAGAGTTCACAAAGAATTAAAGCAGTACATTTGCAGACAAAGTTGCCACTACATTGCATTTGACATTCAGCATTGCAACATTTTAGTTGTTTTATTGTGTTCAAGAGTTAAAAAAAAACTAATTAAATAAATGAAGTTGAGTGAGCACAGGTCCGCAGCTAAGTTGTAAAACCATTTTTTTTAAACACAACCTATAAAGGTAGAATGATCAGTTGTAAGAAGCAGTTTGTCCAGCGTCCTAGATTAGTTGGCCTCATGTACCGAGCCTTCAATTTGTGTTTACAGAGACCAAAGTTCCCTGGTGGTCCAAAGAGGACTGGCCCTGATTTGTCTGGAAATGTCAGAAGACCACTCATGGTATGTATTCACCCCTCAGAGATCACTTAATCAACCCTGGGAAATGTCTCATTGACTCAGCTTCCCTAATTACTAGCCTAATTGTTTATGATTTTTTTCTTCTTGCTCTTTTTTTTTTTTTTTTTTAAAGGAGAGCTTAGTGCCACGTCCCTTCCCTAGTCAGAGGCCAGTGTTCAGAAAAAGTCAAAGCATCATGTCAAAGTACCGCACCATGAGAGTGATGCGTCAGCGTCCACCATACAACAGGGGACCAAACCAACAGCGCTGTTGATGACTTCTGGTAAGTTATTACAGTGGTGTAGCCCTGAGGGGCAGCATGGCCATTTGAAAGAGTTAAAGCTGAGGTTGGCAACGTCTGGAAATCAAGCTAGCTGTAGCATGAGACTCTTACGGAAGCAATGTCCCTGCACCCTCCCCTCCCTGTTTTATGCTCTGGCTCACATTATATTTCATTTGTTCTCGCTCCCCATGTCAAGATCAGCTTACGCAAAAGATTCACAAAGTAACAAAACAGTTGCAGGTAAAGTTGCTGTCTCAGCTTGACTCAAGCCTGGTGACGATGTTGCCAGCAAGTAAGCTTGTCTAATTTTAGAACGCAAGGCACGTCACTTGTTTCAGCAGCCAATCAGTATGTGGCGATGTCACCTAACGCTAAGATGTGTAGCGCAGACAAGCTAATAGGAACATGCTTTCTCTGAGATGACCCACGATTGGCCAAAAAGTGCCTTTCACGGTCGGCATACAAAGCCAAGGAGAGGTGTAGAAGCCAGAATTACAAAATGCTAAAAGGTTTCATGGAATTTTTGCTCGATGGCACAAAAAAAACTGCCTACCTCACCTTTAAGTGTTTATCTTCACAACCTTTAGTGAGCCTGTTTGGTAATTTGCAATTTAAGGAGTTCTTTCTTTTTCTCTCAGCACAGGTCCCTCATGCTGCAGACTTGATACTGAAAATCATCGAAAAAACTCAAGATATTTTTCCTGGGTGGTTAAGCTGACCCCGTCTCTCAGTACAATCCCCACCCGCCTGTATATCGTGAAGTGTTGTGCTTATTTGTACTCTGATACAAGTGTTTTAGTTGCATCTTTGAAATACTGCACCGCTTTTGTTTTAAAATATTTGTAACATATGCATTAAACTGTCCCGCTTTTTGCTGGTGTAGCATTATTTAGGATTTTGTGCTTGTAATCTTGGTGGTCTTCATTTTAGGGAAATAGTTTTAGTATTTTCTTTGTTGACCAACAGAAGTCAATTTTGTCAAGTCCATGAAATGTTTACTTTAATATATTACCTTTATCGTGTGTAAAGACTTAAAACATGAGACATTTCATTAGAAACTTGATGCCTATGTACTAGAAAAACTTGTATAGTCACAAGGTCATTTTGTTTAAGACTTGAAATAAAATCGATTTAACAGTTGCTATTGAAATTTGTTGTTATTCAGAAGGGAACCACTTCATCAGTTCTGTTTTTAAAAATCATTAAGCTATCGTCTGGGGTTTCCTTATTGTGCTACTAAACTTGTTTATGTTCCATTTTTTTTTGACAAAGTAGAAAAATCCAACCTGTGGCTCTTAAAGAGAACCTGTCTTTACACAGAATGAGTCTTCCTTTATAAACTGTAATAACTACTGCTTAATATCATTAAATAAGTTCTTTCAGGGTGTTGCTGAATTGATCTAATTTTTTTCATGTGGAACTCTAAAGATTTTATAGTAAGAAGGGTCACATTAACACATAAGGGTAGTGATATCCTCACTTTTAATCCCCGGTATGGGTCAAGGTAAAAGAACAAAAGTAACACTTGAAGCATCCATCTGTAATGTATTATGAACATACTTATAATGCTGTTTAATCATAGTTATAAGCAAGGTTAGAGTAATCCATAACCACATGCAAAGCATTTTTAGTTTGTTCATCGTGTTAAAGATGTTCATAGTATGTTGTAGTGCATTTTAAAAGTAGGCTTCATAGAAAGTGTTACCATTAAAAAAAACCCCATCATTTTCCATAGTGGAGCTGCTCTTTCAGTGCCTAACTAACAGTTCTAAAGGTTTCACAGTTGATGCAAATCATCACCCTTTCTGCTGTCTCTCCTCTGCCCTGTGTAAACATCAGTGCCTTTTATCTTCTTTTTGTCCCTTTAAAACATGACTCGTCCTTCAGTCTGTGACGTTCTTCTCTCTGCCCGGCTGATATTTGTGAGCAGAGTGGAGCTGCACTCTGTCCCAAGCTAAACTTAGCCCTTACAGTAGCGCTCCTCATCACAACATACTCTGCAGATCACACCGCGCTACAATGGACGGTGTCGTGTTACGACAGATGCCGCTGCATTTCACTGCTGACGCCGGCCAAACAAGGTGAGTGTGTGCACCAGATCCTTGACTGTTACGGTAAATAATCTGGTAATTGGTTTACCATGTTGACTAATGGCTGTATGATTTGTCACTGTGAATCCTTCTGTGCTTTGGTTCCAGCATGTGTTGCACATTTCTTCACTGCTGAGGCACAAGAGACAGCTGCCTCTACTGTATAACCTATATTTAGTACCTCACATTTTAAAGAATAATGTCAGTTTAAAGTTGGTTGTTGGATAATGACCAGCACTGGTAATAATTACACAAATAAGTATACTTTAAAAAAAAATCCTAAAGGTGTAACATGTTGTGAGGATGCACTGAGCTGGTTTTTGTTGATTTCTGCTCCACTGACTTGATCCAATCTGTCATTTATAGATGTAGACTTAAAGACTCGACAGGTTTTTCTCTCTCTCTCACTCTCTACATTTGTATTCCTCTCTGTCGCGATGGGCAGCTATAGCTCAGCCCTCGTTCCTGGTAAGCCTCGCAACTGTTGTTGTTATTTGTACTGCAACATAATTTGAGGTACTACCATACTTGAATGATGCATGTTAGACAGCTGAAAGCCAGGACAAAGATGTCGACTGTTATATTCTCTACAGTTGGGTTTGATTTAGTTCTGGGTTTTAACATTTTGTTCTCCGTTTCCCTCGAAGAGACCGAAGAGTTTTATTCAATTGTGTCAATCGCGGAGAAGCTGAATGAGCAGGTAGCTCATGCTTCAGACTCTGGGAAGTATACACTTTTAATAAAAGTTGTCTAGAATTAAATACTGCTACTGTAACTTGGCTCACTGTTTGAAAATGAGTGTGTGGTGTTGTTTGTTTGTGTCCCATCTGTCCTTGGGATAAATTTAACTTTGCTAAGCTGCCTCATACACCCACTGCCACAGACAGCAGCAAAGATATCGACTTTAACTTGCTACTTAAAGGTACTTGTCATATTATATATATGATATATATTAATTTTACTGAGGTCGTGCTGGGAAGGTTTTTTTGGGGCGACAACAAACAGAAATTGGAGAGATTAAATTTCAGACCTACAAGTTGAGGTACACCTTAAGTGTATTTTACTTCTCTGATGTCTCAAACTAGACTTAACTTACAGGTAACACTCATGATGGAGGAGGAAAGAAAAGAAAACCAAAGTGAAGAGCTGAATTCTTCAACACTTCAAGAGAAGTCTCAGGAAACAAATCAAAATGGGTCTGACCCGCCTGTAAGAAAAAAAGCTGTAACTTTTAATATGGTATATTTTTGTTGTGGTGTCAGCTGAGTAATGTTGGGTTTATCAACAGGCAGCAGAGGGCTGCAGCGTGCCCACACCGTCCCTCTCCTCTCTGTTACCGAAAGCTTTCTCCGCAGTGCTGCATCCAATGTTGCCCCCAGGCATCAACTCTGACCCCCAGCCCGGCAGAAATGCAGCCAAACACACGCCACCGAACCTGCAACAGCTGCAGACGGAGCTGAGAGACCTGAGGGACCAGTTTGATCAAATGAAGAGTCAACACAAGTAAGGTTTTGTAAGTTTAGTCTCTGCTCAGGTTTTGTACCTGGTGGGTGACCATCCCTGCATCACTGTCTCTGTCAACAGAGTTTTCTTGTTTTCCAGCAAAGAAATTAAACAGCTGATGAATGAGCTCGACGAGGAGAAAAGGATCCGCTTGACTTTACAGGTAAGGCAAGCAAAGAAATCCATACACTGTGTCTGTTAGAATGTAATATGTTCTTTACAATATTACAATATTTAAATCAAAAACAGTCTTAAACTGGGCAGAACAACTTTAAAGTGACTTGATGTTATGAATCTTCCTCTTTGGCTGGATGTTTTTGTTTGGTTTTAGATGGAGATTCAGCGTATGAAGAAGCACATGTCTAAATGAGTGGAGGAGAGAACTTCATCATCAAAGACAAGAGATCCTGAACTGAAAAGTTTTAAAGCTCCTGTTGTATACTTCTCTAATAAGTGATATTTTTCTAAGTTAAAAAAAAGTGCTTGTTTTTGATGGAAAGTTATCTTATTTTTTTAGAAAAGCATTTCTCTTAGTAGGCCATTTTTACCTTTCTTCTGAACTGCTGAATGAGATGCCTGAGAGTTTGAGTGTTTTTCATTGCTTTGAGTGAAATGGTGGTACAGTGGGAGCAGACTCGGGCCTGCAAACAACTGTTCCTTAATCTCGTAGTGAGGAGAACCTGTTGGCCAGTGTCTTCATCGTAGTTTGTTTTGTTTGCCTCTGTGGATGACCTCTATCGTCTTCAGCACCCTGTGGTGGGAGAAATGTTTTTTAATGTGTCTTTGGGTATCAGTGAAGAGAAACTTATATTTCCTATCATGTGGAAGACTAGATGTGTAATGAATATGTCAGATTATCACTGTTGAATTGATTTTTATCTAACAGTGTAGAAAACATTTGACGAGGAAACAGGCAGACAGGAGGAAATGACCCTAGATCCACATGTGGCCATGTGGGGGAGTATAATTACTTAATGATATTGTGACGTAGAGGCACAAACATTAATTGCATTATAATTTTCAGAAATGTAATAGTTTGCATTTTGATCAAGCTGAAAATGAACTGACAAAGCTGTCAGCTAACTCATTTGTTGTTAATGTGTGTAGAAGCATTGTGACACTTAAAGATGTTGGACATTGGTTGAGATTTTATTATTAAAACGGATAAAATCTTGTACACAAATAAATATAGTTGTATCTTTAAAAACAACACGTTTATAGAAATATGTCTGGAACATAAGTGAAATGGCTCAGTGCTCTTTGGGGAGGTGTACAGGAATCAAACAAATACTGTTAATACATGTTACTTTTTCAGTCTTAAAGATAAATTTTGGATTCTACCAAATAATAACTTTGGTCTTAGTATGTTTGATAATTTGGGGTTTTCTCTGTTTGGCTTGTTTAACTATAAACTCAGCTAAACTGACATCACTTGCATTATTGTAAAGGTACAAACTGGAGACTGAGAGAGAACAAGAAGGAATAAATCTCCACTATTTTAAAAACCAGCCTCACTTTTCTGCTGGTACTTTGGCAAAGTCCCTTAGGCAGATAACTCGTCATCACAAGTCAACTGAGATGAGCTAAATTTCAAATGCATGAGTGAAAGTCAAATTTATCCCAAGTGAAATGCGCAATAATTCCCTTTTAGGGCATAACAGAAAAAAAGAGACACATACACTCTCAAATACACAGGTATACACAAATGGGGTGATTGATAAGTTCATGGCCTAAGGTAGAAGGAAATGAGTTACACGGTTCTTGTTATATGCAGATGCAAATCAGCTGTTACAAGTGATTATGCAGTGAGTTTAAAGTTTTAAACTTTAACTTTTGTATTTTTTCTGTTTCTTGTGATTGAAAATTGCATGTCAGCCCTGCTTGAAAAAATGGACAACAACCCTCTTCTAGTGTTGCCTTCATGTCCTGATAAACCTGCTTGGCTGAGTCATGAGATGGAGGCAGCAGACGGCTGCACAAAGGCTGATTCTGTCCATTTTGTCATCTTCTTCTACCTTAGGCCACAGACTTATCAATCACTCCACATGTTCAGATCACAAATGATCTATCACTGCCAGGTTTGGAGGCCTAATTTTGATGCTATTGTTACAGTCCTTTTTGTTTTCCTGTGCAATCGTGGAGGGGCTGAAGAGTTAGCTCAACCTTCTCCCGCTCAAGTTGTAAAATCTTTTGTCATGTGGTCTGATTTCATCTCAGAAGTTGGACTCTTGGCAGGGAAGGGGCCTAAAGGTCACCTCTCTGTTTTCCTCGAGAAGGATGTCGTATCGACAAAGAGGCCTGTGAAAAACAAAGTCATTATTTATGTAAATGAAGAGCAAGGAGAAGTAAATAAATGAAGAAAACTTTTACAGAAATCTTTAAATCAGTAGACGATGCACACCTCTCCTTGCGTTCCAGATGTGTGAGACGGAGTCGGAGAACACGGAGCTTATGTTTGGGCTCGAACGCATTCCCGTTGGAGAATTTGAGAGACACCTTTTCAACCGACTGGATATCTTTGTCAAACTGGGCAAACAACTTGGTCTCAGTGAACTTCTTAAACTCTGCAGCTTTGCTGATATGAAGAAAGCAAACCACACATTACAGAGAGAAAACAAATGAACAAAGAGAAGTCATGGTGGAATATTGGCTGCACCATTTAGGGTACATGAAGTGTAGACTCACTGGTCAATGGTTGCCACGGCTTCTTTACCATTACTGTGGAGTTTAACAGTAATGTATCCCCAGCGCACATTCTTGTTCCATATCATCATTTCCACCCTGTAGTTTGTCACTGAGAGAGGAAGTTCAGATTTTCTTCAATGTGTCATCTTTGATGCAGACCAATTCACTTCTACCAAGACTAGTTTGTATACTTCATGACCACTGAACTAAGAGTGTAAATGCAGGAGGGCAGCTCTGTTGGAAAATAAACTTGGCAGGTTTCCTAAAACTGGCTCCCCTTAAACATCCTCCACTGAAGTGCAATTATTAAGATTAAGAGGTCCTGCTATGTGTTTCTTTGCAGTTATACAGATTATGACTGTTATTATGAGTGTCCTGTTACTTACTGCAGAATGGAGAGACTGCATTTGTGTTGAAGTACATTTTTGTTTTGCCGAGCCTCAGCAGGACTTCTCTCCAGTCGATGACGTCATAACCTGTATTTGGGGAAATAGCTGCATCAGGTCTAAAACAATGACACATGTAAATTGTGAAGTAATACATGATACCACCACAACACTACAGTGAGTTCTGCCTTTAGCAGCATTGTCATTTTTCTATTGAAAGCCATGTACCTTAAGCATGAAAAATGATTTTTCTAAGTTTTCTTTGGCTTGTGCCATGATTTTGAGGAGTGAAAACTGAAGCAAGGTGTGTTAAAGTACCAACCGAAGATGGGACATCCAGCATGGCCAAACCGCTCACAGCTCAAACAGTTACCATCCAGAAAATCTTGGTTGGAGGTGCAGGGGAAGGCGTTGCTGGTGCACTTCCGACTCAGAGAGTCAAGAAAGAGCAACACTGACCTCTGGTGGTCACATTTAAAATAAGCTCCTCCTGTAGAAGGGCAAGACAGAGAGAGATTGTTACTGTACAGTGTTGTATTGTTGATGTAATTTATCTTTTCCATCATTTTATAAACCTCACCAGAAAAGATGGTCCTCGGGCAGCCGGGTTGATCTGTTCCTCCATTAGCGTAGAAGTCAATGTGACCAACAGGTTCTCTGAAGCCCAGGGCTGTGAACACAGTTGGCCAATGACAATAAAACTAATCATTTTGCAAACATAAATCATCTTAATTGCAACAAACATAAACGACTGCAGAAGTACAGAGCAGCATTTCATTTTAACTGACCATCTATATCTGTGTGCAGCACATCCACGAACTTGGCGTCCGTGATGTCCAGTCGCTTCTCTGGAGGAGATCCGGTGAACATAGGCCCAGCAGGATCCAGAGCTGCAAAAATCACAACAGTAGAGCTGCAAGTTTAGTCCCAAAGCCGCCATAAAGCTGAATATTAGAAAGCATAGGCAGCCAAAAGTGTGCCACTTGTTGTAAGGATTTAGTTTCTGACCCTTCCTTTTCATTTTCCTGTTTGTCATTGCTGCTCTGCACTGTATCTTGATGACCAAAAAAAAAGACAGTGTTACCCTTTTATAAACATTTTGAAATTAGTTTTCACACAGACATTTTTTAATGCTGTCACACCTAATTTCTGTTTCATATGACTGAAGTCTTTGCTGCTACGGGAGCAGCTCAAACATTTACATTTGCTTTTCTTTACTCTCTTCTTTTTTTGTAATTCTTTTTTATTACTATTATTAGTGCTGACATTAATGTCTGTAGTTCTGCACTTCACCAACACTACAGACAGAACTTTCTGCTTTAAACTTACAGATATTTCAGGTTGCATTATCAAAACTGTGCTGATTTTGTCATGATCATTCCAGCCCAGATGGGCAAACCCTGAACTGTGATTTGTCTCTGAAGGTCTGCAACTCAACCATGACAAAAATTTGTCATATACGCCATACTATCTGTCAAACTCAGCAAGGATTTTGCAACTCTGTGATGTTAGTTAATGGTCATAATAGCAGTCTGGGAATGAAAGTTAATTTGAGTGTCACATTTATCATGACATGTTGTGGATAGGCACCTCAGCTTTGTGCCAGAAATTCTCATGTTTATTACCTAATGAAGTAGAGCCCAAAGGTTGTGTGAAAAAAATTATTGTTGGTGAAATTTGTGCTGTTTCTTTAGCAATTGTAGGAATCTTCATACATATCCATACAACATGCGGATGTCCACAGATGTCGTTACTATATGTTTGCTACCTTCTGTAAAAATTTAAATGGCAAAAAAGAGAATCTGTGTCTTCATTGTGACAAAAAAACCCCAAGATGTTTCACCAGAAATGCTTTAAACTTAAATTTCAAATGATTCTCATCTCGTTATCCAGCTGTTTTGCAATTTCCAGACCCAGATTGCACAAGATAATCCCAGATAAAATAAGATAATCCTTTTTTTTCAGTCCCACAATGAAAAAAGCTCTCCCACAGCTGAGGGGTTTGTTTTAGCATTGTGTTTGTATCTAATGTGCGAGAGAGGCATTTCACAGTCCTAAATACACACAGCAATATTGGAAGCTGTTTTTAAAAACTTGGGCTCTGAATTCTCATTTGAATGTTGGACATTAGACAGTAACACTCCAGCCCCAAACCATGACAGGTTGTGAAATAATGATGAAATGTCATATATAGGACTTGTGAACATGAGTCTGAAAATGTTTATTTTGTGATGGTCAGCCCGACTTCCAAATAGAGAATTGATGTCTGTATACATAAATCATATTGATTAAATTTAGCAAATATTTCATTAAAAATATTTTTGTTCCAGTCAGCACGACTTCCACATGGACTTTTTGTTCCTGTTTACATAAATCCTCTTGATAAAACACTGAGACAGTTTGATGCACATGATTATCTTAACAGTCATCACGACAATCTTCCCTAATCTCACAGGAGCATACCAGTCTATTTGTGACTTCTCACCATTAACAGAGATGGCCCCTATCTTCTACAAATGTTGTTAAAATTTGACCGTGTGTTTACTTTAGTAGATCTCAGACTGCATTTTTAAACCCCATTCATGATGTAATAGGGTAAAGAAACACTGTGGGGCATGTGAAAGTTGCCAGGCACAGGTAATTCATCCTTCTGAAGAGAACTTTTGAGTTTATTTGGTCATAAATTACTGAGCAACAGAGACAGAGAGAAACCGGGAGATGCTGAGACAAAAGTTTTTACACCTAGAAAAATGTAGTTCCGTGTAAGTGCTGCCTTTCTAGCTTGAATATTAATGTGAAGAAGTTTTGACACAGACGCTCTTTTTAACTGACGTCACACATTTTCAGGTACTTTCTGTAACATTTACAGAATATGGACAAAGTGTAAACAAACACAATATCTCATACATAAAGGTATTTTGAGAAAAATGGGAGGGTTTTATGTAATCCATGTGGCCAATGCTGAAAAAGACAATGACATTTAGATACACTAGTATGATCCTTTAACCAAAGTGGTTTTTGTTGCCTCAATATAACCAAAGACATAAGTTGACCTTAGATTCCAGTGTGACTGTCCTGGATTTACACGTCTGCCATCTGCTCTCACTTCCTCCCTGTGGATCCAGTGGTTATTAAATATAGCGCATCATTCACTCGTGAAATGTGTCACAAGCACAAAATATAGTTACAGTGAGTGTCACAAGAAACATTAAATTTGTCTTCATGTGAACAAATCCTTTAAATTAAATTTGTCACTATTTAACAAGACTGTGTTGCATATTAAGACAGCTGACGTGATGCGAGTGTTTCAGCACATTCTTACCTGTAATTCGTCCAATTGACCCATTCAGGTTGGCTCCTACGAAACCGGATATATGAGCCCCGAGACTGACTCCGATCATGTGGATCGAGCTCAGAGAGGCGCCATTTTCCTGATCCAAGAAAAAGATGAACCATTACTCACAGCACAGACTATGACGTGTGTATCCAGGCACAGCAGAGATGGTCACAGAGGGTGTTGGATACATCTCATACCTGCATCTTCTTAACGAAAGCAGTGAGGTTGTCGGCCGCCTTGTGTGTGTTCTCCACAACTTTAAAATAATTCACATTTGCAGCTCCGCGGTTCCAGTCTACTACTATGACATTCATGTCTTTCCTGGCCAGCAGCATCTCTATGATGTCATTCAGCCACATTGGAGGAGATCCCGTTGGCCGATACCCATGAATGACGAAGGTGGTCGGTCTAAGGAAGTTAAACTGGGGACTGGCGGACAGGTTGGTGTGGGATATGAGTGTACCACAGGTGCCATTAACCCTGGTGTACAGCAGCAGCCTTATTTTGAGTTTGGTTACAATGATTGCATGATTGAGATTCAGATCTGTAAATTCATCACATCCCTGAGCTGAGAGTGACGGTGAGAAAAAAAGGAGGAGCAGACAGAGAAAGGCGTATTTAGGTAAGGGATGATGATAAAGAGAACAAACAAGAGGTAATAATTTTGTTCTTAACAAGCATTGCTCAAGAAAGAATGCATCATCATAAGTTTCTAGCATCATCAGTGACATAATTCCAGCATACTGAATGACTCAGCATGGGAGTATTCAGTAAAGTACAAAGCTGAAACAGTTTTCACACAAGGCTTAGCTTGGGTAAAAAGACACATCATGAACAAGTTAGACTGGGAAAGCAGACAATTTAGTGATACTATGATTTATAAGTGACATAATTGCTGTGGTTTGCCAAGGTAAGGGACCAGGCTAGCCAAAAAAATATGCACATTCACATCAAGTAAATCACTGACACATCTAATCGCAGAGCCATTTTACAGTACAACTCCTATACAGAGGACAAATTTCCTGTGAACTGTTTGAAGAGGGTTCAATTATTACCACGCCCCCAAGGATTTGGTGGAATTTGCTTTCGGTACTGCATGATAAGCTCATACTGTAGATATCAGACACATGACTGGAGCAGCAGACAATAAATGTAATGATGTCTTTTAAAACTGTATTATAGAGGTAAAAGAGTTTATGGCAGCATAATAAATGTTGACTGAAAGAGATAAAACAAGGAGTGTCACAAGGAGTTGAAACTGTGCTGTCCATCTGAAAACCAGGAATCCTAACAGTGAGCAAATATGGTACCTACACATTATAAACACTGCAAATTTCTATTATGACTTTGTATTGTATTATTGGGTCAAATTAATAGAGGTGGATTTGACCACATTTCTCGGCCACATGCAAGTCACAAGACTTAAAGTGAAGAATTGTGCTGCAATTGGTGCTAAAATATTACAGATAGCATCTTTAAGTATACAAATAAGTTATGTTATGTAGTTTGGCTGGTAGCAAAAAAATCTAACAGTTTTTTGTTTTTTTTTTTAATCAAAATTTTAAGGTTGCATACACTGTGGTCCGGTTTGCTAACACTGTTTTGTTAAGGTTGTTTTTGTTTGCTTTGTCTGTCAGAGCACTTTGTAAACCTGTTTTTAAGGCTATATAAATAAAGTCATTATTACTGTTACTGACTGAATCTACTTAATTAAATTCTGCCAGTTTCAAAATATCAGATTGATAGCGACAAAATAACGGGAGGAAGATTGATAGCTTTATGTTTAATAAATGCACCCAACTGCTGCAAGCCACTCCTACGCAAAGAAGGGGAATTTCCATTTATGCAATTACAAAAGTATATTTATATCAGCTGAGAGCCCTGCATACGTTTTTACAGAGTCAGTGGTTTCTGCAAACCACAGTGTAAGCTGTAAGTTCAAACATGTTGGTTTTCCTAGGAAATTTCAGTTCCTCAGTTGTTGCGTCATACCCTTTTTCCCAGGACTACAGTTGCTAAAGGCTTGCTGGCAACAGTGTTTCTGTTTGTATACATGCATTTAGATTTCAGAGTTATATGATTTGGGCTCTACCTTTGCATATTTGAACAGTTATCAGCAAGAGCAGTGCCAAGAAGTGCCACAGGAACATGCTTCACACCAGCTCGTACAAGTGTTTCTGTAAACAGAATTGTAACACTCAGACCATGACATGTAAACACACAAGACAGACATAGGCCACAATGTAATGAACTGCAGGTCACATGTACACAACCACAAGACACACAGAAGCAGAACACTGTGATACTCTTCAGATATTTCTCTGACACTTGATGCAAAAAAAATCAAAGAAAGGAGTCAGTTACCTATCTACTTACATTTCAGTGTAATAAAAAAAGGAATAAATAACATTGTTGATAGCATTTATGCTACTTGCATGCCTAAAAACTGTCTCTAGCCCCACCCACAGTGATTAATCTCAACCAATGACATTGTGATTCTAAGTGAAACTGAAATCTGCAGAAATCTGGTTTGTCTGTGACTAAGTTCTTCTGCTACAGTAGACGCAACATGTTTACTGAGTGTCTTTCTAAGGTTTTTCATAACAACTTTGACAGCAGTGAGAAAGTCGTCAATATTATCAGATTCTTACCTTTCCTGTAGGATATAGTTTCCTGGTCTGGTGTGTTAAAGGTCCAGAATATTACGGGTTATCCTTTGTTTGTAGCGCCACATATTTGGGCAGTGTTCAGGAAGTGAGAGGAGGAACAGCAAGCACTGCTCCCGCCCTGCATGCTCTCACCACTATAGCCACACCCATTGCTCAAGGTTATTGTGTTCACAGGTGAAACATTCCTATGAAGTCACTCCTGGTTCCTGAACCGGTTATGTGACTGTTGTTGCGTCTCTAAGGACCCCGACTTGAATCTGCAACAGTTTCTGGTGACTGAGCCCATTGTTATTCATGTGCAAAAGCTTGGATAGAAAGTGAAACATGTTATGAGCATTTCCAAGAAACTTGTCACTTTTGCAGAAGGAACTATTCTAGTCGTAATTCAGACTGGCTGTATTCATCTAGAGTCAGAAAAAAAAACTTCACCAACCATTATAAGAAGCTTTTCAAAATGTCTTTAAAATTCTACATTGAATATGGATTAGAGATATGCAAATGGACATAAACAGCACTGGGAGAAGTAGTCTTTCCATTCCTTGATTTTTAAAAATGTATTATTCCATTTTTTAAACTTAGTTCAGTTTATCACCTTGAGTCTTTATGTTTATTGCGTCGAGTTTTTATGAGAGTAGCTTTGAACTTCCTTCTTCTACAGCACAAGTGTTAATTTACCTTTTATTTAGGCATATTATACATGTAGGTAAAGTGTGTCTTTAAATATGTGAATGTCTTTTGTACATAGCATATGTTTACAATACTAAAACATTTTTTAAATTTAACAATTTGTGAAAAAACTTTTGTGACAAACTAAGTGATTTGATTGTGCCATTTGTGGTTCTTGAGTTTCTGTTGATGTTGATGTTGACTGGCTCATTATTACAGGGCAGGGGTCTTCAAGCTTTTTCAGCCCAGGAACCTCTTGATCAATAAAGTAACAGTGCAGGGACCCCAAGATTAAACAAACAAACAAAAAAAGTAGAAAAAGCGTTGCATTTTAAGACGAGCCAACTGTTTTTAACCTTTTTTATACTCAGTCATTATCAAATTTGTAAAAAGTAGCTTATTATTGCCCATTCATATTGGAGTTTACTTTTAATTGAGTTTACTCAATATAATTTTTGTCTGAATTTTAAAAAATTCCCTGATATAAAATTATTTTGATGAAAGATTTTAACTCTTCTGGGAGACCCCCTGGTTGAAGACCACTGTTCTAGGGTGAAATATCATGATTATTCTCTCTTTGACTACCAACAAAACACTATATCAATGTGCAAAGTTTACTAGTTTACGTCATTCTTAACATTTTGCGATAATATTTTTCGTATGCTGAAGCATGATATATAACAA
>JAQLOL010000006.1:11718069-11742376 GCA_029783665.1 Naso thynnoides
GTAAAAGTAAATTACTGATGTAAAAAAAACCACTCAAATTAGTACAATTACACAAAAAGCTACTCAGTTACAGTAACTTGAGTAAGTGTAATTTGTTACTTTCCACCCGGGCAAGATTTAACATTGTGAAGAATGTGATTTGATCTTTGAGAAGGAAGTATGCTATTAAAAAGGGAAATGCAATTATTCAGAGTTGGATGCTGGCTTCCATTCAGTCTTAGAGAAGTACGGGCCTCCTTTGACACATTTATACTCTCTGCTACTGGAGCAGAGACTGGGTGAAAATAGAGTAAGATTTAAGTTGGCAAACATCAGGAGAAACACTGGTGCACCATGCTGTGACCAGCTAACTAACAAGTAAATCTTTACTCTTTGCTGTTAAAGGTTGAAGAGTAATTAATTAATTAATGTGCTGAACTGGTTGTTCAAGTTTAAATAAACACACTTCAAATTTTCCTTCAGGCTACAGGGAGAAAGCATGATTTGATTTTGATATAGGAACAATCAGAAAATATTGTTATTATAATTTTTGGGCACATTTTGTTAAATGTTCATTTCGTCATTACTTTAAAGTATGTACCTAACATTGTTAGAATATTGCTTTTTAGAGGATGTTTTAAAAGGATCTAAACAGGCCAAGGCCTCCATTAGGACAAATAGTGTTTTAATTACTTTCTTATTTAGGTCAAATAAGTTTAACCCTGCCATGCAGGAACGCAGTAGGGGAGACCGGGGATGGTTGTAACATTTTTGATATTTCTGTCTGTAGCAAAATGTGCAAATATGCACCAGATTTAATGAACATTAGTGTGTGTTACACTATTATTTGAACATAAGCATAGCCTACACTTACATTTTTCATTGGGATAGGTTATAACATTTTCTTACATGTTACAACTAACCCAGACTGATGCTGTTAAAACCAACCCAGACTATTGTAGGCATGAACTCACTTGTCTTACAGCCAACAGCTAAAACGTTATCACTAACAATTTGCGTGGAAAATATCTACACAAACACACAATTAACATGATTTAAGTATAGTGAGTTTATGTACAAAGGAGGCAATGCTATTACAAAAAGAAGTGAAGTGAAAAAACTACTTTCTTACCTCAAAATTAGTTTTTTCCCTCTAAAATTAGCTGTGTTTGCTGCAAGGTGCTACTTCTTCACTGGAGTAAGGACTAAACTGAGCATGTGCAGAGTGAATCAGGTGATTTGTAACTTGTTCCTGATTGGATAAAATGAGAGTGTTACAACTAACCCATGTTACAACTATCCCCAATCTCCCCTACTATACTATACTTATTTAGTTGTCAAGAGTATTGGAGAGTGATCCCTCTGCCTTATACCTTGTGTTATCTTCTTTATTATTACAATGCGGACATGTTGTTTAGCATGTTGACATTCTAACATATTAGCATAGAAGCTAATAAAGTTACATATGCCATAAAGTTATGGACAAGCTGAAATTTTTGCCTAAAGATAGTGCCACATGGAACATTAAGCAACCACCCAAATTACTATAATTTTTCTGGAGGTGAACATGAATGCGTGTATCAAATTTCATGGCAATCCATTTATTAAGCTAGCTGATGTTTCCCTCAAACCCACAAGTGTCATCTGGTGGTTGAGGAAAGTGAGTGTCATCCTCAGGGGACCAAAAAATGTCTGTACATTGTAACTTTGAAATACATAAACAAGTATTTTTAACCACTAGTGTGGCTACAAGTGTTTTAGCATATTGTTAGCATAAGCTAAATATAATACAGTTACCTTTGTATGATCGTTACAGGGAGTATGTGTGTGTAAGCATGTCTTTCTGTGTGTCAGGTCGAACTGTGGCTACTGTTTTAATGTAAACAACCAGTATGATAATTTACTTGCTGGTCTTTAAACCAAAATGCTGTATAACAAATAAGAAATTCAGCACTGATATCAAGATGTAGCCACACTGTAATCATAACAGGAATTGCATAACACTCAGTGTAGCAGGACTGTGGACGACTTGTGACAATTTAGTGAAATGTTGGAACATGTCGTTCCTCTGTGTTTGGTTCCAAAGGCTGACAGTGTAAAGACTCTGGAAACGCTCTCACTTTACACTTGATCCTATCCAGCTTCTTTAAGTCTACGTTCAACACTAAAGCAGCCTCGGTTCTCACATGAAACATTTCAAATCATGAGTAGACTGTATTTTACACTGACTTCCAGTTGGTCTGTTACATGTAGTTTATGAAGTTTACCAGTAGTGTACCATTATATACAGCATATTGCCACAAGTTTCTATGTACATGAAGAGAGAAAGTCCTCTCGTGCTTAGTGCTGATGAAGTGTAGTCTACATTTACAGTTACCAGGCTGGCTTGAACTTTGCACACTACACTCCTCCGTCATCAGGGTCAGGCATGCCGATGGGATGCATGCTTAAAAACACACACAAGCTTACAAATCCCCCCTGTGCGTTGGTCAGGCTGGCTGAGAGGAGCAGCAGTTGGGTGCTGTGGTGAAAGTGCTGTTAGACGGGCAAGCAGAACATCCAGGATGGCTGGAAGGAGACGAGGCCGAGGCAGCAACGTCCAGCAACAACAGGCCTCGCGTAGCCAGAGAGGAGGCCCTCGCAGGGTAAGACCTGCTCTGTCAATATGAATTCATGGCAAACAGAGTGGCAGTGTTTAATGTGGCCACCATGTTTGCTATTAGAATACAGATAGCAATCTTATGAGAATACAGAGTCTATTAAGGATATTCTCTTTGTCTTAAATGTTAATTTTGGACATTACTTACTGAAAAGAGTGGAAATAAAAACAGGCACAAGTGCCTAACAATTGGATAAATAAGTATAACTTTATTAGAATTATTTAGATGTCATGTGGCAGGATTTAAATATTACAGCAACCTTTTCCTTTGTGAGCATTTGACTTGTACGTGGGAGTGGAGAGTTCTGCGACTAGCTGGGTGGGACGATGTGGGCATATTGTTACATTATTCACACCTCATAACTAATTAATTAGTCATTCTTTCACTTGCATTAATACTATTGTTGTCAGTTTCCATTGCTGTAATTGTAACAAGGAAAGGTGAGTCATACATTGAAGTGCGTCACGTTCACAATAATATCTAACATCTGTCTCCCATAAAAGGCACTCAAGCAAACTTCAGTTATGAAATAGCAATCATTTCAAAATAAATAGAACAAAACCAAACAAGCTTATAGTATGACACTAACACCAGACTTCTGAGCAAAATCAGAGTTCAAAGTATAGCTTACGACACATCAGATAAAGCTGCATGTATGTATCTATACAACACAAAGTCCATGACATAACAAGACAGTCATTGGTTCAGACAGAGATTATTAACATCTTTCTTGAATTGCCAGATAAGCGATGATGATATTTTCCTTCTGTGTAGCTATTACATAAGATCTAGGGAGATGTCTCAACCTGCATGTCTACAATTCCTTAATAATTATTGCAGTGCTTAAATTCTTAGTTCTTCAATGACACTATTGATGTAAACCATCCGTTTTTGTTAAGACAGCATGTTGGCTCAGTGGATAGTGTTGTCACTTCATAGCAAGAGCATCTGTGGTTTGATTCTGTTTGGAGCTTGCATGTTTTTTTAACGTTTGCATGCACAACAAACACATGCATACAGGTAAATTCTTCTGTTAGTGAACTGAATTGGTGTAGAGTTGGAGTTGGCTGCCCACTGCTCCTCATGGATGGGCTAAATGCAGAGAACCAGTTTTACTATGTTGTTCTCAGTATAACTGTAGGTGACCAAAAAAATACAAAAAATCTTCTGTTTTGCTCACACTCCAAGTACATGCAGTTAGGTTACCTGGAAACAGTTTCCCTGAGGTATAAATATGTTTGTCTGTGTAATGGCAGATGGTGTTCTTTTGCACTTTTTCTGTCACATATGCATGGTGAGACCCTAGATAAGGAGTCAGAAGAAGAATGAACCCAATTGGAAAAATGCATCATTTGATCAAATTTAACAGATTTTTCACTGCTGCTCTCTCTGTCTTATCTTTGCTTACAGGCTTTGCGAGAGCCAGCTCCTTTTGCCAAATCCACAGGCTGTGAATCAGTCGTCCCTCATGAAAAGCTGACCATTGCCCAAGCTCGGAGAGGAACACCAGGTCTTACTTTTCAACAGTGTTTTGTTCACACTGCTAATTGTCATGCAGCTGAGACTGTCTCATATTTTATCAGCCCTAGTTTGTAGCAACAAAGAATAAGTGCAAACAGGGGCATAATTATTGAACATAATGTGTTGGTATTAGTTGATTCAAGCTATAGAAAATGATTTAAATATCAATACAATAGTATTTTATTGTTTGTGTGATAGGTTGATCTTTTCTGCAGGAATGTGTTACTCCATTCAGTTAAAGATTTAACAGTAGAATACAAGTATTAAGGTTTTAATTGGCTGAATAGATACAGACATCAGCTTCCAAATGTCCTATCAAAAAATCTCTATACTATAAAAATGAATAAGGTGAGATTTTGTAAAGTTGTGTTTTCATATTTCTTATGTTGTAGCTCATCGTCCAGTGCGAGTCTACGCTGATGGAATCTTTGACCTATTCCATTCAGGACACGCTCGAGCTCTGATGCAGGCCAAAAATGTGTTTCCAAACACACACCTGATAGTAGGAGGTATGAAAACCTGCAGTAAAAACACACTGAAAAAGTTAGCTGGGCTAAATCTTACAGTTTAGTCAATCTAGACTGACTTTGAATTAAGGCATTTCTGAAGACATGTCGATGTGGGGCCTTTGCTGCATGTAATTCCCCTTCTCTCTCCCCTGTTTCCTGTCCACTATACAGCTGTCCTGTCCTGGAAATAAAGGCACAAAAAGCCCCAAAAAATATCTTAAAAAAAACAACAAAAAAACCCAAAAACATGTCGATGTGACAGGTCCTGTCTCTCTCTGTGTCCTCAGTCTGCAGTGATGAACTCACCCACAAGTTAAAGGGCTTCACGGTGATGACAGAGGACGAACGCTATGATGCTCTCAGGCACTGCCGTTACGTTGACGAAGTGGTGCGGGACGCTCCCTGGACCCTTACCACAGAGTTTCTACTGAAACATAAGGTCAAAGGTCACGCAGGCACTGGACACACAGCTTCTCGCAATGTCATACAGTGACAACAGCAAAGATATCTGGTGTTCAATTAGTCTGAACACTGTAATGTTACACTCACAGATTGACTTTGTGGCTCATGATGATATCCCTTACACCTCTGCTGGATCAGAGGATGTTTACAAGCACATTAAGGAAGCAGGTGAGCATTTGATTGTTCATATAAGTACCCATCATAACGAGCCCTAAGTCTGCCATTTCTCAGTCATGTGAGTTATGTTTATGCTTTAATGTCAGGCATGTTTGTGGCCACTCAGAGGACAGAAGGCATCTCCACATCTGATCTGATCACTCGAATCGTCCGAGACTATGACATCTATGTTCGACGCAACCTGCAAAGAGGCTACACAGCTCGTGAGCTGAATGTTGGATTTATTAATGTTAGTGTAATTATATTTGATTGGTGTCAAAATAAGGATATTTATGTTTTTGATGCAAACAATACAGGGGGGAAATTGCAAATGTACTGACTGTCACTTGCTTTGTATTTTACTGACAGGAGAAGAAATACAGGCTCCAGAACCAGGTGGATAAGATGAAAGAGACGGTCCGTACGGTGGAGGAAAAGTCCAAACACTTTGTTTACAGAGTGGAGGAGAAGAGCCAAGACCTCATACACAAATGGGAAGAGAAGTCGCGAGAATTCATTGGCAACTTCCTGGAGCTGTTTGGACCTGATGGAGCCTGGGTATGTTTACTTTTAAGTCAATACAAAACCACATTTAATAAAGGAAAACATCCCTCCTGGAAGAGCTATGGGAAGCTTTTATTTGTCAGCTAAACTGGTTGTTGTCATGTATTTATGTGAGTTTGATAGATAAATATATAAACTGATATAAAATCTCTGTGGTCTCTAGACACTTTGTGAATTCACTAAGCCTGGTTAAAAAAAAAAAGTAAATAAAAACAAATAAACCCTAACCCTGCTGATAATGTATGGATGATGAGGGCATGTAGATGTGAAATGACATGTTTTTGAGGTGCATTGGTAGTAGTTAACTTCTGACAAAATCAGGCTGGCTATTTTCTCTTGTTTTAAGCTTTATGCTATGCTAAGCTAACCCACTGCTCACCCAGCTTCAGGCACAACAGACGGATATTAGGGTGATGTGAAACACAATTTTGGATGATTCCGTTGGCTATTATAAAAGGCACTCTAAGTAAAGTGGGAAATAATGTAATAAATGTGATGAAGTATAAAAAAAATGCAAAATGAAAAATGTAAAAGATCAACATCACAACACAGTAAAACTTTTGTCTCTGTCCTTGTTCAGCATGTGATCCAGGAGCGAAGTGGCCGTATGCTCCAGGCATTGTCACCTTACTCCTCACCTCGTGGCTCCCCCAGCAGCAGTCCCACCAGAAGACGCTCAGTTTCTCCAGACTCCTCCTCTGCCTCTGCCTCACCCTCCTCTCTCTCCCCTCCTTCCTCGCCCTCCTCACCTAAAAAGGGGACACGCTCCTCTTTCAAAGCCTCCTCCAAATACAGCAGACATGCGCAATAAGCTCATTAAGCTTTGGTCGTCTTCACTGGTCTTCTTAGAGTCAATAATCTAGTGCAGGGGTCTTCCGCCTTTTTCAGCCCAGGGGCCCCCAGATACAATAAAAAAAAAATTAAAATTAAAATTAAACAAAAAAAAAGAAAAAGAAAAGAAAAGGTGTTGCATTAGACAAACCACCTGTATTTTAACCTATTTTGTACTCAGTCATGATCATTTTTGTAAAAAGAAGCTAATTATTGCCCATGAATATTAGAGTTTACTTGTAATTGAGTTTACTCAAACTAATTTTTGTCCAAATTTAAAAAAAAAATCTGAGATGTAAATTATTTTGGTGAAAAATTTTAACTATTTTGAGGGACCCCCTGCAGCACCTCTATGGACCCCCTTGGGTCATGACCCCCTGGTTGAAGACCACTGATCTAGTGCCTAATATGTCTAACGAGGCTACTAATTTAAATTAACAAATGAAAAGAAACTTCAACGTACTTTCCTGCTGGTTTAAGTGCAAATCCAATAGACCTGTATACGTAATAGATTTTTGCTGCACAAAAGGGGAAAAGAACAATAAAATTCTGCTTTGATGTGATTTGTCCCTTTGTCATTTGTTTCGTTTCCATATGTCTGGCTATTAAATGCATTGCACATCATTAAAATACCTTCATAGGAATCAGTACAGGACTATTGTTTTTACCCAGAGATTGTAGTGCATTTCTGCTCTGTAAATGCTGGATGTGTCAGTAAACAACTGTTTATTTACACTTTCACCACATTAACTGAAAAGCCACTGTCAGTGTTGCATTCACAACTTGTCGATACTGCCCCTTAGTGGCCAAACGCATCTACTGCAGGTTTAATCTTCACTAATCATTTTAAATACTGTCAAATGATGAAGTCAGATCTCATATGTCAAATGATCAAATGACTATGTATGTATTATGGATAAGCCTCATAGTAATGAACATACATATAAATTTATCCCATTTTTTAGATATTTAGACTTAAAAAAAATCTGCTTTCACTAACTCTTTTATTGCAGCAGCTCTTTAAAAAAAGAAGAAGAAAAAGTTTTAAAAAAAGGAACGTGGAATCATCAATTTGTTATCAATTTTTTTCCCCCCAGAAATTTATCATAAGCCTAAGTCACAAGACATGTAGGTAGTGTCTCACTTGATTCCAAATAACTGCTAATGTGTATAGGTAGGCTGATTATTTGCTCACACATAAGCCCTAGTATATGACCTGATATGACCTATATGTAGTAGGCCTATAAAGTATGTTAGATGTTGAGTTTTCAGTTTGTGGTAATGTGCCTCCCATGTGACCAAAGTAATAAGGCCCAAGTAAGCTAGTGCATCTTCAAGCTAAAATCTTTGGCAAGGCTGCTTTAAAACCACAGAATTAAACGAGTAGCTTATAACTCTTTACTAAATTTTCTTTGCTTTACTTTTAGGTCTACTTAATTGATAGGCCTGTGTTTTAACTCTTTAACATGATCTCAGTCATTATATAATACTGTATGAGGGGATATGATAGCAAATGAATGATTAAAGATAAATAAATAGTTAATTTTTACAGCCAAAACAAAGATAACGAGATCCAAGATGTCTGATTTATGATGGTTGATTTGTTTAAAAGTAACCATAACAGGCCGTGTGGTCCGACTCTCAAATCAAAGCAGACAACCGAGCGTAGAAATGATAAACCTACTCAACTGACATGCGAGATGCTTGAGAAACACAGGTACGACTGCGCAGGGTCCGTGAACTATCTCGGCCTTGTAGCATCTTTGGCTGGTTCATATAAATCCATGTAAGTGACGTCACCGGCAGCTAACGTCCTACACGGATTAAAGATGGCGCCCTCTCATGCGCTGAGGTGCTGTAAACGGGCTCTGAACTGGGTACCTGTTCTGTTTATAAACCTGGTTGTTGGTTGGTCTTATTACGCGTATGTTGTGGAGCTCTGTGTCTGTAAGTACACGCATCTTATGTGTTTTTAGCCACCGCAGGGCTAAAACCTGCTTGTGTTTACGGTTTCTGGGCTGTCAACTTTGGTAAGCTGGTAGAGAGAGAGATTTAAAATCAGCCCCAGGCTGCATATTGTTGACTGTAACTGCATTTTAGCCTCAGGACAATATTAGCTACAGAAGATATTTTTTATTTTCCGATTGTTTTACCATTGAGTTACATGCAGTGCTTCATGACAGCTATGTATACACCGCTGATATAATAAGGCCACTGTTTTCAGATATTTGGGAGACCAAAGACAAGTGCAGTAACATTCAAATAATTAAAAATCAGTAACGTCATGTCAGTTGTAATACGATCGATAACATTATATATTAAATATCCAGTTAACTGGAATGAAACACGAGAAAACAAAACTTTTTGACGTTTGTTTCTGCCGAAAAGTGCAGTATTGCCTATTTTAAGCTGTTCATGTTTCTATTTTTAGACATAATTCTGTCACATCAGCTGCATGCATTTATTTTGAGTTTTTTTTTTTTTTAATTACAGTTGACTACAAATCAACATTTTACGCCAAGGTTTGAAAATTATTTTCCTTAATTGTTGTTTGAGAAACAATGCTTTGGGAATAAACTGTAAAATTCTAATATCAACCATAGTGGGGAATGGCTGTTATTTAACCACCTGAGGCTTCACATGTTACTCATTGTCTGTGGAACAATGAAATGAGGTCATGAGAAGAATGAAACAGATTAAAACTTTGAATGTGAAAGCCACAAAATCACTGTCACCTACACATTTGTAATAAAAAAATTACATATTCTTGCTTTAGTTATTAAGCTGTAATTAAATTAATTTGATGCAATGCAACACAAAAAAAGATGCTCTGCGATTGCGAGAAAATGATAGTGAGACTGTAAAGGGCATAAAATCAGAAATCATTGAGGCAAACAATTGATTCAGATGTAAATGGATTATTAAATCATTTGTGTTACAGCCATAAACAGGTTCATCATCCAGCAGAGGATATGACTTCCTGCTTTTATCTCGTAATTAAATTGAATCATTCAAGCTTAAACGCGCAGCTCTGAAAGTAATTTATCTTACATTACAGTGTGTGTTTTTCAACAGACACACGTTGTGTGTACCATTACATCTCTCCTTATGATCACAGTTTTGTTGTTTGGTTTTTTTTTATTTAAAGTGTCTCTAACTGATCATAACATTATCAGTATGTGGACAGACTGTACTTATGTCTGTAACTCAGTGGCTGTTGTCAGGACAGGGACGTCCCTGCTGCTTAAACAAAGCTCTCTGTCATGGGTGGGTCACTGCTGGCAGTGCCAGGCTGCTGCCACATGGTGCGAGAGAGGGGTGGTGTGTGTGTGTGTGTGTGTGTGTGTGTGTGTGTGTGGTGGGGGATGTGTAGTCATGCACTCTTTTATTACTGCTCACTGACATATATTTTTTCTTTGACCTATTTAGATACAATCCCAAATAATGCAGAACGAAGTAAGTGATGCTGTAAATCCCCTCATATTAATTATTCATAGTAAAGATCACTTCCAGAGAGGCTAATGTAACTGCAAATTAAAGCCTTTCTTTCTCTCAACAGTCAGCTATTTGGTCATCTTTCACATTTTTCTCGCCATGTTTATATGGTCCTACTGGAAAACTATCTGGTCCAAACCAGCCAGCCCCTCAAAAGCGGTAAGTCAAGAGTGTGTCTATCAAACTCCTCATATTTAAGGGAAGGATTCTGTAATCGTGCATGTGTAGAAAACTGCTGGACATACTCTGACTCCAGTCTTTCTTCCTGTCAGTTCGCTCTGCCCAGAGCAGAGAAGGAGCTGTATGAGAGAGAGGAGCGTGCTGAGACGCAACAAGAGATTCTGAAGAAAGTGGCGAGGAATTTACCTGTGTATACACGCACGGCAGGAGGAGGTGAGGCCTTCAAAACAGCAGCAAAATTAACTGCGGTTGGCTCACTGTTTTATCGGCTAGTAGACCACTGGAGAAAACCCTGTGAAGTGATACTGCTGTCACTGTTGCCTCCTACAAAAAGGAAGGTCACATAGACTTAGTTTTTATCTTTCAGTTCTTGTTTGTCACCCACATGTACAACATCAAATAAGCAATACAAATGAAATTGTGTAAATGTGTTGCAACACATTGTCTTCCCCTTTTGACTAAAAGTGCCACACTACTGTGGTACTCTGTCACACCGGAGTGTGCTTTTGTGTTTGTGTGTGTGTGAGGCGAAATAGTCACACAATGGCACATTAATAAATCTGCTTTTATTTTCTCTAAATAGCTGTCCGATACTGCGACCACTGCCAGATAATCAAACCTGACCGCTGCCATCACTGCTCAACCTGTGAGATGTGAGTGTTTACTCATTGCACAATTAAGGCCTTGTCTCCATGTACACGAGTGTTACGCAAAGTTTTGTCCTTTTGTTTTGTCCTTCCATACACACTAAAGTAGTTTTAGGTCTTTTTAAACTCTGGCCAGAGTGAGGATGTTCAAAAACATTTCTACATTTTTCACTCCCAAAAATACTGAGCATTGTGTATTTTCTTATCCTGATACCTTTCTCTGCTCATGCATTTGTAATTGCCTCTGTGTAAGTGTATCAGTAAAGTGTAATGTTTATATCTGCAGCGCAACATGTAACTTATAGGATTTATGTTTTCCTTATTTTTTAAGGTGTGTGCTGAAAATGGACCATCACTGCCCCTGGTAGGCATTTCTTATTAAACTACGCATTAGATCTGTTTTTTTTTTTCCATCTTTAAAGAACTTTGCTCTTGAAGAACATAATTTATAAAGAGAAAAGCACATTCAACATTTTCTCTCAAGTTCTCTGTCATGTTTTCCGCTCAGGGTGAATAACTGTGTCGGATTCTCAAACTACAAGTACTTCGTCTTGTTCTTGGCCTATGCCTCACTCTACTGTGTGGTAATTTGTGCTACAGTCATCCAGTATTTCATCCAATTCTGGACCGTAAGTATTTAAACTTTCTTTAAAAAACTGCATTCTTGAGCGTCAGAACGCTTGCTGTAGTCCCAGTGTGTTTAAGGCTATTGTACTTAAAAAATAGTCATTCAGGCAGAAGTGCAGTCAGGCTGTAGAGGAGGCTTGCAGCCACTGCATCATAAGACACTGACCTACTGATTTATATGTGTGTCACTGTGGTACACAAGTGTGTCATGCGCTCGCTTATCAGGGGATCCTTTTCAGCGTGCTGCTTTTCATGAGACAGTGTCTCTTGTCACATGGCCAACAGTGAAGAAGAATATTGTGCTTTAGCAAAAAATACAATAAAAATAATGCAAAGGTGATTATCTTCTCCCATTAGTTGTTACATTCAAAATGATGTGGACATAACAACAAGGAAGATTGTTTCATAACTGGTGAGTCTAATGTTTTTTTGGTTTGGTTTTGTTTCCCTCTGAAGAAACAGCTGCCTGACACACACGCCAAATTCCACATCTTGTTTCTGTTTTTCGTGGCGGCTCTGTTCTTCATCAGCATCGTATCACTTCTCAGCTACCATCTGTGGCTTGTGGGAAAGAACAGGACCACTATAGGTATTTTTAAACAAATACTTCATCGAATTCATTCTCTGGTTATATCATTAAAAGTCGTCATCACTAACCATACTTCATATCAACTTTTAGAGGCTTTTCGGGCTCCTGTCTTCACAAATGGTCCAGACAAAAATGGGTTTTCTCTTGGCTTCAGCCGAAATGTAGCCGAGGTTTTTGGAGACCAAGGGAAGTACTGGATTTTTCCTGTTTTCTCAAGGTGAGTCCTAGTCTGACCTGATGTAACTGCGGCTATAAGAAATAAGAAGCACTGTTATGACTACACTCTGCTTAAGGTTGATAAGCTCTGTACTGGTGGGCTTTAAAATTCCACATCCATCATTAGTGTTAAAGGGAGATTTCACCACAAAATGCTGTTAAGTATATCATTTAAGAGAATATATATTTTTTCATTCCAGCATTCCTCCACTCTAAACAGGTTTTTTCCAAAGCTGCGAGCCACTCAGTTTGCAGCTTTTGCTGGCAGCCTACAGAGAAAAAGTTTCAGCACATCAAAACCATCTAAAAAAAACGTCCATCCAAAACTCTAAACAGCTTCATTTAGTATAATCCAAGTCTTCTTTATTGTGTCAAAGGCTCAGTACTTCCAAAACACCTCTATTTCGGCAAATAAGCAACTTAATCCAATGTTTCAGTCCAATGTTTAGAGTTGTGTATACAGTTATTCTAAACATCAGTGAACTCTGGCTTGAATAAATATGGTTCCACCTCTCTCTGCATGTGCCATTTTAGTTTGCTAATCCTTATGTCCTTTTCTTGAAAATTGCTAAAAGTTATCCCAAACTTGTAAGCAAACGAAAGCTCATTTAAGGGAGAAAAAGAAATAAAGAAGCACAATTAAAACCCTTAATCCGTCTAATACCAGCATGCTGAAAAGGTGCAGTCAAAATCCTCTGAGCCTGTTCCTGATGCTCTTGAAAGGAGCTCTGCACAGAAATGTGCATGCAGCAGGTGCACTGGGTTACACACATCTTTAAGATCACGAGTATGTGCACTTTTGCTATTTCACCATTGACCTGAAGCGTGGGTCTACAGTTGTAACCCAGAGACCAAACTTCATTTAGGGGAACAGAAACAGGACCAGTCCTGGAACCTTTTGATCACACTTTTCCACTAATGCTGTCGTCTTCTCTATTCTATCAGTCTGGGAGATGGACATTCCTTCGTTACCAGACTGGTGCACATTGACCCTGAACAAGCAAACAGTGTCCTTCAACAAAATGGCAAAAGGTGAATATTGTTGAGTTGTTGTTGTGTTACTTCATTTGTTCCAAATGTTTAACCTGTTTTTTTTTTTTTTTTACTTTTTTTTTGTGTGAGAAATTAATCTCTTGTATGACTTTAATTTCAGCCCTGTTGATGGTGTAACCAACCCCTCTGTACTGGGAGACAATGTTCACACAACAGATGAAAGCAAAGTGAAAACTGGTAAGCTGTTTGTTCCTGTGTTTATATTTTCATTTGTTGCTTAAGTGTTTTTGTAATTGCTTTGCTCAGTGCTCATTTGTTCTCACTACTTCCTTTGTAGATGGAGGCCAGGCAGTCTCTGTGACCATGGAGAGTGAGCAATAGCAGGTTTGTAGGACACGGCTGGGATACTGTGGAAGTTTGCTGGTTTCTCATCCTTCTGTGTTTATTTGTACTTTTGTTGCAGGTCACAGACAAATCAGCAAAGAGCTCATCATCTACGATGCCTTAAACGTTGATCATCATCAGCAGTTCTTCAGGAGCCGTCCTCCACCCTCATCCTTCATCCAGTGTGCTTTAAAGTTGCACCACCACAATACTGTTATCACGTCCACAGAGACCTCGTAGACTGCCGCAGCCTGAAGTGGAGGTGATTCACAGGTTTTGTCTTTGTTTCGAGCCAAAGACATTAAATAACTGAAAAAAAACCCCTCTGGGACTACTTTTCACTATCGAGCCGATGTATGTCTGCATTAACTGTCGATCCAAATGGATTAATCACAATAATCAGTATTAATCACACATTAATGACTACTACCCCCTGTTTTTTGTTGTTAAGCAGCAGGAGCCACTAAAGCGAGATTTCCTCTTGCAAAATAGTGAAATATTTCAACACTGTCAACAGTGTGTTTAACGTCTTCTCAGTTTTAAACTCCAAGCACAGTGCAATTATTAAGATAAACAAGTCAATTAATAAATCAATTATAGTTAAAAGTTTACATGATTAAAAATATTTAAAGGTCTTTTTGTTTACATGTTTAATATGTTTATTTTCTACATTTCATATTTTAAACTGTGAGAAGAAAGAGGTTACAAGCCTAAAATGTGAGGACAAAATATAGTTTGACTGCAGTTAAAATGGTTCCATCTCATTGCAAATAAATAACCAATAGATCTCATATAATGGAGTGTTATTATCAATGAGATTGCCACTTTTCATTGCACTATAAATATGTTTAATTTATTTGTTTTCAAGCTATTGTAAATTACTGTGTTGTTTTTCAGTGTCTGATTTTATTGTAATGGATGATTTGTTTATTTATTCTTTTTTTTAAGTACAGACAGTTATATTTGTTCCCTTTCATGATCAATCCTTTGCTACACTTTTCGTTGGGTTCTAAATCAAGCCATCTTGAGTTCTAATGCCAAGGATTAAATCTGTTTTCCGTCCATTTGTTTTATTCCAGTTTAATGGTCAGATTATGTGAGAGATGAAGAGAGAGCACAACATTAAAATCACAATAAAACCGTTAAAAGATAGAGGCAGATCGGTCAGGGACATTTAATGACCGTGTCCTTGAGTCTGAACCCACACAGATAAGATGGACTTTATATACCAATGATGAAAGACTGTCATCATCTTATGTACTCCCCTCTTAGATCTTGGCAGCTGTTTCGTTATCTTGCATTCCTTGAATGAAAATGCTGCACAACACAGTGTGATCAGAAGATAACAATAATGTATAGATCTTACTGACTGAGTAGTAGCACATGTGTAGTTTAATAACCAAGTCGTCTGTCTGAACCAAGCAGCGAGCTGCTAATGTAAGCAGGTCTGTTGTAAACTGCTGTTTTAATGGGATGCAATTATCCATGCAGTTTGATTGTCATTGTTCTGTAACAATAAATGTGATTCTTCATCTTAAACACGTTGTTGTGTTGTGTTATGTTAAACTTTTCAAATTTAAAGTCCTCGAATGTGAAATAACATGCGGAGGTTTCAACTATAAGTTTGTGCACATTTCAAATAATAAGTTTGACATGACTGCTGATGTTTCTTTTTAAAATCAAATTGGGATGCTTCTGCTTTTTTTATTTATATTTTTGGAAGTGATCTTGTGTTTAGGATGATATGATCAAACAGCTTCATTTTTAAACTGAAAATAAAACTCATTCATAGTTTACAATATATATTATAATTTACTCCAAGCTTTGGTGCAGATATGCATCTTCCTCTCAGAATGAAAGGAATTGTTGGTAACAACTTTTCATCGAGCTGTAGTCAGACCAAAATTCCAATATGACACAGGTCTCCACTGTTTGGGATTTGGTGACATGTAGTTATGAATTGCAAATTGCATCCTCCCCTTCAGAGTGCTACATATGGTCACTGTGAAATTCCCAGGTAAAGCCGTTGGGGTAAAGCCAGTTTTTGGTTTGTCCACTCTGGGCTACTGATGAAACTGGTGGTTTAACATGGCGGACTCCATGGAAGAGGACCTGCTCCCTCTGCAGCTCATGTTTATATGCTGCAGCTATGAAAGGCTCATTTTAAGGTAATGAAAACACAACTATTCTGTTTTATCAGGGGACAATACATTATTAAAACATGAATATTGTATTTCCTTTCTTTGAAATATTTGCAAAGCTAATGACATTCATTTCTCAGCTGTAGTTTATCAAAACTGATGGTTCTCAAATGTTAGCAAACCAAAAAACTGCAACAAGTCAACCCTGCTAAACATCTGCAAGCTAGCATGCGTAAGTTAGCGTCTAGCTTGCAACTCCTTGGTGCTTCATAGAGAAACAAACATAGTTAAAGATAGTTCTTGTTAAATCTGAACTAGTATTAAAAGCTCCTCACTGAGGCCACAAATAAAAGTAAACCAGTGTAAAATTACATTACTGTTGGGCCAAATTAAAATTCAGTGCTGGATAATTCACTCTTAGTTTGTGGAAGAAATTTTAAATGAGGAAAATACTCAACAATACTCTCAGTTCTCAAAAAAGAGACTTTACTGCCTCAGCTCTGTGAATATTAATCTTACAAGAGGCAATTATAAAATCTGTATTCAAATGAGACAAATCTGTATGGCTGTCACAATATCAGAATCACTGCACTATAATCACGGTGTAATTCAGCTTTAACTTTGTGTATTTTTGTCTTTTATTGCAAATGAATTACACTCAAATTACAACATTGGGGAGTTAGAGAACAATTACACATGAATTATAAAGTTTAATGGTTGTGTTTATGATGTTTTATACTAGTGCTCAACAGATATGAGACTTTTGGGGCCAAATACTGATGTTAGAAAATTCAAGAAAATGACAATATTGATATATTGATATGTATAATGGAAGCAAGATATCTTCTTTTTTTTTTTTAAACAAACTTTATTCCAAACACTGTGCACTGAACAGTAAACATTTAACTTATAAGTTATTAAATAATGGACTGCCCTCTGCTGGCTGAACCTACTTAAATACACCATTTTAAATCACTGCTCCAAGGATTTTTTCCGGCCTTAAAAAACATTTTTAATATTGGCAGTTCTTTAAGAACATATACAGTGATAGGGCAATTTGTTTTTAATTAATATTGGCAAACCGATGTACAGGTTGGGCCCTAGTGTGTGCTCCCACATCCTGTCAACAGTACTATGATTAAACTGTTAATGCAGCTGGGTCAACAGCTTCCCTCGTGTTGTGCTGCTGCTACCAACTTATTGCCAGTACGTACATACGCACGCGCACACATGCACGTTTGCGCAGATATTCTTGTTAGGACTTTACATTGACTTCCATTCATTTGTACAGCTCAACCCAAACCCTTACCCTATCCCTCACCTTAACCAGTTTATGCCTTAGCCTGAACTGAACCTAATCTCATTTTATACCTTACCCCTAAACTTAACCAGGACCTCACAAATCAAGTCATGCTGAATTAGGACTGATCTTGGTCCCCATGAGGACGTTTGGTCCTCATACAGTCAGTGTTTAGCCCAGAAAAGGTAACAAAAACCAGGACACACACACACACACACACACACACACACTCAAGTTCACTTTCCTCTTTATTCCAACTCTCTTCAATTTGGCAGCCAACGTTACTTTACATCCATAATCCTGTTTACATTCTCTGTCTGAGACAGCAGGATGCTCCTCTTCTTCGTTGGTTTTACTGACAAACTAAAAGCGACATTGCCATCCACTGTATCGGAATACATAACGTCATACTATTCACTGGTGTGGTGTCTTGAGTGAGTGATCAGGATGTGCAGCTCCCCAAACAGATAATCAATATGTGGTGGACAATGTGTAACTTCTGAAAACACTTACTTAATAAAAAGGGAGTTCAGTTTTATCTGACTGCTTGTATTAAGTGATGAACAAGTTTTTATGTGCACTGTTCAGTAACATAGAAATTTAAGGAGGAATGAATAATTTGCCTTCGGATCGCTGACAGGTGAATCATAATTGAATCAAATCATGATTTGACTGGTTAATGTCAGGACCCCTGGTATAAAGCTATCAACTCTAGAGTCAGCAGTCATAAGAAAAGACTTCATTTCAGTTCAAGTGCTGGTGATAGTTCATGGAGATAGTTGTGACACGAGACTGCACTCTTCACGTCTTTAAGATCATTAAAGTTTAACGTCATGGCATGTTCAGGTGAGTGTTGGACAACTGTTGACCTTTTGTCTGGCTCAGGAAAACAGGCAGGCTGTAAAAAGGGGAATGACCTCAGTGCTATTCACCTTCCCACAACAATGCAACAGATAAAGTTGAAGGAGTCTCAGCACTCGGCTTTATCCACAAAATACAAACCCCTAGACCTCAAACTTTGAATCTTATTCATACATTTTTATTTTGGTCTCCCACTTCTAAATACTGTAAAAGTCACTGTTCAAGGATTTGTTTCACTTTGTCAAAGGTTAGCAACATTTTTATTTTTAGTCATGATTTATTAGGAGAACAATCTGAATGCAGCACTCAGCCAACCACCCACATTTCATGTATTTTATAAGCATATCCTTCAAAGGCAGTGTTCGAAGAAGTATTCAGATCTTTTGTTAAGCAGTAATACCACACTATCAAAGTGTTCTACTACAAGTTAAAATCTTGTATTAACCACCATTACCCAAATGTACAGTGTGGAATGTACCTTAAAAATCAAAAGTAAAGGTACTCACTGAGTGGGAAAAACATCCCTGTTATCAGCTTTGTGATGAAGTATTTTTACAGTTAATCCATTTAAAATAGTTTGCTTAGTTTAAGAAGTACTGACAGAATTTCCTCACGACAAAAAAGAACCCTTATTCCATCACGTTATCGGAGAGATTCATGACCTTCAAATCTTGATATATGTGGTTTACAATGGACAGAAACAGCAGAAAACTTGAAAAGTAAGTAATGACTGAAGTTATCTGTCAAACATAGTGGAATAAAAGTGTCACGTTTTTCTCTGAAACATAGTTTAGAGTATAAAGTTACATGAAATGGAAATCCTCAAGTGAAGTGCAATTGCTTTACATTGAATTTTTGCTTCTGTAACTAACTTCCTGGTATTTAGTGATTATCTGTGTGGAAGGAGGTTTGTGTTTTTGAGTAAATTAGTGATTGTTTTTTAAAGTTAAATTTCCTTTTAGTTAAATTTAAATACTGCCTTAATGTCCCACCACTCATGCATGGTTCCTGACCTTTTCAACCTCAGCCTGCATAAGATTGATGCTCACCACACACTGTTTATCATAATATTCTGTATAATTTAGTAATCACATCCTGAAGATCTGAGAAATGAACTGGAGGACCAACTAATGACAGACTCGGAAAAATAATGTTTCTTTCAGGATTGCTCTATGTGCACGAAAGGCACTGCAACATAACTATAAAGTATGCATACTCCTTACAGCTCAAGCTTAAAGGAAATTCCTTTATCTTTTATTCCCTGTCATATTCCCTGTGCAGGAAACAACACACCCTGTCAAAGTTCATCTCTCCTGACACACAAAGTGGGTTTCACCCTTTTAAGTAAAACTCCAACCTTGGCATAATGTTAATTACTGTGACTTAACTCTGAATAAATGAGCAGCAGTTACTCTCATAAATGTGTAAGCTATGAAGTGGTCATCCCACCTTCACTCCTTAAAAGTTAAGGGTAAAGTACACTTGCTGGTGAAACTACTACTGGAATCCACTGACTGACACTGTGATATAACGGGAAAACAGATTCATTTGGCAAACACAACCTTCTGATTGGGCTCAATACTGGACGCATAGGAGATAAAGCTGAAATCAATTTAACTTGTCTAGACAAACAATAGTCAATATGTCAAATTCTCAAGAGGAATACTTGCACCCAATGGAGGAAGCCATCAATAGCACCATTCATCCAGCTTGTTTACAGGATCCCCCGCTGGCCATGGACGTGATTAAGCGTAAGTTTCCCATGTTGCTACAGCTGTCTCGCTGATAATGTCTTCTTGTCAACCTGTATGAGCTAATGACAGTTCACTCAGCAGTGTCGCACTTGTATATGCGTCGTTAATGAACCAATACTTGTGCCTCTCTGTTTCAAAATATATGGCCCACAGGTTAGAAACACATAATCTAGTTCTTGACTGTAAGTGGTCATATTTGCTTAGTGATCATACAGTATAGCTGTAATATGTGCTTGTGCCCCAAGAGGAGAAGCAAAAGTTCTGTCCTGAGATGCTCTCTTATCAGAATTAATGTTCTAAAAAAAAAAAAAAAAAAAGCTTCATACTCCATTGTAAGTGCATCTTTAACCTGATTGTGAATATTTTACTCAAATGATCTGATATATATTTGTACTGTATTATATAAGTATTAACCCCCTTTTCCTCTCTCTTACTGTTTTAAATCAGAGCTAGATGTGTTCGAAATGTTCCTGTATGCCATGCTCACCTTCATGTCCTTCGTCTCCTTGCTGCTTTACCTGGAGCAGAGTCTCTATATTTATAAAAAACTGCCCTACCCAAAGAAGACAACCATCATTTGGATAAGTGGTGCAGCACCAGTAAGCAGTCATGCCTTTTTTGTTGTTGTAGCCTAAAATGCTACTAACTCTACAACCACGAGAAATATAAGCAATACAACAACAACAACTTTGTTTTGTGAAAAGAAGTTTCAAGAAATCTAATAAAAGATGCTTTTAAATACAACTTGAAATTTTAATGACACATAGAATGTAAAGATTGAAAGCAAACTGCTTTATTAAAGTACTGCCAATGCTGTCACTTCACAAGTTTTTTGGAAATAATTGTGTTTCTCTGTTTCAGGTAATTGCCACCATGTCTTGTTTTGGGATGTGGATACCGAAGGCAGTCATGTTCACAGACATGACGTCTAACTGGTACGTTTTAAGTCAACTATACCTAAATTAGTACAGCTGACAAAGTATTGCGTAAATCAACTGAAGGTTTCCATTGGGAATGTTTCTAAAGATCAGACATATGATATAAATGTTTATGTAAGTATTCTAGAAAGAATGATAGTGAGATAAATTGTATCACTGGTTATTATTTCCTATGAGTCTTGGTCAGATGAGGACAATCGAAGCCTTATGGGAGCAGTTGTTTAATGCAAACAATATAATCACGTCTTACGGATGCTCTCTCTTATCTGAACCCACTTTCTTTTTTTCTTTTTTTCTTTTTTTTTTAGAGAAAAACTACCAGTGTGTGATGTCGGTTATCTGATAATGTTGACCAGTAGCAAGGTCATCACCACTGTTATCATGTGTGACATATCAGCTTTGTCATCCAGGAGGAAAAAAAAGAAATCCATATATTTCTTATATTTCCCTCCATTTTTTAGCTTTCTGTACTTTTATGTAGCTCTGCAGACTTAAGCCAGTCTGTTACTGTAAATAAGCCTAAACTAAATGCAACTTGATAAAAAAATAGAAAAGATTAAATTTGGTTGTAAAAATCATCCCAGGTCTAAGTCTGGAGCCAACCGTCCATGCATGCTCCCTGTAAGATGATAAGGATAGAGCTGTATGACTACAGAATAAACACAATAAAAGCTAGGACAACCTGAAAGCTTTGTATGAACATTCTGAAGATTGCAGCTCAGGTTAACTGCTCGATGAATCAGTGCGCACACAAAGATCGTGCTGAACTTCACAGAACTGCCTGAAATCTTTGTAGGATTTTTCCACCTTCTGTGATACATTTTATGTGCTTTCAATGTAAAGTACATACAGTACAGTATGTTTACCAGTTTCTTGACTTGCCATCACATTTTAGGAGCAAGTGTGATTTATTTGTAACCTACCTGCTGTCTAGAAATTGGCATAACTGGCGTCTCTGTCTCCATGCAGTTATTTTGCAGTCGTGGTGTACAAGGTCTTGGTCCTGATTATCGAGGAGTTGGGGGGAAACAAAGTTTTTCTGCAGCGTTTCTCTGATACAGCATTTCGCATCAGCACAGGGCCCTGCTGCTGCTGCTGCCCATGTTTACCCCATGTGCCAATGTCACGGTATTTTTACATGTTTAATCAACTGAAATCTGGCTGTTACTGTTTTGTTCTATTTTAATAACTCTACTCAGTGTTTTTGTTGCTTATAATTTGAGATTTTTTAGTGTAATGCAGTCCAACTGATTTATATTCTGTATACTCTGTGGCTGCAAATATGCATTTTTTGTGTGAATCTGTCTCTGGATGGGGTCATTCAGGCGGATGTTATTCTGGCTGAAGGTGGGCGCACTTCAGTATGCAATCCTGAAGACGGTACTCTCTGTCCTCTGCATAGTGTTGTGGACAAACGGCAACTTTGATCTCTCTGATGTAAGTATTTGAAATGCATCTCTGCATATCTGACTGTGCTGAACATTAAATTGATATTTTCACAAGATTCAATATATCTCTTAAAATGTAGTTATCAGTGTGTCCAATAAATATTGCAACGGACTCATCCAGATAACATGCCTCTGTGACGAAGGGGAAGGTGTTGAAATTTTCCTCCCCATTCATTTGAATTAAAAAGCTACAAACTAACATACAACGCACTTCAAATTTAAAGTTTCAAACATTGCATCATATTATACATTAGGTAACATACGGGTCGTGTTCTGTTTGTTATGTCCGTATTTAGTTTTTGTGTGATTATCATTTTTAAACAAAAGTAGATCCGGTCTTTCAGACAGGAAGTCTTTTGAGATCGTTGAGCACTAGCTGTTTTTGGTCTTTTGGTCTTTGCTAGTGTCAACAGACACGGCAATTCTTGAGCAAATTTGCGTGTTTTGTACATCTTTAAGCATCACAACACAAGCAATTATGGCTGAAGCTGATTTCGAGAGTCATTTTGAACTTGAGGAAGAACCCTACCTCAGTGAACCGTATTTATTTGAACTGGAATATACAGAAGAGGATGTGCACGAACGAGAGGCTGGCAGAGCCAGACAATCAGCAATCCAGCCGGCAGTGGTGGAGTATTCACAAACACCTGCAATTGTTGCATATCCATGGCATCTGAAGATGAGTGTTTGTACTGCAGGGGATGTGACTTAGTGGAGGCAACCCTGTTAGAGCTGAGGACAATGAGTGAAGACAATGAAGAGATCTGTTCGGCTGCGTTCCCTAACTTTCAGTTGCACATAGAGCCAGCTGTGCTAAGCACATTTTTTTGGATGCCCAGGATGAACTGGAAGAAGAATTAGCTGAGAGTTCCCAGTGACAGTTTGAGTCATGAGTTAGTAACTTACATAAATTCTAAACAGTATAACTGCTGTGGAATAACAGAGTGGAGTGCATTTTCTGTACGCCAGCTCTGTGTCATATGACACTTCCACGAGAGGAAATTGGGATAAAACTAATACAAACACTTTTTGGGGAAAAAACAGGGACCCTACCGTGGAAAAAAAAATTAATGAACACCTGGTATTGAATAGGTTCTTTGAATTGTAGAAATCGCTCATTTTACAATATTTGTAGATGCAGTTCAAGTGAATAAGGAGGAAAATTTCAAACACTTCCCATTCGTTACAGAAGCAGGGAATCTTGGTGAGTCAATGGAAATATTTACTGAATACACTAATAACTACATTTTAAGTGACAAATTGGCTCTTGTGATAATATCGTTTTAAATGAACACAACATGAAATTGGAAATATTTCCTTGCTTCTCTTTCAGCTGTAAATCACTGGCACAGCCATTTGGATCAACCCATTCATTGGCGTTCTCACCATCGTCTCCCTCTGGCCTGTTGCTATCATGTTCATGAACACTAACAGATACCTGCGCAGCCTCAATATGATACCCAAGTATGCCTTGTACCAAGTGAGTCACCAAAACCAATAACATTTGTATTAGACAATGTTATATTTCTTCTGCATTTCTTCACCCAATGTAAGCAACATAAGCTGCATGTGTAGCATTTTTAAATGAAGAAGTTTCTAGAATGTAACTTTAGTAACACTAATAAAAACTAAAACCAGTCCTCGCTTCCCGCACTCTTCTGTGCCAAATTGTTTTATTGGTTTATAGTTAGAAATGATAAGAGTGTTGCTGGTTTTACTGCCCAAAGTTTATCAACCTTTACATTTTACGTTCACACTTAAGTTCATTATGACAGATAATGAAGTGAGTGAGAGTGTACTGGAGAAATTCCTTCCAGCACGTTCATCCTATTCAGCAAACAATCAAATATTGCACTAAAATAGCCGCTAGGTTTATGGGAAATAAATTCTCAGTTCAGTAATAATATATCACTGGTGTGAGAGTTTTTTCACCAAACCCTTTGGCATCATAGACTCCTACTAAAAAATGCCATCTTTAGAGATCCTACTCAATGCACCTTTAATGGCATTTATACTGTATATATGGTATGTAACTGATCAAATATTGCTTTT
>JAQLOL010000006.1:11743586-11764848 GCA_029783665.1 Naso thynnoides
TGTGTAAGATTAATATGATACTACTGCTGGTTATCTTAGCTCAGCATAAGCACTGAAAACAGGAAAAGCAGCCAACTTGCTCAGTCCAAAGATAAGAAAATCTGCCCACATGCACCCGTGAAGCTCAATAATTAACAGTCTGTGTTGTTTGTTTTTTTAACGTGCAAAAAAAGACAGTGTGTAGAAAAGTCACGTTGTGTTTTACGGGGCTAGTGTGACTTTTTCTTAGCCAGTCACATTCACTTCCTATGTTCTCATAATGCGTCTTAAACATCACCCGTTACATGTAAGAGTGATATCAATCTTCTCGTCTAAGTCAAAAGAATGTGTGTTTCCTATAATTACAAACAGCTCATTTATGCTTTACTGGTTTCAAAAGATATAGGCCACACTTTTTAGAGACCTTGGGGATGATAGTGCTTTTTCCAGTTTTCAATGAAGATCTCAGGGAAAATCAGAGCATTTCTACAGTAAACAGATCTCACAGGGAGGTGTAACAGAATACTGTAAGTATGCATTTCATATTGGGATAAATATGGAGAGGATGAAAGGTTGAAAATTGTTAAAGTGGTCTTTGGACTAGGATTGTGTGCAGGCTTATGGATATATGTGTGTGAATATTTGTATATTTTGCTTAGAAAACAGTAGATAATAACAGCTATTTATTTCTGTTAATACGTGTGTGTATGTGCGTGCGTGTCTGTATCTGTATTTGACGGAAAGAAAATGTGTCCATCACAGTAAGAACGATGACTTTGGCCAAGTTGTGGGGGTTGTTGAAACAAAATCTACTATGTATTTTTTACAACAATATATTGATGATCTCTAAGCCCCAAAAACATAAATCCTTACTTACTGATGAGGAGAAATTCTCCCAGCATGTATAGGGAGGTTTCTTTAACAATGTTCATTTTTCATTTAGATTCACTGTAATTTTAATGTAAATTTACGTCAATCCAACTCCGCTGCCATCCTTTATGATTTCTGCAAAAACAGACCAATCTTGGGTCTTTGTCCTTAATATCTGCGTATCAGTGTGACTGTACCCTTAAACCTCCGACTGTGTCTTCTTAACGTAGGCTCCAAAAACAGCCAGATTTCTTCAAAGAATGCTGACCTACTTACTCAGACTTATTTGGGCTAAGGAATGCATGTGGATGAGACAGCAGCTTTATTTTCAGACTGTGTTCATCTACAGCCAAACTGTGCCACATGTTGTTCCTTAAATAACCACAAGAGGTCATGCTTGTTTCTCCATAAACCTTAATTTTTAACATCTAGTGACCTCACGTTACTTATTTAAAAAAACAAAACAAAACAAAACAAAAAACTGTTCAGTTCCTCCCAAACAAAAGGTTTTCATCTTTTAAAAGTTTTCATATTTTGCCAGTATGGACCAGTAATATGAGGAATGTTATTTTTGTTGTTTAAAAATGAAATGGTTGTGCTAAACAATCAGAATATCTGTGAAATATGCAGTTCTAACAAGATGCACATGAGCAGACAGGACTAAAAAAAAAATCAGATAAATTAGCCGGGTAATCATGGAATGTATGGTATTTTTTCCTATGTACTGGCAAGCAAGATTCCTAACAATATTTTGTAACATCAATCACCTTAAAAAGCAAAAAAATGAATAATAACTTGAGCACTGTACTGATTAGAGTCACATCTCAACCTCTGTTGAATTCTGAAATATACATTCCTTAAAAATGAAGACATATTTATGTTGACAAAACTAGTCAGAGAGATCATAGTACCACTTCCATATTAAAAATAATTTGATTACATTTTTAACTTATAACTTCCCTTTCTCTTTAAAAATGAAAATCTAGTCATTCAACTATGATTATGTAATAATTCTCAATGCCCCAATTGTCTTCAGCACTGTTGAAGTGTTCCGTTAAGCTGTTCAAAAGGTCACGCTATTCTTTACATATAATTTGATTTTATGAATTTCATAATGCGATGTCATAATATCAACATTTACACTTGTCATGAAACATCACATTTGTTTTTTAGATGTCCTTTTTGAAGTAATTTGCAGAATAGTAAATATATTTAAAGAGAAAGTAAATAGTTTTAAAGAGAGAAAAATACTGTACAAATAGGCATATACATAGGTCAGTAATTATTTCCCAAACTTGAGTGTGATAAATTGTTGCATTTTACTGCAATAAAAGTATATAAATTGTAATTTCATTAATTTTTTTTCAACAGACTGTAGGTTGTTGTAAAAGATTAGCTGTAAATATTAACAGTTTATTTAGAATGAAAGCAAATCTGTTCAATTTAAAGATTATTAGTCTTCATACAGAGGTACTTGGTATTAATCCAGATGAGATGTTTATATAAAACCAGATCATTCAGAATTCAAAATTTAGCCTTATTAATGGAGTATTTGTCTTTGCTGTTTATATAAACAGAGTCACCAGACAGAGAGGAAGAGAGAACAGTGTTCAGGGTGGGTTGATCACAGCCCCTGGCTCTGCATTGCTGACGAAAGCTGCTTAGCTCCTCAGTTGCTATGGCAACAAGGGAGAGCAGCCAGACAAAAACGAGGCAAAGGGGAGGGGCTTTCAAGGGAGAAATAGAGGAGAAAGGGCTGGATGGGAAAGATAGAAAGAGGGAGGGATACAGACGGCTGATAAAGAAACACTGAGAGCAACAGAGGTAAAGCAAGGCTACAGACGGAGAAAAAGATAACGTCTGGATATAAATGCTCACACCACTGCCAGGGGAATAATAGCAGCAAGTGACAGGAGATTACAGAGAAAGGGAGAAACAGAGAGAAGATGGATGTACAGACGGAGAACATGGACCTCCCGTCCTGTGAATCCCAGTCGAGTGGAAAAATCAGAAAAGGATTCAAGCTGTTTGGCAAACGAAAGCCAGGTAACATTTTTTCTATTCGAAGCAAAGGGGATGGAAACAACAAGTCACCTGTTCACAAGAGCAAAACCCAGGATGGATTATCCGATACTGCTGCACCAGATTCGGAGCAGGAGCCAGACAAGGAAAAGGGACAGGAGGTGAGTCAAGGAGAGATGGAGCAATCAGAGGAGGAAACGCTCGGTGAAGATGGCGTTCTCGCTGCCGCCCATGCTCGCACCTCCATTTCTTCAGCCAGCTCAGCCAAGTCCCTCAGCTTTCTGTCATTACTGAGGGGTGGTCGGAGAGGAACAGGCGATCGCCGAGTTCACACTGTGTCCCAACCAGTGGGTCGGCAACGTCGTGGGCTGAGAGGTCTCTTTGACAATGTTAAGTTTCGATCAAAGGATAAAGAGGACAAGGAAGAAGCCCCTCCGAGCCCACTTCTTATGTCGTCCCGCGCCAACAGTGTGGAAATCATCAAAGAGGACCTCCCACTCACACCCAAATCTCATCCTCGCTCTTTGGACAGCCCAGAGACTGAGAGATGTGAGCCTCTCAAGAGCTTAACAACACAGGACAGTGCAGCTACGACCCCATCAGAGACTACACCTCCCCAGGTGACAGCAGACGATGTGAGTAGAACTAATGAGCATGTGCCACCTATACCCACCTCTGAACCACCCTTAGAGCCCGGTGATAAAAGCCTGAGCTCCTTGCTGGCAGACATCTCCTCTCTCCTGACCTTTGACTCAATCTCAGGAGGTGGAGACATCATGGCTGATGTAGAGGCAGAATGGGGAAAGGCCAGCAGCACTATTAGTCCTGTTATGGCTGAAGTCACACCATCATCCACAACTGTTTTCTCCAAATCCTCCATCTCCTCTCCATTGACCTCTACGTCTATGAGCACTAGTGCTACAGCAAAACCCTCTCCTGTAGCCATCCCCACAACAACATCCACCAAATCCTTTACTCCTCTGACAAAAACAACTCCATCCTCTTCTCCCATTGCCAAACCGAGCCCCATCATCACAACATTGACCAAATCTTCCACTTTGACTACCCACTCAGTCAAACTGAGCTCAGAATCTTCTGCAACATCTGAGACCTCTACCAGCATGAAAATTAAATCCACTCCTATGCCTGCCGCAGAAAAATCTTCAACTACTTCTGTAACAATAACAAGCCTTTCATCTCCAATAATGTCTTCCCTTTCGATGATGACTAAATCGACACAGAGCGCCACCTCTACTACTACCACAGCTCTTCTGAACACCCCGACCACTGTCGTCAAGGCTCCCTCAAAGAGTCCAACTCTTACCTCTACAGTTAGCAAAACAACTTCAGAGATTGCAAAACATCCTCAAATGATTCCTTTGGTAAATAAGCCTAGCTCCGTAGCAACCCCACCTCCTCCACCAGTAACCCATAGCCCTCCCACCCCTGTTGCTTTTACCCAAACTCCACCTGTTAAACCGGATTCAGTAATTAATTTGAACCTGCAAACTTCCTCTTCGTTCAAACCTTCCCCAAGTTCTGCTGCAGAAGAATCTAAAGCCACAGTGACAGTATCAGCAGCCAGTACTGTTACAACCAAACCCTCCTCTTCAGTATCGGTTATCCCCTCCAAGATGACAACAATCCCCTCTTCAACTCCAGCCTCAGGCTCGGTATCTGTTACTCTTTCCAAGCCTATACTCACCTCTAGCCCAATGGACTTAAATCAGACCTCTTCCCTCCCTGTAACTGTTTCACAGTCACATCCGTCTTCTACCCTGATGGCCACAACTAAAACTCAGCCCAGCCCTGCACCTATCCCAGCTCCTTCTTTAGAAAAGAGTCCTCCTACAGCTGAACCCGCTCCCGCACCTGTCGCTGTAGATAAGATGCCCCCTGCTCCCACAACAACTCCAGCCCCGACCACTGCTATTATGTCTATAGCTTCCCAAACACCTCCTACTCAAGGGCAGGTCCTAGTCTCTCAATCCAAAACCGTTCCTGCTCCTCCTGCTCAAATCCCAATTTCTGTGTCAAAAGATCCCCCTGCTCTTTCTCAAATTCAGGTTTCTCAATCTAAAGCCCCTCCTTCCACTGCTCAGATCCCAGTTTCTGTGTCTAACAATAACTCTGCTCCTACCCAAATCCCAATTTCTGTCTCAAAAGATCCCCCTACTCTCACTCAAATTTCAATTTCTCAATCTAAAGCCCCTCCTGTCCCTGCCCAGATCCCAATTTCTGTGTCTAAAGATCTCCCTGCTCTTGCTAAAATTCAGGTTTCTCAGTCTAAAGAGTCCCCTGCTCCTGCTCAGATTCCAGTTTCTGTATCTGAAGCCCCTCCTGCTTCTGCTCAAATCCCAATCTCTGTGTCTAAAGATTCCCCTGCTCTTGCTAAAATTCAGGTTTCTCAGTCTAAAGCCTCCCCTGCCCCTGCTCAGATTCCAGTTTCTGTATCTGAAGCCCCCCCTGCTTCTGCTCAAATCCCAATTTCTGTGTCTAAAGATCCCCCTGCTCTTGCTAAAATTCAGGTTTCTCAGTCTAAAGCCTCCCCCGCCCCTGCTCAGATACCAGTCTCTGTATCTGAAGCCCCTTCTGCTTCTGCTAAAATCCCAATTTCTGTGTCTAAAGATCCTCCTGATTATGCTTCATTTCAAGTGTCTCAATCGAAAGCCCCATCTGCCCCTGCCCAGATTCCAGTTTCTGTGTCTACTGACCTTCCTCCCTCAATTTCTGTATCTAAAAGCCCTCCTGCTCAGATCGCTGTTTCTCAACCTAAACCCCCTCTTGCACCTACCTCTGCCTCTTGCCTGGTCAGCTCTATTCCTTTTACACCTGCCCCATGCCCGATTGAGGCCCCAGCCTCTGCTAAGATGCAACGAAGTGGACAGGCATCAGTGGATGGGCAACTGGCTAGTCCAAGTAGCACAGGTGCCCAGGGGGCCCAGACACTTCTGTTCAAAACAGATGAACTGCAAAATGAGTCACGAACCAACCTCCAGGGCACCTCAAAAGAAAGGAGGATACCACAAGTAAAGGCAACAGGGCTTAGCAAAATACCTGTAGCTGGAGGGGCAAGAGCAGGCAAGCTACCTGTTCGGGACAGTCAACATGGTGAAGATGAAGGAAGCAGGGACCCACCTACTCCAGTGCTGGATGAAGAGAGACCCAATTTTAACTCACATGATACAGGAAGCAAAGATAAAATCAGTGAAGTTGGAGTTGTTGTACCCACCTCAAAACATGCCCAGGAGGAGAGCCAGCAGCCTCCCCAGTCAAAAGTCCTCACCAGTTTACCGCGTGACTCAAAGATCCCCGTGAAGCATGGGGCACAGCCTCACACTGCCTCCCATATCCCTCAAGCTAAAGAACCCCCTCGCACCAAGATACCCGTCTCAAAGGTTCCTGTTCGCAGGGTTGGTAATAAACCTGCAGCTGCGGGTGTCAGCACCCAAGTAAGAAAATAAAACAAAGGACTGAATGCATTAACAATACAGAATATGGCTTTGACTGCAACTTTTTCCAATATTACAACATGGCCACCTTTTTTCAAATTCATATTTTCTATTCTGTAATTCTTGGCTTGTCTGTCATCTCTCGGCTTCATTACACCATAAGCAACAGTAACAGAGTCAAGGAGGCTGACAGCACTCAAGCACAAAACATCTCCACAGGGAGCCAAAGCAATGAGCCTGGCTCTGTGGTGCTGAGCCAACTGGACATGCACTCAGGAAAGGTTCAGGGTCACACCTGAACACACAGCAGCATTGGTAACTAAGGATGAGCAAGATTAAAGGTCTACTGGGAACACAGTCACTCACAAAACATGGGCGAGTGCCTTTTTAGGGGTGCTTTTCCTACAGACTTTCAGAGTTTGTTCAGTCTTTTCTACAGTACTTTTAACATTTGTTACTCCCACTTTTTGTAGGAACCGTCAAATCTTTGTCTTTCTTTCCAGCAAGTCTCTTTGATAATAACCAGTCCCTTTATGTCTTGATTTATGTCAGGAGAAGAACCACAGGAGCACTAAACATAAATGCAAAACAACCAAATTTACATTCCATTATCTCTGGATGTATGTAGCAAAAAATGTGCCATTAATTTTTGTACAAGATGTTGAACTGTACAGCGCCTTTGTGTCCACCTGCTCATATGTAACATGATCTGATCTCACTGTGAACAATGGAAGAGACTGTTTTTATGGGAGGAAAGGAAGTCACTCCTTTCAGTGAAATGGACAGTGGACAGCAGCCATTAAGAATGGCGCTTAGAACGTTTGACGAAAAGGATGCTGAGATGAGATCTCCAGCTTATACACTGGCACGTTGTTATCCTTACCCCACTTATACTCAGATGCGAACAATATGTGTGTATAGTTTCATCTATGTTGTTCTGTTTCCTATTTAATCAATAAAACAATATGAGTACTTAGCAAGATGAGATCTGTTTAACTTATGAATCATATCCTGTTTTTCTTACTGTGGAAGCTTGGGGACAGAAAAGAAAAGTGAGCACACTATAAGGATTTAATAGCTCTCTATTAATGGGAATTTGTATCTCAAGTAAATATGTGGATGGAAATTACATAACTGTCATCTAGAGAAGAGCTAAAGATGAGAGTAAAGATAAATGTCAAACATTTTACGTTTTCACGGACAAATCCCTTCAGTGGTTCAACATCTTACTTCAGCCTGTGCTCAGGGTGTCCTCGTAGAAACATGATTCTACCAGCATCCACACTCAAAGCTCACTGACCTGAATAGCAAGCCCATGAATGTCGGCAGAGATAGGCCAATCTGCCACAAGGGAAAATGCTTAACATGCATACCTTATTATCAGGAAAAGGGTCTGGGAATGTGTGTCATTGCTATTCTTAGTGTGAATGCACCCAATGCAATTCCTAAATAATGTCTCTCAGGCTGAGTGGGTCATTTGATGTGGAAAAGAACAAAATCAGATAGTTCTTGAACACAGAGATAGAACGAATGATCTTCAATGCTACACAAATGCAGAAAATACAGGAAAAATGATGGAAGCAACATTAACAGCTGCTAGTGGTGAAAGTAAAACCCGAGGTTAAGGATGGAAAGCTGATCTTAGTCATGGGGTAATAAAAGGGATAAAGAACAAAGGGTGATTTTTTTTTTTTTGCGTTACAAAAAAAACAAAAAACAAAAAAACACTGCAGATGTCGCACAAAAGACCTCTGTTTACTTTAGGAAGGCCAGGGGCTGCAAGCTGGGAAAAGCATAATTTTCCAGAGAAAAACACGAGGACTTCAGCACATCAGGTGCTGATACACACTACAGAGGGTAAAACCATCTCCCTGAGAAAAGGACAGCTTCACCCCGAGGCACTGACAGAACACAGGTTTGCTTTTTGGTAGCATGTGCAATTTGGGACCATATCTTTTGAAAACTGTAATGTAGATTCAGAGGTAATCACGTCTGTTAGAGCAACCTGGTTATGAGAGCTCACATGGTGCCACAGAGTGTAAATTATACTATGCTTTCCATCAACGTTAAGTGTTGATGTAAAGAAGATTTATGCAGTTTTAAGAAGGAAAATGAAACGGTCATATTTATTGAATGCTGCCTTGGGTCAACAACTGTTCATATGATTTTCCAAGAAATGCGGCTTTCCTGCTTACACTTTAGGTAATAGCCACAACTGCCTTGAGTGAAGTACAACCAAGGGAACTTGTTAAAATAAGCCATATTGCATAAGATGTCTCTGTGGTCCTCTGTTATTCAGTTGTTTATGTCTTTAAAAACAGCCCCTTGCCCCAGATATGTTATACAAATTACAGCACCCAAAATGCACTGAGGCCACCCTGCCTCTCTATGGTCTGTATGTGTTTGTGTCTGTTTCTGCCTCTGGAGAGAGGGTGTGAGAACCTAATTTAGCATGCTTCATTCTTTGTTTCCATGCCAACCTCACTAGGTCAACCAATCAAAGGCTGTGAACGTTGGGAGGAGGAGTTAGAAAACATGAGTGCCTTAATGAGCACACTCACAGTATACATGCTAATGTGATCAGTTATCACTTCATACACATTTTTAAATGTAATAATTGAGTTAGAACAGTTAAGTGTATCCTGATAATGCGCCAGTGTAATTTTGAGACACATTTACATATTTTGCTTTCAAACTACAGTAAGTTTCTACATTGACCTAAGCTGCACAAGTCAGTTAGAAAAAGTTAACAATAATGGATTTTCTGTTTGTGTATGCGTTGAAACCAGATCTTACACACCTATGAAAATGATCCCTAAAAAGTGTATTTTTTGAATATTTTGTTTAAAAAAAGCCTTAAAATGTGGAAAACGTATGTTGGCTTTTACAGCTCAAGCTTTAACATGTACCATTTTACTTTGTATTAATTGCCAAATCATGTTATTTGTGCTTTGGGAACATTGCAAATATGTTTCAGACGTACTGGGAGCTGATGAAGTTGCAAAAATAATGCCACAGTATGGTGATATCGACTCTTAAGAAAGCTATTATTAGGATAAATAAAAGGCAGACTCAGCTTAAAAATATTCAGTCATGCTGCACTACATGGGTATTGTGCAGCTCTATATAATAAGGCCATCGATTGTCAGTGTGATGTATTACATAACAACAAAAAAACAATGCTATGACATTCAATATCCACAGGAAAGCACATCATCATGCCAGGCTGGGATTTGTAAAACTTTCCATGCTTCCAACATAGAGAGCAAAACTTCAGCAAAGCAAGAGTTAATTGGATCAGATTTTTACTGCCAATGAAATGTTCATGTTCAATAGACAAAGTAAGCATAACATTTCACAAATATGATTTGTAATTAAAATTATTTATTCTTATTCATAATGAAAAATGTCAGTTATATAAAATAACGTAAGCATAGTTTTGATTTAAAATCATCATAGTTCATCCAAAAAATATAAAATACGGATGGTGAATTTATTAAAAAATACTGTATTTCTATATGCCGACATTTGTTTGGTTTCAAGGCTGGTGTCTCACACAGTGGACGGCAATTGGTGGATGAGATGCCAACATGACAGACACCTTTGATCACTGAGAAGCATTGAGCATAGGGAACAACTCATCTGCAACACTGTCAGTTCTGCAGCCTGATCTGCAGTCTGTAAACAAACAGCTGGTTATTCTGTTGCACTTTCATTATCAGATACAGTCAGATTGTTGCAAAATGATCAAATAATATACAGATCAAATATAGGGACTTTACAACACATTTTAAACAAAAACCATACATATACTGTATATGGTGTCCAAGATCATAATAATGATTTATTACATGCTTCTAAAGAGCAAGTCTTAAGCTTGATATTACATGTGCTTATAAATGCACATATTTGATATAAAAGCATTAGAAAATATGGATAATATGCACTCCACTTTTTCAGTAACTTCTCATTTAGCCTATTTAATTGGGCACAGACTGACCAGCTGGAGCATTACATCATTCCAGTGCAATAACTCTGCACTGAGGACCTCTGCTGGTGAAAAAAAGAACATTGAACTGCTATTAAACGTGGGTGACGCAGTAACATACAGCATCACTGCAGTACAACATGGCCACATCATATCAGGCTTTTAGCCTTGACTGTAGATATGGGGAGCTAGCTGCACAGTGGTTGGCATAAAACACAGTACCATTGTCATTGGGGCAAATCTTCTACTTTTATGAGCAGAATGTTTGCCATAAATTAAAATAATTTCAAACAGTAAAGTGTAAAAGAGTGCCTATAATGATCTCTTTCATGAATAAAGTTTATATGGAAACCAGCCCAAATTAACACTCACTGGAATGTAAGTGATGCAAACAGAGACACTTCCTGGTTTGAAGAAATACTGATGGTGGACATTCATCCCTGCTTTAAACAAGCTGATAAGACTAGTTTATGCTGGCAGTTTGGCAGCAGCAATAAAAATGCTTGATCTAAAAATACAAAATAATACTCACACTTAATCCATTTGCATTAGTGACAAGTAAAAATATGCTTTCTTTGAACCGTAGATACAGGGGAATGATTTTATCTTTGAAAAGATCAACAATAAGCTGTGACCCACTGACTCAACCTGACTTTCAAAGTGAATAAATTACCGACCAAGATATGGAAACACTGAAAAGGTGAAGTTTGACCAGGAGCAGAGAGGAAAGAAGAAGTCAAAGAAGAATGCACAGAAAAAGAGGTGGACCCAACCTAAACTCTTGTATAGATGGATATGAATCTGTTACAGAGAAACAGTATCAGTTTGCATTATGGTTTTGAAGTGAAGCAGATTTTAGGTTTCCAATCATTTTAAAGCTTATCTGATCTCTGAAATATTGACTGAACAGAAGCCAAATGTAACAAGAACAGTATGAGACAAGCAGAGATCTTGTATAAAGTTGGAAAATGTAACAGCTAAATTGTTGCAGGATTAAGTGATGCTTTAGCCACTCATGGCACATGAAGAAATACAAAAAATTACTAAATAGCTTAATTGTGAAATTTGTATATCAATTCTTTTGTTGTATTATATTTGGTTACATTATAAAATGTGCTTTAAGGCATGACTTATAGGCTACAAATTCTGCAAGTGTAAACAGAAGTTCATTTTTTGTTGACCTGATAAACATCTGTCTCAGCTCTATGCAACGCATTTGCTGTTACGCTGACACAAGCAGAGCTCCTAAAACCTTCTGTGGCACAATGTTTACCAAAGAAATCCCTTGATGAGGACCCTAATCTGATGGGATCAGTTACACCATGAAATGCATGTGTCCTTCAGCGCCCGTCACCACAACATCCATCCAGATACGCATGGCCTCCGGCGATGGAGCCACCATGTAGTACACCCGATCGTGGGTCTTCACACTGAAGGTCAGCGAGGGGTTGGGGCTCTTGGATGTGGAAGTGAATGTGATTTTGAGGAAAATAGTGAAATAATGGAGAAAAGAAGGGAAAGGGGCAAGATGTGTGTGTGGGAGGGAGAAAGACAAATGGAGAAAGAAAAGAAGAAGAAAAACAAATGTCAACAATATGAAAAATGAGGCATGTGTTGACGATACCACATACTAGAAATCATACACCCACACACATGTACATGAACTGACTTACTTTGTGTGCATTCTTCAAATGGTCATAGTACACCTCCTCTATGGCTTGGAAGTAAATGACTCCTTTCATCTTGGTTTCGTGTTTGTCTGCAGCAGAGAATGTTAACAGATTTTTTTTATGGTCACTGTGATCAAAGCTCAGCATCCAAAGTATCCTGGCACAGCTTGAAAGTGGCATCACAGTTGCAGTAACTTTGGCTCACATGTTCAACAGAGAACTGAAAAAAAGACTTACTCACCTGCATAGTAGGTGAGTGTCCTGCGATTCTGGTCGAAGACAAACCAGCGTTTCTTCCATGTCTTGATCTTGCCACCCATTTTGACAAGGAAGCCTCGACAGGTTTTATCTGTGATGGCGAGATGGAAGCAGGCATCTGGGTTGTGTCCCGCTGCCTCAATATGGCTGTGAAGATCAAAGTCATCTTTTCTCATGGGGAGGTATCGAGTCAAAAGCCGGGACTATGAAAAAACATTGAAATACATAACAGATAAACATAGTTGGCAACTTTGTTCAGAGGGTTTTTGCATTAAGCTAATAGTGACAAAAACATCAGATTAGAAACTTTTTCTTGTCAGTTTATCTGAATACCTGTGATCTCTGTTTCTCCCTGAGCTTCACCTCCCTCTCTACAAGTCTCTGTCTCCTGCATGTCTCCTCCTGCAGTCGTTTCTCCAGTTCCTCTCTTCTTCTTCGCTCCTCCTCCAGAGCTTGCCTGCGTATCTCCATCTCACGCTCCTGCACGGGCCACATAGTGTAAATTAAATCCACCATCAAATGCACATGTCCACGTACACCATGCAAGATTTGGTACAGTACCCGATGCTCAAGGAGCCTCTGTTTCTCAGCCTGGGCCTCTCGAAGTAATCGCTCCATCTCCTCAATCTTTACCATATTGGACATACTGGCACTGATGGAAAACAGAGGCAAACTCAGCTAATTAAAATGATCATACAGGTTTACAAGTTACAAGTTTTTTTCTTTCTTAAAATTTGCACTCTAACACCCCATTAAACATGACAGTGTTGTGCCATGAGCTCCATTACAGGGGCTGTAACTGAATATGCTTATGAGTATGTAAGTGTGAGCAAGTTTAAAACGGGCTGGACATTGTGTGCACATTTGTGTCTGAGCTGACACACATTAAGAGTATTGCCTTCTGCTGAAAAAATCAAAGCATTTCCTGTGTTTCACCTTCCAAGCTGAATATCCTCTGCAGCTTCTTTTCTGAAAATACAACTCCTCTTCTTCTGATTCACATGTATTCGCTCTGTCTACACTTTTCAAAGTAACCTGTCATCTGTTCATCTCTGACCTGGAGATGTTGTCTGGGGAGCAGGCAGAGAAGCTGGTCTCCAGGCTGTCAGAGCTGTCCACACTGACGGTGTCTGAGGCTTGGCTGTTGTCTGCATACGAGAAGGAGTCCAAGAACATGTTGGGCTCAGAGACCATCCTACTGCAAAAATCACTTCTTCTCTGTCGGTCTTCATTCATTTGTGCATGGCCGCTGGCCGCTGAAAGAAGAGAATACAAAGGTAAGCATGTATAGGATCACAGTTAAGTTGACATTAACAAATTGGCCATATGGAATAGCATCCTTTGATCATATTTTTATAAATCTGTTTGCAATAATCAGGTCATGTTACAAAGACAGAGACAGATGAAGTCACCGTCTTTTGCAGATGACCTGTTTTTTCTTGCTGTTTGTTTGCAGAAAACACTAAATATCTTCAAGAAAACCCTTTGTGGGTAAAAAAAAATTACAATGCAACTTCAAAACTGTATGTCAATTATCAACAGTTACATGCTGCAGTATTTAATGTCAGGCTTTTTCTTGAATGATAACTTCATTACACATATTCAATGAATTATATATAGATCACATATAAAAGGATTATATGTCGACTAATGCCTTTACCGGGAAGTCTTTATTTGAGCCACTTGTTTTGGAATGGCTGTGCCAACAAATAAGTCACAAATTTCTTTCTAGTGTTAAGTACCTCTGTTAAGACAAGCATTTGCTCTTTGATATCAGAAGTGGGCTAAACAGCCCCCCCCCGGCATCACTTCAGCATGTGCAGCTCACACAGCACACACAGTATACACTTGATGCAGACAACATGCATGCAACAGTCTGGATCTGTGACTCACTCTTGGGAAGACGTCGGGTGCTCAGGTCGCGTGGGGAGAAGCTGAAGCCTTGTGGGATGACGCTGCCACAGCTGGAGCTTTGGGACAGAGGCAGGTGGGCCTGAGGAGTAAACAACAGCACACATGCTGTTTATGAACGGGCTCTTCAACACACATCCTTCACACATCCACCAAACTTCTCTAATACACAAAGAACTTCATGAGCTGGATGGGTGTTGCAAGCCAGAGTGAAACTGAAAATTCCTTTTTTGGGTGGATCATTCTCTCAGGACTAAAAGCTCTGGATAATAAAAATAAAAAGTGCAGTGAAATCCCCTCTTCTGCAGTCCAGAATCAGAAAGACTACTTTTACTTTAAAACTGTTTTTAAAAACAGTTCAGTGGCTCTCTTGAACATATTAGAAACATTGTTTAGATTTGAAAGATCCAGTTTGATGCAACTTTATTCGATACTTTATCCAAAAACATAATGACCTTGGGAGGAAGCGTGCGTCCCAGGGATCTGCCGTAAGATGTGAGGAGCTGCTGGCTCCTCTTTTGAGGTAGGTTGTCACTCTGGTAGGAGGAGTTTTCTTTGCTTCTTCTCCTCTCTTTTAGAGATAGCAAGTGCTGCAGTAAACACATCAATCAAAGGAATCACAAAAGATAACAGCCTTTGTTATTCAATGTATGCGGTACTTTGTTAAAAGCCATATGAGTACTCTGTTGGTGGAAATGTAAAGTACTATTGTAACTGTAGCTGACACCCACCTCTGTGATAGCTACGGGGTTGTTAATGAAGTTCTGTCCCTCTGACAGCTCTGCATATTTTCCTTCCAAAGATGCCAGTTTCTCTCTCTCCTGTTGACGTCATGAGAAGCTCTTCAAAGTAAATAAAACTGAAAATCTACAACACCAGCATGCAAATGTTGCGAATGTTCTTACTTTCTGAAGCATGACGAGCAGATTGTTTTTCTCTCTCTGGAAATTCTCTCTTTCTTGCTGAGCCTGTAATGTAATCTGCGAGGACTGTTTCTTCAGCGTCATCAGTCGTTCCTGTGACAAAAAGCAGCACAATATCACTACATTATATCCTCCAACTTTATATAAACAGAGTAACGCTGGTAGCAGAGGTGTTTTATTATGAAGCAGCAGCAGAGTGGTCAAGAGCAAATTCTGGTCAGGAAAAAAATTAGGAAAAATCTATTTTTTGATGTCATATCCTCACCCTGTTTCCGCCCTTCTCTGTAGCTGTGTCCTCATTTAAATAATCAATTAATTTTCTCTTGTTTTATTGCTACGCAAATAGTATGTTATGCCTGCCACTGCCTGTATTGTTGGTTCTTGTAATTAGGTCTGCTTGTGCTGCAAATCTCACAATTTTGCAGCTTTATTTTCATGCACGACCTGTAGCAAGATTGCTGGCAACAAATCAAGAAAAAAGCCAGAAGAATAAGACAATTGTCAAGTTATCACCATGTTTTTCAACAGTTTGCAGCTTTTTTTGTTTTATTTCATATGACCAGACAGATTAAGGTCAGATTTAACGCTGACTACATCCATTTCAGCTGATAAAAGAAAAGCCTTAAACTCTGCAATATGTTTTTAATGCCTAATAGCAAGAAATCTACCTCTTAATGAGACCAGAAATGTTTCTATCCTAATGCTGAAACCTTAAAAAAAAAAATTAAAAAAGAGCCTGAGCTTTCGACACCATGGACACTTCTGATAAAGTGTCCATAAAACTGCACACATTTTAAACGACTTCACATGGATTCTAATTGTGCTCTAAGAGTACCCAAAGTAGTAATGATAGTGATGATATATCAAAAATCAAAACTGATGCAGTGCCAGCAACATCTGTGGTGTTAAACATGCATTGCGTGCTGCATGCACATTCACAAACCCTCTCTTACTGTACCTTGCGTGTGACAATAAGTCGCTGGCACTCAGCGATCTCTCGCAGCAGCTCTTGGCTCTGATTCTCTTTTTCCTCGCTCTGATTAATTTCTCTCTCCAGTTTCTGAAACTCCAAATCCTCCAAACTTTTGGTCTGCTCCTCAGCCTCCTGAGAAACAGCACAAACACACACACACACACACACACAAGATTAAAATTAAAGTAAATGAATAGAAGAGAATACAGTGTCTGGGAACTGGATCTTCGGCACAAAAATAAATTTAAAGATTCTGCATGTCTCCTTAAAAGTCCATGAATAACAAATGTTTTCAAATATTTAGCTGAAAATTTCGCTAATGCTGGTTATCATTTAACATTAAAGAATGTGAATGACCATCTGCTTCAGAATAATACACTATCTAATTGATGTTATTTAAATTTTTATGTCCTTCCAAGAGATGTCAGGTTCCGGATGATTTAAGTTTTTCACCAAATTGGAGTCAGATGCACTTAAACACATGGTAACTATTTGGGCCCCATCCCAAATGTGAGTCTAAGGGTTACCAGGACTGAAACAGAAGTTGTAAAGGAATCCAGGATTACCGAAAACAAGATCAGGAGGGATAATGAAGGTGCAAAAAGAAACAAATTCGTGAGAAAAGTAAAAACAGACTGTACAGGTGAAAAATGAGAAGTGCAGTATTTGGTGTTCTTGTGCTCTTGGTACTAAATTGAGCAATACAAAAATAAACAGCCATGTATTGATAAGGTGAGACGTGTCTTTCCCACTGGTTTGTCAAAAGAATGCTGCAGCAGAGAAAGTCAGCTAACAGGCTCAGATGCAGAAACATCTTTTTATTCCTTTTTCTGGAGATTTACGTTTCAGCTCATTTGGACAGATTCATGGGAGGGTCTTTCAAAGGGCCATTCAAGCTGTTCTGAAGATGTCACTTGTGATGAACCCTCGTGGTCTGGTGTTTAAAACACTTCCTCTTGCAAACATAATTTATTTGGTTTGGAAGGAAATGTAACTGAAGCCCTTTTAGAGGACTCTGTAGTTGAAGCGAACTGATCCCTCAGAGTTTGCTTTAGCTGTGGCTTTGGTGTCTGAGAATGTGTGTCCACACAGTTAGTTTTAAAGCCATCATTCTTCCTGTACACCGGACCGCTGTGCGCTTAACTCCAAATGAAAGACAAACTAGTAAAGCTGTGAAGTTTCTGCAACATTTTGTCTAAGTTTGCCAAAAAAACATCTTGGTTTAAAAATTAACGTTTATTTTTACCTGTGATTTCTCAGTATGGCTCTTCTTCTCACTGCTATGAATCTTCTCTTTAAGCCGATCCAGAAGCTCTTTATCTTTCTGCAGCTGGGCCATCTCTGACTCCTGCTCCCCCTCCAGCAGAGCACACTCCACCTCTGTCTGCACAGCAGACACAAGTAAAAAAAAAAAAAGAAGAAGAAAGAGAGAAAGAAAAAATTAGAAATGCATTGTCATCTTAAAATAAAACAAAACTTTAAAAAGATAATCAAACAAAAACAAACTGCATAGAAGCTCTGCAGCTGAGAATATCCTAACCTGATAGGCCGTAGAAGTCGTGTGTTATCAACAAATAAGATTTTTTAAATTTGGATCAATCTGCAGCACCGCTGAGCACTAAACAGCTAATATATCAGCCTTACTGTGATGAGCTTAAGTGATAAACCATTGCACAATTCTCTTCAGCTACAGTATCAGGAAGCCATCAGTTTATCTGACACTAGATAGGATCAATCGCTGTCGAATTCATCAAGCATTACTTGTATTTATTTCCTGTGCTGTGCAGTCTACCTCTCTGACAGACTCCTCCATCTGGTTGTCCAGGTCTTTGATCTTCTGCTCCAGCTCCTCTATGTTGTTCAGGACTTGAATCCTTTCTTCTTCTATATGTGTCACTTCCTGTTTCAGCTGCGCACTCTCCAAGGCCTGTAGTGACATCAGGAATGCATTTGTTATATTTATACTCATATACAGGGTACAGTTAAGATATGCACACACATGCTGCACATGAAATTCCACGTCATGAGGTTTATTGGTTAGAACTTTTTTTCTGTGATTGAAGAAACAGTTTTTTTCCCATGCATCTAGTGTTTTGTGAAACTAATTCGCCACCCAGTAGGGTGGATTTTTCTGAATTAGATGACAGCAGCTGCTGTTTAACTCATCCAAAGCTGGATCCCTAACAAGATTCTTTTCCACTTAGTGTAATGGAAAGCTCTATCAGTGCACTCCACTGCCAGCCATGCCAAAGTAGTCTCACATCTGTCAGCGTCTACTAATGTAATAGAAACATTCATTCATACCCCGGAGTGGACTCATTTAAGAGATCCTGCATTATCAGGTATTCTGACATATAGGAGTCGGGGGGGTTGTTTCTGAGCCTCATGTGGCCAGCAGCTCTGAGATTTATAGTTTCCCCGGCAGGTTGTGAGCTCTCTCTCTTCCTGCTCACTCTGCTTTAAATAATGCAGGAGATGAGATACAGTATAGAGCCCGTAAAACCTTTTCATAGTTGGCTAATTGTAAACAAGATGGTATCAAACTGGCAATCTTATTACTATAAACTTTAGATGTGTTTGAAAATGCGGTCTTTCACATAAAAAAGATTGGTTGATACCTGTGTTGATGTATTATTTTTTTAACAAGGTCCATCTGTTTAGTCTCAGTACATAGGCCACAACATCTGGAGAGACGTGTGCCCTTGCCATGCATATGCGCTAGCATTCTTCCAATCACACACACCCAGGGTTGCTCATGCATGCACACACACATGCACACCCTAATTCTCCGTGGGATAAAGTCATTTCCTGCCCCCCTCCTTGAGGAGTGCTCAAACAAAAACTGGGGCTTCTTCATTAAAACCAGACGCACCGCTAGGTCGTTACTGCTGTGGAGTGGAAAAAAAGTTGCATGTTAGCAGAGACACTAAGAATCTCAACGGCACATGGACTGAGAGAGCAGAGAAGGTGCCCGACTACAAGCAAAAATCAGACTGGATTGGCTGTATTTGTATATGCAAATATAACATATTTATTCATTTCACAGTAAATGTGATGAGCCTTCCCACTGTGACACGTTCCAAAAAGTTGAGGAGAGGAAAGATGACATCAAATTGTTGTGGCATCAACGCTGTGAGGAGGTCTTGTGCAAATGTAATTTCCCTGTTTATGCGTCTGAACTACCCACATAAACAGGAAAAGTAGTCCACAAACTGACATCTGCATGCACTTACAGTTCTTCTGATTAAATGTCCAATGATGTTTGGTAATCTACACTGCACTTTAACTAAAAGAAGTTTATGTTGAATACAGCAGAGGACAAACTCTGCATGCAACCATCATGCAGAAACAGCACGAGAGTTTCATGCCACACTTGTCTGCACTTATTGAGCCAAATACTGTTAGAACCAAATATAAGGCAAAATGCATCATTGTGTTTATCACAATTCTGTTTTTTCAAACCACATTCATCCCTTCAACCCTGCTGGTTGTTCCTTTAAAAAAATGAGAAATTGTTTCAGTCATGTATATATTTTAGGTTTCCTACATATTCCACATCATATACAGATGAATGTAGTATTTCTGGAAAGATTTTAAAATGACGTTCTGTGTAAATGTGGAAAAAGAAATGGAAAGTATTTACTCTAACACTAAACAAACACCCTATCAGCAATCTGATAAACTGCATTCCACAAGGAGGGGCGTGTCCCATCAGTCTTCACCACAGCTTGATCCTCTCATTCTCACTTTAACACTCATTCTGTAGCAAACAGTAACTGAGAGAAGGCAAAGAGAAGATGGGAGGGAAGAGAGGGACAAGATCTGGATAGCATTAGGGACTTAGAGCAGATGTTTCCTTCATCGAAAACATTAAGTCCAACTGCACGTCCTAAAGCAATGGACACAAGGTTTTACAGGCCTTTTTCACAGCAGACATTTTGATTCATCATAATAGGAAAAGCACAAGTGTTATTATTAAAGATGCTATATATAACATTTTAGCAGTTCTCAAAACTCTTATGACTTTGTCAGTGTGACTAAAAATGTGGTCAAATGTCTTTCCATGTATGGTCAAACGTGTGAAGTCATTTGACCAAATTAATTGGTCACAGTATAAAGTTTGGTGATTATAATGTACAGTTCCTCAACGTTCCAGCGATTAATATTCCTGGGTTTTACACATGCGGCTCACATTCTACTCCTAGTATGGAAAAAGTTTCATTTTTCCCATACTAGCACTACTAGCACTTTTTAAATTAGACATCAAACCTCTACATCTCTACATCAAACCTCTACAGCATTGTCTACTAAAGTAGACAATGCTGTAAATTGCGTTAACATGTTACATATAGCACATTTTTGTCATTAACAATGGCTCTGTACTATTCAAGTGTACAAGTTAGTTGTGACAACATGTTCAATATAAGGACCCTTAAACTGAGGCAGCTAAATTAAATTCAGATGTTGTTAAATTGTATTTTATCACCTGTGCTAATTTCCCACTGCCAGAAATATTTGAAATTCTGTTTTTAAAGAACAAAACTTGCACTAAAATTCCACGTGAAAAAACTTCACATCAACAAAAACTCATTAAATGCCAGTAGCTTAATGTAAATGTTGCTTGCAGTGACAAACCCAAAGCCAATGTTTTACTGTTTTGGAGCAACAAATACCTTTGATAAACCCACTATACACTACTGTTACCTGTACAGCTCCACAGTTAGCAAAGCATACAAAGTTAGTGGCTAGCTAGTAAACAGCGTGGGGCATTTAGCAGCTGAACAGTAGCCTACTTACAAACAAGGATAAAAAGTTGAGTGAATATCAGATTTAATTTGGTCAAGGCTCCAGAGAGAAGATAGAAAATTAATGCTTATGCTGCTCCCTATCTGAGCGATAAGTACCTTTTTGCAAATAAGTCAGCGAATAGGTCAGCACTGTGGCTTTGTTAGCCAATTGCTGTGTTTTTGTTTTTTTTTTTTTTAAGTCAAATACTTTAGCTTAACACCATTCAGTTAAAAACATAATAACCAAAATACAGCACAGAGATTGTGCTACACAATATAGGACACTTTTTATGGAAAGTTACATCCTTGAGGTATATTTGATCACCTGCAGCTAGTTACGCTGATTAGTATAACAGTTATCAGAATAAAATAAAGATATCAAATGATGTGAAAACATCTAAAATATCTTAAAAAACAAACAAACAAACA
>JAQLOL010000006.1:11776512-11804339 GCA_029783665.1 Naso thynnoides
AACAAAAAAAAAAAAAAAAAAAAAAGCTAGAAAAGTAAGAAAGTGGGCAAAGTGTCAAAATTAACAGCAATGCTGTCAAATTGTTCTGACCTTTCACCTCCAGGTTGACAAAAATCTCTTGGTTGCCTTTCCGTGTGCTTGTGTAACACTTGTATCTGCCCTTGTCTTGAACTTTGACCCTCCTGAGGAGCAGGGAGGCATTGCCGTGAGGAATGTGCGAGTTGAACAAGCAAGTCCTTCCACTGAAGTGCCTGTTCTGGAGTCCAAACTGATCCTTGTTGTAGTAGTAGCTGTGAACAGGGATTTGCTGCTTGTACCAGTGGATCACCACGCTGCCGGTGGGTCTGAAGCTGCAGGGCAGGATGCAGTCGTCAGGGATGATGCAGGTGACGTTGGCATCTGGTAATAAGACTTCCGATAGTAAAGATACTTTAAGGATACAAAGGCACTGCATTGCTTACAAATCTTTCATTAGTGCCACATGATTTAGTCTTGTGCTGTTTAAAACTGAAGTCTTGCTACATCTGGACACCTGTCCCAATTTTAAATATTGCATAAGGACTAAATTGGATAGTCAATTTGACAGCTACTTTTAAGACATCAACAACACTTGATTCAATTTTGCATTTCAGAATTTGTCACATTATTCCGACAGTGGAACGATAAAGAGAAACGTGTTCTTCATAATTACATATTCTTGTAGGCGTTACTGTTAAATGTGATAGTGATCTGCTGCTGTAGACACAAACTGTTGCTCAACTACAGAACTTCTTCCTCTTTAGCTAAAAAACATTCCAGCAGCTTGTTCTGTTAGAGTAAAAGTTTTTCACCCTTCTGGATGTTCAGTGTTTTGCTCCAGCTGTGTACAGCTGTCACAGCTGGGTAAAGCGTTCTTCAGACACAGTGCAACTGAGTTTACTGCTGCTGCTGTGGAAATAACTGTAGCAAACTAATGTTATCCGTGACATCACTGTGTCATTCTTCAGCACAAACTGCTGCTCGGAGACAGCAGCATTATATGAAGTACTGAGCTGTGAAATAATTTTTGACATTGTGAATCAAATGGAAGAGAGAGTACATTGTCCTGTTTATCCTGTTGATACTCAAAGTATTCTGTAGAAGAGAATTATTTACCATAAACAGCTTTTTAATAGAAGAAAAATCTATTTTTTGATTTGTTTTCTTCCATTAGAGTTTGAACAATTTACTCTAAGAGTTTACCATTTTCCCTGCATACTGCATAAAGATTATACACAGCAGTTAGCCTTTCACGCATCATTTATTTAATCACCTTTGCTCAGAATACATTATCAATCTTTGAATTGTAGAAAAGATAAATAACGATACCTTTTGAGGTTGTCAGTAACAACTTCTCCAGTAAAATAAGCAGCATAATCATGAGTCCATGTGTCTCTGCCATGTCAAAAGGCTTGTCCTGAGTTATAGATCCTGCAACAGTATTTATCATGCATGTGTGTGAAACACTGCAGTGTGCACTGAACTGTTTCTGTGTGCCACTTTACATCCTTCCTAACACTAATGAAACACTGACAAGTTAACCAAGAAAGTAAAAATTTAACCAGTGTCCATGTCAATGCTTCACCACACAGCACCTCTGGAGAAACAGTTCACAAAAACACAAGTAACACCTGTTCTCCTTTCATACTCACGTACATGAGGAGTACATGTCATCTGTGCTGTTAAAAAAATCTTTAGTGACTTTATCTTAAAAGGAGGTTTCCTATAAGGCATACATCCTTATAATGACTAAAAATATAGCAATTTACTTACAAAAAAAGAACTGTGGATGAAAAATTACAAAACATATTAAACAAAACAACCAAGTGTTTTTTTCTATGAAGGATGTCACAATCCTGTATGTCATTCATTTTCTTACAATTACTTTGTCACATTTCTCAAACCTTACAGGAGTTTACTTTTACAAAATTCCCTACAGTTCTTTTTAACAACATGAAAGTCAACACAACAGTCAGTCACAGCCAAACTGCACTTATGCGACCAAAGCATCATGTATGTTTAAAAATCAACTTATGTACCCAAAACTCTGTGCAAGTCAACCCTGTAATTTGTAGTAGGCAACAAGTTCTCATTAATACCACACCTTGTCTCTTGCAATATACCTGGATATAAATCCTCCAAAAAATCCAGACATTCAACATTCATCACTTTCCTCACCTGGCATGTTTTTCATTGAGGTTGTCGAGGTATGAAAACAGGCACTCATGTGTCCCAGTTAAGAGTTACCAGTTTCTTTCATATGTGTATGTTGCAGAATTAAAAAAAAAATTGCTGTAATCTCAGGTTATATAAACATGCAAAAAGGAGTGTAAATGCATTTTTGGTTGTCTGAGCAAGAAAATAGTTTAGAAAATTTGAAAAAGTGGTCACTGAATGCATGTTGTATATGAGCAATAAAAAGTGACCCACCACTGACGACTGATGTGGGAACTATATGAAGATTTTAAAAGTAAACTCTAAAAAGTAAACTATGTTAAGTAATGTGTGTGTTACAAATTGCAGAAAGACTGTAACGTTTTGCAGCATTAACCATTACTCCAAAAAGGACTGAAACACCCCCTTGGTTCCTTTCTTTGGTCCCATGTGACCTCTTACAGGCATTACAGAGTATGGAAAATAAATGATTGTGATGTCATTAGTGATTTTAATTGAACCCCCAAATGTTTTCAATGATGGTCAGGAATTTATAGAAATTTTGGAACATATTTAAGCTAATGCTTTTATTTCCTGATTTCCGGCATTAGAGCCATGCTGCCTAAATGTGGCTAAAAGTGAATTAAAAAATTAAAAAAATCTGTCAAAACATATTTTGACCAACAATGACCTCTAGAGGGCACACATGAGATGTCACCTCCACATGTGGATGGCTGCCTGCTGTCCAGCAGCTGTGGGGTCACATGTACAAGAGACCAAAGGTCCACGTGCGTGATTCTTTAAGATGGCACTGCTCATGTCTGCCCTCAATCAATTTTAATCCCAGATTAAAGGGACCATGCCACTAGAGTGGAGTCATGCTGTCCATGTTTTGATTTCATCATTGATTTTTATCAAGTTTCTCCTTTTCTGTTCCAGGTTTTCACTTCCTTCTTAATGTAATACAGGAGCATATCATCAGATGTGTTTTTCTAAAAAGCTATTATAGAACTCAGTATGGAGATTTAAAGTGTTTCTGTTTTCCTAACTATTTACTTTTCCGTAATTCTCATTAGTGATATGGAAAAAAAATTCTCTGTGTATATATGCAGTACATCAAAAACAGGAATGGTCAACACATTGACATCTAGTTTTAAAGATCTGGGTGATGATACTTTGTGTTTTAAGTCACATATCTGGCATGTTACAAAGAAGCTGAAGCTATTTATTAGGATTTTACTCAATCAAGGCTTGCTTTTCTTTTTGTGTGAAAAGGAAATGGTGAATCTACCTTTCTGCTCATTGTCTGCTTATGCTGAGTAGTGTGTCATGGGATTCTGAGATCCATTACAAGATTACATGATCCTCTTACACATCATTGTATGTTGTGCTCAAAAGTGAAGTGGTCTCCCTTGGGTGCATGCTGCCTCAGTCATTGGTATGTTTTTATTTATAAAGCCGTTCTTGGCAAACTTCCTGTTTATTTATCCTCTCTTTTAAATGTGAAATATGGAGATAACAGTCTTTGTTCTCTCGATGTTTTGCGATTTGTTGTTCCCAAAGTCCAAAATAAACCGGAAAAAAAGCTTTAATGTTTTCTGCACCTACTACATGAAACAACCAATTGAACTTAAGATTCAGAATTTTAAAAAAACAAACAAATAAATAAACTTTATAATTCAGGGACAGATCCACTGAGAACGAGCTCTCTTTTTCAGGGATGCCCTGATCACATTTACACCGGGGAACCACTGTAGCGATGTTTTATGTAATTGTTGTAACTTTGCGTTGCTGCCAATTAGCCAGGTCTCCCTTGTAAAAGAGATCTGTTAATGCAATGGGAATAACCTAGGCCTAATTGAATAAAGGATGAATAAACAAACACACACACACACACACACACACACACACACACTATAGCACAGCACTATGGTATATTAGTATGCATTCCACATAACATGATTTGATGTGCTGGCCCATGTGATATATATATCGCATACTAATACACCATAGTGCTGAAGATTTACTGTGTATGTGGACCACTTACTAATAATATCACTGTACAGAAGTTCAGCACTTAATCCATTAGTTCCAAAGCATTTAGAATGACACCAAGAAAAGTAATCAAATCACATGCTTTGTGTGTTTTAAGAGAATTTTAATTTTACTTGCGTGGTCTTAATAACTCTACATTTTAATTGAAAACTGTAGGAAATTTTGAAAGTGACCTGAAGTTAGAAAAAACTCCCTGAAATAATAATGGAAATAATGCATAATGGTGCGTTAAAAGACAAATTACAAAAACCTCCGGCCATGGAATGTATAAATAGTGGGAAGAGCCACCATGACGCCACCCATTGTTTGTGAACTACCATTCTGAAGGCTCATGTTTGGCATTATGGTCATGGCCATCTTGGTTTTTTGGATTCAGAAGTGAGCATTTTTGGACGCAAGGTTGAAACATTTAGCCATAGAGACTAGCTGCTGTAACTCATAGTGAACACACTTGCATAACTTTGCATAACTTTAAGACTTAATATAATTTGAACAAGGAAGTTATTTATTTCGCAGGTCACTGCTTGCTTCCAACTTATGTCAAGTACAGTAGTTTCAGAGGAATCAATGCTCTGCTACAGTAGAGCTGGAGCCTTTAAATTTTGAAATTGTTAAAACTAAATTAGAAGGACTATGACAGCAGCCTTAAATTTACACAAGTAGATATGCTCAGAACATTTTGAATCGGAAAAGTGGGTGAGGAAAATTAACAGACAGCTTTCCCCTCTCTTATTAGACACTGAAAAGCTGCTGGTACTCAGCGTCTCTTATCTGCTTTACATATATGAGGTGATGTTGTGACATATACACTGAAGCAATGAAACAGCATTAATATTGGGGTCTATAACTACAGTTTGGCAGGGATATCACATACAAGGGAAGGACAAAATGATTGGAAAACTATTATCCACTCAAATGCTGATTTTGAGTTGTTGTGTAACTTGCAGTTAATCTAGACTGAATGTTATTATAAAGTACTGCTTCTTTTTGTCCGTAATAAGGGAAATCCTGTCGTCTTTAAACAAGATTTAAGCCAAAATCCTGCTTCACAAAGGAGTGTGCAGTTCAAACACATGTCAAGCTTTTTCAAAACCTTTTTTGGAAACATTTCATGTCCAAAAGGATGTGCTGACTCCATGCAGGGAATGATGTTGTCATAACACAGACTGACATGGACTGTTGTCACATGCCATTTTTCTAATAATAAAAAAGGGAAATAGTTCAAAGCCTCAGTTTAGGAATCGCATCATCTGTTCAGGAGCCAATCGTGCAACGTTTGCAGACATATGCTTACATCTGTCTCCTCTCAGTGGGATCATTTGCATCCTCCCACCACCACACAAAACACAACTCTAGGGAAAATCCTGCAATGAATTAAAGTAGGCTACAGGCTTTTTATTTTTATCTGGTCAGAATGATGATGAAACTGCTGGTTGTATTATCCCCCTCCCCACCCGACGCTGCCTCCAGTTTGTGGGTTACTGAAAGATTTTACCAACCACAGATAAGAAGATTAGAGAGGAATTAATGGTATTCCTTTGTCATTATAGGAATAAATTGATATTTGGTTTTAAATCAGAGGGTGGGGACAGTGGGGAGTCAGAGCAACATGTTGTGTCAGGAGACGTAAGCAGAGGGATGGCACAGTGACAAGCAAACTCAACCAGGAGGATGCCTGAGCACAGGAGCTAAGCACTGGATATCTCAACTGATGTTCGCCATGTTGCAGGAGATGAACGCGCGGGATAAAGCAGAAGTAGCCCGGTGCAGCTGTGGCGGGGCAGCATGAGTGGTGCTGGGACATGGACATGCAAGTAGAGGAGGGGGACAGCTGTGGCATTCCCTGGGCAAGACAGTGACACAGTGGGAGGACCGACTGGGTTCCCCTCGTCATTCCAGCCCCAGCTTCACCATGAGAGTGGCCCTCCTGGCCTTAAGACTGATGTGCTTGGCCTGGTTGTGGCCCGTCACCCAGCTCAACAGCAGCCACTTCCCGAACAAGAGGAGGCATAAGGACACTGGAGAAAACACCAGACAGAAGCATGGAGGGTAAGCGCATGTGTGATTTCTCATATGCTGTATTATTATGGAGCTGCTTCTGCCGATAAAATGTACCTTTTGGCAACTAGCAGGCATATTATGAGGTTTATAGAATTTTGTTCTGTTTGCTACTTTACGACGCAAATATAGCTGGAAAGGTAAGAGCGGGTGATTGGATCATGTGAGGTGAAAAGTGATCTGCAAAGTTATTCAGCCTTCTTAAGTAAGCCTCCATATCATTGACATAGTTGTTATTAAAAAATGGAATAAAGTGGGTATTTACATGATAAAAATACAGATTTTCTTGGTTCACTATTATCACTTCATTGAGGATTTCTAGGAAAGGACAGTGAAGACCGATGGGTCTCTTAATGCAAATAAACAACTGAGGTGCAAGGTCAACTCATGAGACAGTTACAAGAGAGGTCCCACAATATGTCTGACCCAGTTACGACTGTGCTGGATCAGTGACAATACCCTGTGAGTAAAAGAACTCTCATTTCCTTTTGACCAAGACCTCAGCCTTGTAATCAAAGTGCTAAAGTTCAATTAACCACCACTAACTCCCTCGGCCAGATGTCAGTTTTGCTCCGAGTGTGTGTTCGTGTTAGAAAGAGGAAAATGGAGACAGAGACAGATTTCCCATGCAAGCTGTTGTTTGTTCTCTTTGGTTCTCAGACGAGTGGATCTCAAGATGAAAAAGCTGGACAGCACCAAGTCTATGCTAATTAAATCTGAGCAGCTGCTTCGGATTGAAGACCATGACTTTGCAATGAGGCCGGGCTTTGGAGGTAAGACAAGCACCTCATAAATATCTCTCCATTTCTTTTTTTCCTTTGTTTTTCCCTTTAATCTATTTTTCATAAACGTGTTTTCTGGCACCTCAATGAGGTTAATGTAGGTTACTGTGCTGTATTTGGTATTACGCTTCCAAAAAAAACCCTTAGTGACCTAGATTGTCTGCCGTGTGAGACAATGACTGCAGCCAGTAGTACAGATAAAATAATCTGTACCGCGTACCTAATTCTGCGGGGTGAAAAGGGAAAAATTAAAAAAGGCTCATGTTAGAGGATGTTCCAGAAGTTTTTTTTTTCCTGCCTCTATGTATATGTCTGGATTTTCTTTTAATGCTATGTTTTTGCCATTAATTTGAGTGGAAAAAAATGTACAATCATCCATAATTTAAAGTCAAGTAATCTTTTCTTTTACTTCAGATCTTTCATGTTCACATTGTGTTTACAGTCCTTTTTGATTCACCTTAAAATTAACCTTAATGCTCCTCTTTTCAGTCAAAAGTTGTAGATTTAGCATATTGTGGAGCTGTCTCAACCTTGAAGGTTAAATTATTTTTCAACAATGTAAGTTCTCAGTACAGCAGACGTTCCAAATACAAACGTCAAGAATTTACTTGCTATTTAGATACGCTAAAAGAAGTTAAACTATTCAAAACGCACACCTGCATTCTTGTAAAAAAATGCATTACATAAAACATCTGTATGCACAGAATCAGGGGAAGCTGTCCTGTGAGCAGTGGACTGTAACAGATTTCCTGTATGACCATGTCACTGGGTCAGCTCTGTCATTACTTTATCTTTTTTAAACAAAAAGATGTTACAAATGTGTCGATGGCTGGATTGAGTGATTTGTTAAATGCATTTTTCCTTGTGGACCGATACTGTGTGCATACTTTTCTCTTTATCACCTTTGTGAAAATAAAAAAACTCATTTCAGTTCCAGATGCACATCAACGATAAATCTGCCTCTGTCAATTAATTACATTGTGAATAACTTGAAATTTCCTTGTCAAACATAACATTCTATTTAAAATAACAGAGCTAATGGAGTCAAAGAGTTAAATTTCCTTGAAATATACTGAACTTATGGGTGTGTGAGGCCTTTCTGATTCCTAAAATCACCTGAGTCAGTAAAGTGACCCTTTTAGAGTTGTGTTTATCCGTCAGCTATGAGCTGTTACTGAAACAGGAATGAAATTGCAGCTCAATCAAACACCCTGGTTGGCTTGTTTCATAATGCCTTGCGCCTTGTAGTTAATCTCCTTCCTCGAGGCTGCATGTACAGTCTTGTACCTTTGATTTCTTATTTTTTTCCCCCAGCATATTGGATTCCTTCCATTTTTCTTACTGTTTGTTGGTACTGGACAGTGCCATGAAAAAAGACTATAGCTGTCCAGTGTAATCCATCCCTATTCACTACTCAATCGTGATCATAGACTGATGGCTGTGAGTGCTTACCTTCATTAGATAATGGCACAGAGAGAACAGGATGTGTACAATACACATTATATGTCTACTGTAGTCTGGGCGATGACATAAGGACCGTTCCATTTACTGTACATGACATTAGTTATTTATGTAATACTACTTAAAGGTGGGATTTCACAGAGATTAGTAAAGTTTCATTTTCTTGAGCAAATGTTTGGATTTATCCATGCAGGCTGCTGCACTGACATATGTGCTTGCAATCCAAGTTTGATTTTCAGTGATGGGCTCTTCTTCTCCTTTTTGTCATACATGGAGCACAGTCACATGCAGAAAGAAAACCCTGGTTTGCTGCTTCACATTTCTTACCCGTTTTTCTCATAATTTTGTGGGTTTGTTTCAGGTCATGTGACCTAAATGCTCACTGATTGGATTGTATGTGTCAGTGATTGCTTGTCCTCATGCTTGCTGGGGCAGGCTTTAACTTGATGAAATTTGCAAACAAGAAACAGGTTTACCGACTCTTGGCACAACCAGAAGTTTATTACTATGCTTGTACACAGAGCAAACAGGCAGTTAATCACACATAAATTAATGAAGGAGTATTTTGTTGATCCAAGGTTGTGGACTAAGTAACATAAGGGATGTTTATACAGTATATGTAGGTTGTTGTAGTGAGCCAGCCTTTCTCCCAGGCCTTCACAGTTGGATGAATATTTTGTCATAGCCTGTACCATGTTATTCTAAAAATGTTTTTCAGTGTTTCAACTTCACAAAAGCTGCTCTGAATTTTATATTTTCAAACCTGGGCCCTATTTGCAAATGTTCTGGTCAGAAAATGACTTATACTCACCAGAAGTTTTCTAATTGTTCCAGTAGATTGCCATGGCTGCAGTGGCTGCAGTGTAATCCTTTGGGGCAACTACAACTGTCTTTACTAAGTCAAATTTAAATTCAATTTCTACCTCTCACAGGCTGCAGTTATTTCTCTAAGTGTCTGACAGCATTATCAAATAGATCTCTACAGAAAGATAAAGAGTGAAATACTTTTTGTTCAGTCAGAAAAAGTCTCGCTCAAAGAAACCTCTCAACCTGAAATCCTGCTAAACAAGTCTTGCTGGATGAACAAAAAGGATTTAACTCTATTCAAAAGGTCTATTTCTGTAAAGATCTTTATCATTATGTTGTCAGACACCTGGAAAAATAACTGTAGCCTGTGAAAGGCATAAACCAGTATTTGTGAACATTAAGACAGTCACAGTTGCCCCAAAGGATAAAATTCAATAAAAAAGGCACCATTTTCAAGACCTTTTATTCTTAGTAATCTAACTTGTAATAAAGACTACGTGAGGTCCTGTGAAATATTTTATATTAAATCACACGTTAGTAATTAGAGTCTTGCAGCCATGTTGTGGTTCCCCCATGAGGTAATAAAGTAATAGAGTTGCAGTTATAACATAGCATTTTAGCAGTGTCTCTCAATTAATCCCATACTATAGTTCCTGCTGACCATTATAGAACAGCCTACTTTTTGGTTTCTGTCAGCTCATTTAGAAAATAGAAAGCTGATTTTGCATTTGAGGCATTTATAAACATTTTTGCAGCCTCTTATGAGAACAGCTAATGTGTAAAAATGAGGATTACTGCTTCATCCATGGCGTTGTGTATGAACTGTTGTTATTATTATTATCAGTATTTGTGTGTGAATGATGAAGTGGTGTGGTAGCTACACAGTATTTATAGAAGATTATATAAACGCAACACTAAGCTGAGTCATGTTTAAGAACAAACATGATGTCAGGATCATCAACTTCAATCAACCTTTGTCCACTAAGATGTGGCTTGTGTCTTATAGCTCAGCACAGGGATTTACACATATTTAATCTGTGGCAGATGTGCAGACAGATGATTCATGGATGATGTGATCCAACTGTTGCATACAGCTGATGCATTACAATGTCTGACCTTTCGCAGGTTCAGCTATTCCTGTCGGAATCGACGTCCAGGTGGAGAGCATCGACAGCATATCTGAAGTAAACATGGTGTGTGTCTGGGATCTCTGTAGTTTTGTAGTTTGTCAAACAAACATACAGTATCCCCCATTCTATGTTAAGCTTGAACACCTGTGTTTTGTTTGGTTGTGTTTTCCAGGACTTCACCATGACATTGTACCTGAGGCATTACTGGCAGGACGACCGCCTGGCCTTTCCCTCCAGCAGCAATAAGAGTCGCACCTTCGATGCACGTCTTGTAAAAAAGATCTGGGTTCCCGATGTGTTTTTTGTCCACTCCAAGCGTTCTTTTATCCATGACACAACCATGGAGAACATCATGCTGAGGGTTTATCCTGACGGCAACATCCTCTACAGTGTCAGGTAAAAAAAAAAAACTTTCTTTATCAATACTCAGTGACAGACTACTGTAAATAAAGTCCCTATGAGGAACTTTTAATTGGTTAGAAGCAGTCAAAATTTGATCCTGATGCCTCACATCTTATCTACATCGACAAATAAGACCATGGATGAGGAGACTGGACATTTGTATGCCTTCACCTGGTTGGCTCAATCAGCAGGAATGCTACAAAATACTTTATGGCACACAGACCACAAGAGATGATTTGTGGTTCTCAGCTGCCCTCTTTTCACTATATATGGTGGGAAACAAGAGGACATTCCACCTAAAATAATTTCAGTATTTTGAATATATCTTCCAAAACAAATGCTTGCCCTTGACCAGATCTTTATGACAGTAAGCATCTTTACTTTTACACACACACTCCGCTACAATCAGCACGAAATAAGTTCCTCAGAGGGGCTTTAAAGCTACTATTTTTTGCTGAAAAGCAACAGTGGCTCCTGTGGCCACCAGTGGTCGTTACAGGATTGAATACTGAGTTCACCTTGATGGACCAAGATTTTTTCATCAGCAGTAAAGTCAGCGAGTTTATTCATTCTTTTCAGGTGCACAACAACTATATGAAGCTTGCTAAGATTAGCTAATGTTAGTCATCACATGCTACAGGTCATACAAGCAGTCAGTAAATGGCTTGTATTTACCAAAAGTTTTGTAATTGTTCCAGTAGATTGCCTCAGGGTGGAGCCACTACATGGCTGCATTGGCTGCAATGTAATCCTTTGGGGCAACTACGACCGTCTTTACTTAGTCCATTTAAATGAAGTTTCTGCCTCTCACAGGCTGCAGTAATTCTTCTAAGTATCTGACCGCATTATAAAATAGATCTCTACAGAAATATAAAGAGTAAAATACTTATATATTACATATTCTCATTTTTATTTTACATGTACATGTAAATCTAATTCAGTGAGTCTTAATTTAAATATTATTTAGAATATTTTGAAGTGGTTGTTTGTTAACCAGAATATAAAACAATCCCCTGTACTATTACTGCACGCTTTAACATGTAGAGTCTGAGAGTAATATGAGAGGGCGGCCAGTCAGCTTTCAGGCTGCATTCATCATATCCATTTCAGCCACACATGTCCACAATATGGCATCATCCATAGCAGCTTGCTGTCAGTCACCGATCAGATCAGCCCAGTAGTTTTGTTTTACAACATTTTTTATATCTCTTTGACTCTTAAAGTCATATTTATCCAAATATAACATTTTCTGTTAACCAAGTTGCTAATGCTGAACAATTGCTTGAGCTATGTGGGTGTTTCTTTAACTGTAAGCTGTGTTTCAGGATCACTGTGACTGCACTATGTTCAATGGACTTCAGTAGTTTCCCCCTGGACACGCAGAATTGCTCTCTGGAGCTGGAGAGCTGTGAGTATCAAATTACAGTCGAGACACTGCTTTCTTTAAACCCCCGGTAGGACATCCAAAGTAGTTTTTAAGAGGAATTATGTTAATTTTGTTGCATTAAATGCGTTTACAAAAAAAAACAAAAAAAAAAACGCCTTACATAACGTGCTTGCTTGCCATGTTTTGCTGGAAAACATGTTACACAACGTTTGCGCTGATTTGCAATTTAAGGGCACTGACTGGTGAAACTGCAGCTCATGAATTATTAAAGAGAAGCCATGTTGCTGCTCAAAAGAACTACTGGATGTCTTTAGGCATTGTAATGACAGCAGCCTACAGTGCATTACACATGGTAACCTTTACTAGACCTTTGTGTTTTAGCACAGAGTAAACAAATCATAATCCTCCACCAGGTCTATCTCTGTCCATTACACACGTCAGTCTTTTAATGCAGGATTTATGGATTCTTTCATTCTGTCCTGCTTTGATCTAGAAGTTCGTCATAACTGACTAACTAACCATACAGTACATAGAAACAGGATTTCCTTTATATAATTTTGTCTTTCTGGACGGCTTCTCTCTTTTTCTGTCAGTCTTAAATGTTCACATAGATAAAACATGGATCCTGATCTCAGAGGGGAGAAGGAAGTCCCTTTTCTGTGCGCTCTCTCCTCTCCTCTGAGGAAAACATCCATGACTCTTCTAAGAGAGGCAACATGTGAAGGTGTCATCTCCCCTCCCTCTTCATCCCCCTCTCCCCTCTCTTGAAGATGCGTACAATGAGAATGACCTAATGCTCTACTGGAAGAACGGGAACGATTCATTAAGGACTGACGAGATCGTGCTCTCTCAGTTTTTTATTGAAGACTTCCAGCCTTCCTTTGGGCTTGCCTTCTACAGCAGTACTGGTATGTGAGGTTGCAGCTCGGAGCTCTCTGAGTTGTACCCGGTTTGGGAGCAACCAGAGAGCTCCTGGTAGTGTTTTTTAAAAAGGGAAAGTTTCAATCTTTATTTATTCAGAGTTCATATCAATTAATCAGCTCAATCTGACTCTACTGCGCAACAACACTGGAGGTCCCTTTAAAGGAATAGTTCAACTATTTGCTTTCTTGGTAAGAGTTACATAAGTAAACTGATCCACTCTTATATCTCTCAGTATGCAACATCTTGTAGCTTAAAGCTACCACCAGTGTAAAAGCCAGCCTGGCTCTGGGCCGAGGTAAACTTTCATAAGCTTAATACTAGAATGATGCTGGAATTAGTCTTAAATCCCAGACTCAGCAATTTTTTAAATTCAGGTTCTCTTGTCTCAGTCATTTGGTTCTTAACACAGGTTTGTTTTGTAGGACACGGTTCACACATGCTTGAGAGACTTTCACATATTTTTCTGACATAAAATACATCAGTAAATAAATACCCTTGATTTTTTAAGCTTTTAAATGTCTTTACAAAAAGCAGTTGCTAACATGTGGCTAAATGAGAATATGGAGGTCGTCAGGAACATTTGAGGTTCTTGACAAATCTTGAACATCATCCCGCCGTCAACACGGTGAACTAATTTACTTGCTATTTTGTCTTTACAGCTTTGTTGTGTTTATATTCATGCTCTCACAAACTATTCTACTCTATTGAGTTATAATTTTTGTAGTAGGCAGCTTAGTGGTTGTGACATTTAAGTCATGTGATCATAGTATAGTTTGTTTATAGCCTAATGTTAGTCTTTTACTTAAAAGCAATTCAATTTCTCTCTGCAAGAAACCCAAATCCAATGAAAAAAATTCCCATTGGCTTTGTGTCGAGTGAACCAGGGTGATGCTAGCATCATCCCTGCAGCTATTGTAAACATGTTCTCTGTCCTTATGACAGAGTCTGGCCAGCTGCTTCACCTGTCTCAGGTCTGCATGCAAAGCTATAAGCTAAGTGACTGAAGACTCCAGTTTCATATCAAAAGCACAGATGTGACAGTGGTATCAATTTTCTCATCCAATTCTTGGCAAGAAAGCAAATAAGGTCAATTTCCAAAATGTCAAACTGTTCCTTTAAATGTAATCAGAAGCAAAGCAGAAGTTTTGGTTTCACAAAGATGTGATTGTATATTGTGAGTGGCTAATCATGTATGTGTATTACCCAATGATTCATAGTACAGGAACAATCTGTTTGTGGACTATATAATCAAATGCTGTAATACTGTATATTCTTTACATCTGATTCTTTGTGAAAATTTTTTAAACAGAATTACAAAAATGGTTGAATGTAAGACAAATAATAAAAAAAAAAAAAACCTGCAGTGTTTTGGGGTCATATGACAAAGAATTTAAATTTTTAGAGATTATGTAAGAAATTGTGTGTCTTTTTTACAAATTTATAATGTCACATGATTCTGCTTCTCTGGGATGTCTTATTTTTTAAGCATGTTATGGTTGTATGGCTGCTAAGCCCAGTTTTTAGGACCCTGTCCTAATGTCATATTTTGAATGTGAGAAAGAACGATAAGAAGGCAGGAAGATTTTCTTCTCAGTCTGAAATAATCTGCTGAGGACTTTTTCTAAGAGGTTGTTACATAACTTCAGCTCTAGATAGATCTGCCTCAAGAAAATAATTAATGCTTTCTCATCCGAGTTCTAGGTTCTCTCTGTTGATCTACTTTGTACTTTCTTAGATTCACCACCTACACATTCCTGTGCAGGTGTTTTGTTCGTTTGTTTGTTTCATTTTGTTTTTTGCACCATTTGGTAACATTTTACTTAAAGCATGCATCTATTATGAGCATACTTATAATGCGTTATAATGTGCCTATAGTGCTGTATAATCATAGTTGTGAGCAAGGTTAGGTTAACCCTTACCATAACCACCTATAACATATTTTAAGTGTGCTAATGTGTTATGTTCAGAGTGTTTTGTAATGCATTATAGATGCGTACTTTAACTATAGTCTTTCCCAACATTCCCCACAGAGGTTGTGTGGTATTCTGCCTCCATACTCTGTTATAACGGTCCAGTCTCCACCCTACTTGCACCACCTCCACTTTCTGTCCATTCATCTCTGTTTCAGGTTGGTACAACCGGCTCTACATAAACTTCATTCTCAGGAGGCATATCTTCTTCTTCATGCTTCAGACTTACTTTCCCACCATGCTGATGGTGATGCTGTCCTGGGTGTCTTTCTGGATAGACAGGAGGGCAGTGCCTGCCCGTGTCTCTTTGGGTACTGAGACTGCATGTCAATTTGGCCATTTACACATGTTGCACATACATTAACTTAATGTACAAAAACCACACATTTTGTGTCATGCACAATTGAAATGGCAGACAGATTACGTTAAACAGTACTAAAAAAAATATTTTCATCCAAAGTGGTACAAAAATATTACTACAAATAGTTTTTGTGCTTCATTTATAGGAATAGCTTGACAATTTTGGAGACACTGTGCACTTATTTGCTTGTGACAGAAAGTAAGACGAGAAAATTGATACCACGCTCTTGCTTATTGGCTGAATATGAAGAGGCAGCCAGTTAGCTTAGCTTAGCACAAGAGTGAAAACATGGGAAAGCAACCTTCTGTATGTAGTGATGATAACTCACTCAAATCACACAAACATGGTGTAAAAGGTTTCACGGTACTGTGCTGAGGTCCAAATGCTCAAGGAAACAGTCTTACACAGTCCCAAAATGTAAGCTCACCGCCTTGTTTTACTTGTAAAGGTGCAGATGTAGCTATTAAAATGATAGCCCACATTCTGCAGCACATTTGCTGCACAAACATTACACGAAAAACTTTTTCAAATATAATTTTGTTTACTCTGCTGTAAAAATTATTGTTTTGAGTTAAAATGGTACGCTACTTTTGGTACTCATCAGTCAGAAAAGATCAAATGTATTTTCTCACAAATAAATACTAATTTTCCTTGAGACACTCATGCACATCAAATATATCAAAACACACCAGATTAAAAAAAAGGTGTTAAAATATTGGAAAAAATTTAATATTCACTTGGAGAGTTTTTAACATGCACTTTTTTTTCTTTTTTTATATTTTGTAACCAGTCCACTAACTGGTGCGCTGATGTTTCTGATCTTGGGACTTGCATTCACCACTTGAAAATATATTTCAATGAAATTAAACAATGAATATTACTTTTGAGGAAATATATTTAATACTCATGATGTGCTGTCTGTATCCAGGCATCACCACGGTTCTGACAATGTCCACCATCATCACTGGTGTCTCAGCCTCTATGCCACAGGTGTCTTACGTCAAAGCCGTAGACATCTACTTGTGGGCCAGCTTCCTGTTTGTCTTCCTGTCTGTCATCGAGTACGCTGCTGTTAACTATTTCACCACCGTGGAGGAGATGAAGAAGCTCAAGAGGGCAAAGGTCATTCATGTGTAGATTTGTGGCTTTAAATGTCTCCTTAAATCTCATGGGGCATGTTTGACTCAGAGAAAATAATTTCCTGCCAGCTGGAGCTTGCTGACCTCACAACCTAACGCTCCTCTCCTCCCTGTGCAGATACCCAGCTCCTACAATGCCACCCAGGCTATGGCATTCGATGGCTGCTTCCATGACAATGAAATTGACCTGGCGTCTTTTCCAGAGGTCGCCGGCACTCCGAATACAGAGAGGAACACCCAGTCTCGAAACTCTACTGTCTCTGGACCCGCGGAGGGCACCAGGCTACGCCGAAAGCACCCTTTAAAGCAGAACCTCAGCTTCATTATGAGCAACAGCTACATGATCGACTCCTACTCGAGAGTCATATTTCCTCTGGCCTACCTGCTTTTCAACATCATTTACTGGAGTTTGTACGCATAGCACCTTAACTATGCTGCAGTATAAACGGGATTCTTTGTTGACTATTTTCACCATTAAAATTACAGGCTGCAATAAACTCAAGTTTGCACAGTGTCTGCCGATGAGCACTAATATCTAGCGTGATGTCTTCTACTTAAACAAGTGTTCAGTTGTAAAATCTGAGATCAGCTGTTGCATTGAATGGTTGTAAATTTTTGCGGATGTTAACGTATGTTTTGGGCATGCCTGTTTTATAAGAGAGGAAGCTTTGATCAAACACATTTACATTTTTAAGGTTTTATTTTATTGCTTGAGTAGACACAACACGTTAAATTGTATAATTTCTTTACAACTTTGTGACAAAATAAATTACTGCTTAAAATTACTTAAAAATGTGTATAAAGCTTTGCATTTTCTGATAAGTTCAAACTCATCCTTGACCTGGTGAACAGTTGTTGACGAGCCAGTCTTACAAAGTTTGTGAGCTTTCGGCCATATCACATGATCTTCATCAGCAGATGGGCTTTGCGCTTTTGTCATTAAATCATAGATTTTCACCTCCATCCTCTTTCACGTTCATGTTCTCTTAGTACTGGCAGTTATTGTTTCTTTGGCCACTTGGGAGCAGCAGAACATAAAGTAAAGACAACACTGACATATCGTCACCTTTAAAGCCAATTTGGTGAAAGGTGTTTAGAAAAAATCGCCTACTAACAGCTACATGGCAGCATTATCGTTTGGAGTCATGTTTCTTAGCAATCTTTACTCCGTTATGATCTGTTTTTGGGCTCTGCAAACTCCTGAGAGAAATATGTGACTTTTTTAGCTCCACTATATGTTCACCAGTCACTTGCTATAATTGTGCCTATCTGCCTTATGTTGAGCCCAGTACAACAAAGTTTCACCTTTAAAGCCAAAAAAAAAAGAGCTGAAAGATGTAAAAACAAACTCTTTCCCTGTACCAGTAGACATGAGATCCACTGATAACATTAAAATTAACATTATAATATAAAAGTTGATTAAGCTGCTTCAATAAATAAATAAATCTAAAAGGCTGAGGACAGGAAGTTCATCACTGACCTCGGAAACAGCAGATGCAGAAAGATTTAATACCTGAGGTATCAAAGCTGTACCTCCATCTGCTCATCATGATTATGGTATAATCAAAAGCTCCAGAACAGCTACTAAATGGACCTTGAGGTGAGATTAATCTAATAAATGTTCGTTATAGAACAAATATACTGTACACAAGATTATTAATTAATGTTTGGTGATACCTATTCTATTAATGTTTCAGTGGGGCTGCAGTAACTCTATTCTAATACCTTTAGTAAAAAATATATTAGACAAAGACGGTAATATAGACATATTCTTATAATATATAGTCAAAATTTTATCCACACAATTAAGAGTTATACTATTCGAAATGATACATGAAAAGACAACACTTTAAATGATTTTTTGTGAATTAGTTATTAGTAAATGTGTGTTAGAGACCAGGAGAAAATATGGAGGGAGGGGATTACTTGCCATGAAGTAATTTATACTTGGTTGCATAACCTCGTGCTGTGGTACATGAAGCCAGCAGGACGTCAGACTCATCAGAGGTGATTGATGGATAATGTGATGAATGAAAAAAGGGATGAAACATTAACAGGGTCCTGATCAAAAGGCTCAGTGGGGGGAATCATATGTTCAAAATATGGCTAACGGTTACCATTAAATATTAGAGCTTTGATATTAAGGCTTACACTTTGCTCTGCTCCAGGCACAGATTCGCGCACAGATTGGTGGGTGTTTGCAGGTGCCTACTGTTCTGTTGTTTGTCTGGCAACCTCATGCTGTCAAAATTTCCCACTTTGAGTTATAGTTTTTTAAGTGCTGGTAGGTACAGCTAACATGACAGAGCCATGCTTATTGTTTTCACATTTATGCTAAACTAAGCTAACTGTCTCCTGGATCCAGCTGTGGTTTGTACAGACATGAGAGTGTCTCTTATTTTGAGACAAGATTGCAAATAAGCATCTTTTTAGAATGTCAAACTGTTCTTTTGAGGTATACTACAAGAATAATATTGTTCTGCTTACTTATACTTATACTACTTACTACTTATAACTTGTCAGATTTCCAGCATCTACCTCCCAAAATGCACAAATTCCGGAAACATTATAGGCTACAAAGACCCTCCACTGTATGCTGCCAGAGCATTAATAATACAAATATCTTCCTAATTTCTCTATCACCTGATTTATTTAATGCAACAGTAGTCTACGTGTAAGTCTGTCAAGCAAGTCAGACTGATTTTCAGATCAATACAGCTTACGATGTGTAAACTGTGACTGTGCTCAGTGATCTGTTGTGGTTAAGCTGGTGTCAATGCTGCAGTATGTGATACATCACAGATTCACATCTCATCTCAAACAGAAAAAAGAAGCAACTCAAATGCTGTTGATCTCAGTAGAAATTATTTGAATCTGCTCTGCTATCAAATTATGTCTCATACATGTGGTGCTCGTGAGCCTCTCGACTCCCTCTGGTGTACAGACAGACAACATCACCATTTATTTGTGTAACTTCTTGTATTTACAGGAAACTCAATCAAATGTACTTGTTAACACTAGACAATAAAATATGTTTGCAAAGGTTTAAAAATGTCAGTAACTAGTCTTTTAATATTAATAAATCATTGTGCTTTACAGGTTAAAATGATGTTAAAATGAATAATAACAACCAGTCTCCAGGTTATCTTGGTGTAAAGAAACAAATTCAAAATTCGTCTTTATTTTCTCTGTAGGCATTTTTTGTTTGTTTTTTTAAAGTTTTTTTTTTAAGTTAATGACAGTTTGACCTCTGACCTTCCAAATGTCATTAACTAAAGAGAAAACTTGGATTTAGCTTTGATCTCTTTTATGAGAAAATTTCATTTCTCATTAAAATGACTTTAAAAAATTTTAAAAATCATCTCTGTGTTCAGTCCTAGATCACCAACACACACTCCCAGGTAGTCTATGTGTTTGCACACTCTGCAGGGTGTGTGTGTGAGATAGACAAGCCCCTCCCATTCAAAGTCCTGAAAAGCAGGTGCATGACATGACAGACATATAATGCTGCAGGTGCGTGACTTCTTCTGACGCAACAGAAAATGTCTCACTGCCAGAGTTACCACACCACTCTGCTGCTGTTACCGTGGAAACTCTTGTTCACAATCATGTCTGTCACCGAGAACATTCACAGGGTCAGGACACACCCTGAGGCGTACCTTTACTGTCAAACAAAAATAGAAAAAGATCAGCCACTCCAAAAACTTTCAGCAAAGTTGTTCTTGTGAAGGTTTTTGGGTGAAGATACAGCACAGTCTGCCTTTTTCAAATATTTTTGTGTAAAATCCAATAATTTCTTGTTCAGGAAGAGGACTGGGAGACTTGCTAGGAGGTAAAGTGAATATATGCATTGTTCACTTGATGTTTCTGGGGTGTGATATGTCAGCGATTGATCCTGTGTGAGAAACACACACTCACAGTGAACCTACACAGCAGCCTGCTGAAAACAATAGCAACAGTGTTGGTTAAGAGAAGAAAATGCACATCTGATGTGTGTGGTTTGGATTTGCTTTCAAGTCTGGATTTAGACTGCTGGAAGTTATGTTCCATGAAAATGAAGACAAAGTCATGAAAGCAACCATTGTTTCCTCTGATGGACCGTCATGTCAGAAGATATTTGACCACTCTGAGAGGTAAATTTTGTGTGCTGGTTCCTTTTTCTACACGTTATCGAGATTTCTTCACAAATCAAGATTGTTACCAAAATTATTTATCACACTCATCAGCCAGGGCCCACAGATATATACAGAAATCAAATTTCTTTAAACTTATACTTACAGCCATTTTTTTAATCTTATTTTTTTAATTTTTTGGGATCTTTTTAGAATTTTTATTATGTGTTTCCTCTCCCTTTTGTCACATAATCTCTGTTATTATTTTTATTCCTGTGACTTTTATTGGCTGATTTTCAATATACTATTTAATCTTACTTGTCAAGTAATAAGTAAAGTTACTGAGGATGCATCTGATGCACCTGCAGCTAGTAATGGTACAATGATGCTCAGATCATTTTGAAATCAGAGAAATTAGATCTTGATCAGAATGAAATTTTTCAAAAATTAGAGAGAAAACTTTCTTTAGATTAGTCCACAGATTTGGGCTATGATGCAAACTTATTAAATCTTCAGATGTGAACAAGACATTAGTTTTTTTGGGAGCAAGATCTCAACTGAGCAAGATCTCCTCAGTTGCTGTTAGTTGTGGACTATACATACATACATAATTATTCATCTGTCAGGACTTGACTTTAGCTTCAGGTTTCAGCTTTATTATAGTGATATTTGCTTTTGATACTCATTGTTGAACAAGAGTTTAAATGGGTAAAAGAGTGAGTCATGCATAAAACCTCTCAGGCTTTATCGTGAACATTTCTTCCCTTCACACCCATGCTAAACTCTTATATTACTCACTCACTGAGCTGTTCATATCACTCAGTTCTTCCTCTCTCCCTGTTTTAAGAAACTGATTATAAAAGTCATTGTGGAAAGGACAGGTTTTTTTTTTTTAACTGATAATAAAGTTACAGCCTGGTATCACATCACATTATGCAGCCAAGTTTAATCAATAAGATATATGTACATGGACCTGAATTGTCCATTATTTTGTGACGGTCTTTGCGACAGGACAATCTTTCCCTAACCCTAAAATAAGTGTTTTAGTTGCCTAAACCAAACCACAGACAGGAATCAAATTCTTGACTCTTGTCTGAGAGTTTTGCACTTTGTAGTTCCCACACTCCTCCCAGAGTTACCACATCATTCTATTAACAGACATGCTTCAAGCGTGAAAGACAGTAAGGCTAAGTGTGATGAACAAAATATGTATTTGCTATCCATGCACATGAACCTTATAGAATGAGTTTCCTCGCTTTTTAACGAAATGCCATGAGACTGATTTGAAAATAAATATGTTTAAACTCACTCCAGAAACACCTGTTTCACACTTATATTGGTGTTACACAGTATGTCACAACATCTTATTAAATTAGTGGACAGTTTTTTTGTTGTTGTATTTATTCAATTTGATTCCTAGAATACCTAACAACTAATAATGCAAGTCTTCTGCTACAGCAGTACTGCATAATTCTTATTTTGGTGCTCGTGTGTGTTTGTGACTGTCGTTACTCGCTCCTTCAGCTTGACATTTTGTACTGCTTCTGTTTGGAAACGTGTCTCTGTGGCAACCACATAATTGATGACAGACTCTTTAACAGCATTTTGACTTTGAAATTTACATTTTACATTGCTAGTGTTTTGGAACCTGCATGTATTGACCACACTGGAAAACCAGCCCACCCTGCACACACATGCCCCCTAACACACCTGGCACAGATCTGCACTCTACAAATGCACCCTTGTATAATACAGCGCAGGACCGAACAAATGTAAACACTCCTAAAAAGCTCTGGCCTAAGCAAACACTCAACATGATGTCTAAAGTCCAACAATAAGTACAACTCTATATTACAGTTTGATGGTTCCCACAGCTGTGATAAGGGTTTTGTGTTTGTTCTGTTGTACCATGATTATACTCAAAGGTGGGTCTGACCGGTAATGCATTCAAGCATTTGACATGACATTATTAATTTTTTAGAGCTCTGCAAGATATGGTTTATTGACTGAATGATCGGAAGCAAAAGGTAAAATCTTAAAGACTTGTGGGAGGTTTAAAGAGTGCAACCATTAGCATGGGCGTGAAGGGATGACATGTTCAGGATAATGCTTGAGAAGTATTTTGTGTGACTGAGTCATTCACCTTCTTGAACTGTTTTTAACAACTGGCATCAAATATCCTTACTATGAAGCTTAACCAGCTGTATCAATTTCTTTTAGATCAATAACCACTTTGAAAATTTTAAATGATTGCATTTGTTGTGTTGCAGAGTGATGAAGCAAGTCTCACATGTCAATCATCTGTGCTGGTTGCACATACAGCTGCTGCTCATCCTGCTGGCAGGTATGGTCTGACATCGGCTTTGACAGGTTCCAGCAAAACAAAGGTTGTTAACAGACAATGTCACCTTATCTGGACAAACAACTGTGCACCTCTATTTATAAACTGCAAAGTCGGAGTTGTCTGACATGTCTGACATGCCAGTCATTCGGCATTCGTCATGGAACATGATCCCACACACACATGCGTGAACCTTCTCTCCTCACTAAATTATACCATGACCTGTTCTTCCAGTCTGATTGCTGTCTGTTCCGACTGAGCAGCTCAATGTAGCTTCTTTTTAGAGAAAGAAATGTGTGACAAAGAAATAATTAGATTGTAACAAAACATCTTTGGGAAAGTATAGCTATGCCTAAGCCTCTCAACCATATTTAAGGAGTGTAAAGATTATGTACAGGTTAATAGAGGTAGGTCCAAGGTAATATATATAAATTTTCCTATAATTAATTATATTTTTTCTTTTTCCACATCAGGTCAGGCTTCCTGTAACCAGATCCATGAAACTTCTGACGCTGAAATCCATGCACTAACCTCAGGTAAATTTGCAAAAGCTGACAGTCATCCTACTTGACGCCATATTAGTAAAACATTCATAATCAAAGATTTTTGCCTGTGATGAGCAACAATTGTCCTTTCTTTTGATCACCACTGCTGCTGCTGGTCCCAGTCGTCTATTGTATTGTGTCAATGGTTAAAAATGAAAACAACCTGTTTTAAGTCCACTCTCATCTCAGTAAGTGAAGAGTGACAGGACACAAAACATGCCACATGCTAGAGACAAATGTTTGTCACTTGTATCTAGATAAAGAAATAATTTGAAACTTGAAAACTTGAAATATAGGTCTATATTTGATTCTGTGTCAAGCTTAATGAGAAGATTGATGCTAAAACTTTCTCTGGTTAGCTTAGCTTTTGTAAGCTTAGCTCAGCACTAAAAGCAGAAGCTCTGAGACTGTAGACAGACGTCAACAGCTAGCCTGGTTCTGTCCAAAGGTAACAAAATCTGCTTACTAACACCTAACATTTTACATTGTATGTCAATTTGTTAGTTTGATTTGTAAAAAACGGCAAGTTTGCCTCTGGTTTTACCTTTTAGCTGCTTTACAGTAATCTAGCCTGTTGCAGGCTGTGCAGAGAGATATTTAATTTACAGAGATGAGAGGAGCATCAATGTTTTCATCTAGGCTAACTCTTGTCAAGAAATTGCAAAAAATCTATTTCCCAAAGCACTGAACTGTTTCGCGTAAAATAGCAATTGGTACCACTGGCATTTCACAACAGAGTCTAAAAAGGTTCCCATTTGTTGTATTATGGGAAATGCGGGACATTTCATGATTTATGGGCAGGATAAATCTGCACTGATTTTGAACATTTTTTAAAATATTTCATCTCAACTATCTTCTGTCATTCCTTCTTACTGCAGAATACTATGTTGTTGAATACTATTTTGTTGAATTCGATGTGGAAGTCAATGGGAAGAAGAAGGATATATCAGAAATCAAGACCTGGGTACGTTGGGAGGCTGACTTTGATAAAATACCAGCCACACAAGGTTCACATAATATGATTAAATATAATGAATATCATGTTCTTTCTCTCAGCTTACCGAAGTGTTACAAAACAACCTGGAGAGCTGTTTGTCTCCAAGACATGAAGAAACAACTGCATCACCTACCTCCACACAAACTACACCTGCCAGCACATATGAGACTACGTTCACAATGACAGGAACAACCTTACAAAGTTATAATGCAACTGCAGCTACAACATCATCAGTGTTTACAAGCAATGATACTACCACAGCTGCAGCATCAACAGCACTGAACAGCAACAACACAACTACAGCTGCCACATCAACAGTGCTAAAAAGCCTTGGTAAAACTATAGCTGCAACATCAACAACACTAAAAAGCCTCAGCACAACAACAGCTGCAACACCAGTGGCGCCAAAAAGCTTCAGCACGACAAAAGCTGCAGCAACAAAGGCGCTAAAAAGCTTTAGTGTAACTACAGCTGCTACAAAAAAAGCCCTAAAAAGCTTCAGCAAAACTACAGTGGCAACAAATCCACGTACCAAAGAGGCTCTGACTCAGAAAAGCAGTTTGACGGTCCCCTTACCCCACTTGAATATGTCTGAGCAGGCACCTGTACGCATGGCTCGAGAACTTCATGGCAATGTGACACAAACCAGGTATCATTGCAATCATTTGTCAAAAATTAATCGATTACATGAATGAATATGTAAAGGTCCAGACATTTTAATTCTAAAGATTAATCATCAGGGATTTTTATTTGTTAATATTACTCATAATTGAATAGAAAAGCAGTTTTAGTATATAGAATGTAATGACCATACATTAAATTGCATAATTTTCTGATTTATTCTTGAAGTAATGCTGCTGTAAACTAAACTTCTAATTACATATTTTGTTAGTTACAGGTTCCCAAAAGTCCACAATGTAGAAACAATTACACTTTTAAGATTTGCTGTGACCTTAACCCCACACATCAGTCAGTATGTTTACATAACATGAGAGAAAATTGATTTATTGTGTTAGTTCAGCTAAAACCAGACTTTTAAAATGCATGTAAACGTTTAAGTTCAGCTGAAATTATACTAAATCAAACTTGAACTAACACACCCAGATAATGTGACTGGAAATTGAATTAGTCCTGGATGTATGTATTCACCTCAACCAGACCTGGACTGGCCTAAGCAATCTGCGCATGATTCATAGTCCCTGCGACAGTTTTTGACCCGGAACTCAAACAGCATAAATATTTTAGGAGAAAGCCGGTAAAAAAACAAAAATCCCACAAGAACGGGGGTAGGTGTGCATCAAATTTGTACCAAAAGTAAAGCGTAAATATGAAGTGCATATCACCATGTTTTAACTGTTCCACATAGGTAGCTGCTTGCTAACTTGTTTGTAGCTTGCTTGGCTAAATGAAAGAAGGCCAAATAGCTACCAGCTAAACAGGGTATGCCGCCACCTACTGTAGCTGAGTTGGACAATAAATCGATTCTCCCTCAGCGCACGTATACTGGGACAAGGACAGTGATCATATTAAATGGCCTAATCGAGCAATAACCACAGCTTGACTTATTAACTGCGCATGTAAATATACTGACTGTTTCATACTGTCAATGGTCTACATAAGACACTTTGCAGAACATTTCCCAACATCCTCTTGAGCCACACAATGCTTGTTTTGTTTCTGACCTAAAACCACTGAAATGTTTATCTTCACCATGCCAAAATGAAGAGAAACAGTAGAGATGAATCAATTAACTGACTCTGTATGTCAGTTAAACCAGTATAGGCCTATCTGCTTGTATTAGCTCCTATAAACTAGCAACAAAACCTTGGGGTATGTTGTATTGATGTACACATTTTATTCGTAAGACAAAAACTTGTATATGTCTTTTAAAAAGTTATATAGACTTGCTTTAAATCAATCTTAATCCTCATTGAGTTATTTTCACTTTTTTTTTTTTTTAGTGGGGTCAGAAATGACACAACAGCTGGCTTACTTCAAGTAAGTTAACGTTTAAATGTATCTGTGGGTTACAGGATGTGAACAGAGAGATCATGTGACTCAAGAGTGACTTTTGTTTTTGACAGGGCATTGAAATGATGTGTATCCAGGAGACTGCAATAAGGTAAGTACCATAACAAGCTGTTTCAAATGACTGAAACAAGTATAAACGAAAAAATGTGTTGTTTTTTTTAACTCTGACCTTTTACTTCAGAAACACCAAATGTTTTGCAACGCTGAAGCTTAAGCACAGCGTTCGTCCATGTTGTCTCCTCCGTACGCTCTGTGCAGCCAGTAGAAATTCTTCTGACATCTATGTGGTGGGAAAAAGAGCAGATAGAGCAAGTGAGTTTTATATACTCTGAAAAACACATCTATATAAGAGGTTCTCCAAAGTTAATGCAATCAATCCTCTGCAAACAGATCAATTTCTACATGAGTGCAATGACAGTGCACAAGAGAACCACAGCTGCACTTACGATGGTAAAGTTGGTCCAACCTGGTAAGTTAGTGTAATTCACCTTTTGTAACCTCCTGACTTATAAACTAAAAACACAACAAAATGTCACGTATCACATTGACTTTTTTTTTTTTTTTTTTGCTCTTTGGGACAAAACACTGATATTAGTAATCAAGAGTTTCTGTCTTTCAACAGCAATGAGTCCAGGGAAGCATATGTGGCTCATTACAGCAATTTTACACACTGTGGTGCAGGTGAGCTCAAAAAATTTCCTCTCCTTCTAATGTTTGTAGTGTTGCTTGATTAATGTAGATATTTGAAAAACAAAACCTGTTGTAACCAAAGAACAGAAGAGAGTGACAAAAAACAAATCCTTAGGAGATCTTACTGTTGTTTGTCACACATCATTTTCAAAAACCATTTGTATAAAGCAGCAGTGTTTTTAATGCTATGCTATATGAGACAACAAGGAAGTGACTATCATTATACAGCACTATGGGCGCATTATAATGCAGTATGAGTACATTCATTATGCATTACAGATGGATGCTTTCTGCAAAGTGTTAACTATCTATCTATATATATTAGTGCTGTCCATCGAATAAAATACTTAATTGCAATTAATCCCATGATTTCCACAGTTAAGTCGCAATTAATCGCACCATTTTAAATTGTCAGTTCTAAATGTACATTTAAGGAATATTTTTCAAGTTTTCAATACTCTTG
>JAQLOL010000006.1:11804439-11836589 GCA_029783665.1 Naso thynnoides
ATGTTTTACAATAATGAACATATATAACAGATTGTAATAAACAAACAAGAGAGAAGGTTTTGTATGTGGAATGTTTTGTACAGTACAGTGGTTAATGCTCTGCTTTGTGGCCGCAGCGATCCTGGCTTGAATCTGTGTTACAGCAGCATGATAAGTTGCACTGTTTTTGCTAAAAATGCACTAGTCCGCTCTCCAGTTTTCCAATTCTAACAGTCATTTCACGGAGCATCGCCACTCTAGTACAGCACAAGAGCTAGAAAATCACTGAAATGTCAAACAACCACCAATTCTTTGACTGTGTTTCAGACAAGCAGAACAACAGCTGCAACTGCTCAGCTTCCTGCAGTGGACTTAGTGAGTGTTTGCATACCTAATTCTCAAAATAGATATAACTTGAAAGGTAACCAAAGTCGATGATATTTATTTTCTTGTTTGTTTTTGTTCAAGATGCATTCTACACTCTTCATTTTACAAGTGAAGATCCCAAGATTGCCAGTTCATACGAGTCATTTCTGGTAAGTTAAACTGCACACATCGAACAGACACACGTAAGGCTTTGCTTGTATATTGGTATCGGGAATGAAGAGTTTAGAAAAAGATCCCCAAGTCTGACACTGAAGGGTCAGGTTGAGAAAATTTAATGATTCCTAACCACCAGAGCATTTGGGAAATGTACATTAGAAAAACTGTACTTTATATTGCGATACATCAATTAAATTTTGTCACTAAAATGGATTTGACCACATTTTTTTAGCCACATTCGATCAAAATTTTGAGGAATCGCACTGTCACTGGTCCCAAAGTGTTATATACAGGACTTTTAATAAAGCAAAGCTAATGTCAAGCTGACAAACTGAGAGCAAGTGAGAAAGACTTAAATACACTAGAAAGGGAAGGCTAATACAGACAGGTGAAACTAATTAAAAAGAGAAATAATAAAATGAGAAATGATTAAAATACAAACCATAATAATTTGCATTTGATGTATAATTTTGCATTGATAAATTATTGTAGCACAAATGCTAATATCTTGAAACATTTCAGCTTTCTAGCATAACACATCCACCGACCTGCTCTCCAAGTATGGAGTGAGTTTGACCATTACTCACAAATTTCCAGAGCAAATTTCACATGTTCTTTACACACCTTTTAAAGAGATTTAAAACTAGTTAAAATCTTTTTAATTTTGCTTTTACAGAGTTCCATGTCCATTATCCATCATCGCATCAAAATTTCAGGTAATCATGCTGCTTAAACTTTCCTAATTTTTTAGCATAACTGTTTTGGCTATTTGCTACAACAAAACTAATCCCAGTGTAGTCAAGCCATTTTGCCTATATCATCCAAAAATAACCTGGTTAATTTATATGTCTTAACTTTTACTTCAAAGGAAATGTATCTTTTACTGTAATGTGTAATATATTTATTTGATTAAAAGGCATTTTTCACTTTTTTTTAAAGAATTTTTTAATGCACAGATGTAAATTTTGTATACAATGCATGAAACTTCTTACTCTAATATTTTACTGAAACATAATCACTTTTTGCTAAATATAAAATCTCTACCCAGGGTGCTGTTGTGGCCTGTACAGGGACAGAATCAAAGTAAGTCTGTTCATAAAAGAACAACACTGCACAGATACATTTGAACAGTGACTGAAATCTGACTAAGACCTTCTGATTTTTAGGTCTAGCCTTCAAACCTGCACCGTGATTTTAAATTTTGCTCAAGAGGTTTCTATTTGTGATGTGTCAGCAGCCATGTCGGTTGTGCTTCAGTCTCAGGAGCAAATTACTTACAATGGACTAGTGACCCGAATAGGTGTGTATGCTACAGACGCATGTCAGCAAGTCCGCTCAATACAGTCAGGAAAACTGCTGCAGGTGTCTCCGATAAAACTTCTCACTTATGTTTGTCTTCTATGTCACACAGCAATTTGTGGAATTTCAGCAACCAGTGACATATCTTCACTAAACCAGCTGCCATGGAAAGAGATTGATTTAGATGTTGCTATGTTTTGCGCAACACAAGGACAGTCTGATGACCTTGATTGGTTTGTATAATCCTCTTAACACCCTGTCTTCTGCACTAACTTAACAAAATCCTGACAAACTCAGTGAATCTAATATAAGTTTGCCTCTGGGCTGTTTGTCCTGTAGTTATTGAAAATGTAACACTGATTACTGCTCTGATTACATCCAGAGGCATTTTTGTCTGTGCTTGATAATCTAAAAAAAATCTAAAATGAGCTGAGAGGTCACAGATCAACACACAATTGCAATTAGATGTGGCATTTAAGGCTAATTTTGTCCTTTTACTTTGTAGTAACTATGGACCAACTGTGGTTATGCTGAAGGAGCAGTGTGTTCATTCACTTACCACACCGGGTCCATATGTGACAACCACACAGCCAAACACCACCACCTCGTCTGCAAATGTGACTTTATCCACGCTGAACACAAAACCTGAACCCCCGAATGTCACCACCACCACCACTGTTACCACTTCTGCTGCTGTCGTGACCGTGACAACAAAACCTAACGCAGCTGCAGCCACCACAAATGGGTCTGTTCCTGTGTTGCCATCAGAGAGCACAGCAACCACCAAGAGCCCAACAACCACCGAGTCGGGTTTGTTATCAACTCGACATCATGTACAGCTATGTGTGCACTATTTTGAACATTACAGCTTCATTATAGCGTCTCTTTTAATGTGTTGACTACAGCTGACAGTCAAGCTAACGCACTGCTTGACCTGACCAGAGACGTATACAGACTTAACTCCAGTCAGGTGGCTCAGCTGGTGTCTCAGCTGGAGAATCTTCTCTCAGGCCCAACAGTCAGCCTGGCACTGGGAAACACCTCCGTCAACATCGTCAGCAATCTGCTCGATGCTTCTCCAGAGACGCTGGCCGACTCCTCCAGCAGGTAACAGATGAATTCATCCAGCATTCTCTAATATATTGTGCAGTGTTTAAGAAAATAGAGGATAACTCAGGGTTTCCAGACCTTTTTTGCACTTCAGCAAACTGTTTTCATATTGACAATTTTGTTGCAGTCCTGACTGGGGCTACAGAAGCTGAAATATAAAGTATGTAGGCCAATTTGAAAATGTATACAGCCTGACACAAATTTTATGTTCAGTTTATTGTTAAAAGTGTGATGATAATAGTCATAATATAGACATTATAATACCCTAAATGTGACATGCATAAAATTATTCAGCTCGTTAAATCATATTGCTCTCTTGTGGCTTGGTAGCCAAGTGTTACTAGGTCTGCGGTCTACGGCCCAGAGGTTGAGAACCACTGGTTCAACTTAATTGGCTCAGTAAATTTATGAATTATGCCTGCCTTTCACAATATCATTTTATGTCTTTTTTAAAAATTCAGGATCATAGGGATTGTTGACACAGTGGCGTTGAAGTTGGTCCTTGATGGTGAGGCTCAGACTCTCCTGTCCCCAGCTGTGGTTCTGTCTGTGAAACCAGCAGATGGCGACAACTTCCAGGAAACATTTTTCTCCGTCACAGACCCTACTAATGTGCAGGTATAATCCAGTTTACTATATCTGAATAAAGCAAGAGTGTTTTTTCTTTAATACTTATGTAACATGCAGGATTTTCCTTAAAAAAAAAGTCAATCTCAATCATCACTCATGACCCACTAGAAGTGTGTGATAGTGTGTGTATCTGCAGAGGCCCTGCCCTCTGCCTGTATTTTCTGCTTATTTTGCTATGTTCAAGATGTTTCTGGGCATCGACCTTTAGGCAGTGTGTGCCTGCTGTTACAAACAAAATTGCCTTCTAGAGTGTCCGTTGTTGGACCTTGCTTTTTCTAATATGATTTTTATGTGTTTGTCCTGGGATTAAGCTTGTTTTTGTACATGTTGCAGCACCATTGTCTAAGAGAAAATGAGTTATGCTATTGCAGTTCAGCTGTAGTAAATAATGATCATGGTGGATTGATGTCAGTTGCCCCAAATAAAAAAGTGATATTAAAAGTTAAAAATAAAATCTAGTTGTTGAGCCCGTTAATGTACCATGTGTGTTGCAGGTTCGTAGGAATGCCAGGCAAAGGAGGAGTGCAGATCCCTCCATCCCGCAGGGCTCCGTCGTCCTGCCTCCTTCTCTCACACAGGACCTCACCACAGAGGAGCAGCAGCTGGTTTCCAGAGTCCAGTTCAATTTCTACCAGAAGAGCACAGTTTTCCAGGTTCATATAAGCAACAGATATCCTCATTCAAAACCTAACATGCATTTTCATTAGCCAGTGAGAAGCAGACGTGTTATTTTTTTTTTAATCATCTGTGTTTTAAATTTCACATCCCTAGTTTGGGGTTTGAAAGGAAACTGATGGACTACATTGTAAATTACATGCTAATCTGCTGCCTTTGAAAAAAAAAGTTTTTTATTTTGTCTCTGCATATTCATGCAGGACGGATCATTGGGAGTACGCAGACTTAACAGTGGGATCCTGGGCGCAAGTGTGGCAAACCTGACCATCACAGGACTGCAGGATGATGTTATAATTCACCTGAGGAACTCAGAGCCCGTTCCAGTAAGTCCCTTTACAAAATACAAAACACTGATAGACCACAAGCATGCTGTAAGAGTAGTAGCCACCTGTTTCTCTCATCAGAGAAAAGAAAGTCATGATGTACATTTAGAGGTTCTAAACTAATACAAGATCGTGCTTTTTTTTTTATTACAGGGTAATTTTGTAGTTCAGTGTGTTTTCTGGGATTTCACATTAAATGGTAAGTTTTTTAACAATATGTTTCAAAATTAACTGAGAATAAACAAACAAAAATGAGAATATGGTTCATCTGTGTTTTCTACCAACAGACGGATCTGGTGGCTGGAATTCAAGTGGCTGTTTTGTCCGAAACAGCACAGAAAATGAGACAGTTTGCGGCTGCAACCATTTAACCAGTTTTGCTATCCTGCTGGTGAGATGATCAGTTTTTCACATTTTTTAAAAATTTTGAATAAGAATTGATCGAAGAGTAGTTCAAACCCTAATTCCGCATCAAATTTTCTTACAGGACCTCAACAGAGACCCTATAATAAGCCGTGTCCAGGCCACCATCCTGACCTTCATCACATACATTGGCTGTGGAATCTCTGCCATCTTCCTGTCCATCACCCTTCTCACATACTTATCCTTTGGGTGAGAGTCACTGAAGTAGCATACATTGTCTAGTTTTATTACTACCAGAGTTCAAAAATGAAATTAACTTGCAAAGACGTTTTAAAAATAAAAACGAGACAGAGGCAGACATTTTTGCACAGCACATTTTACAGTCTTCTGAGGGGTTTCATGCTTTCTAAACTATTTAACCACTGCAGGAAGTTGCGTAAGGACATTCCTTCCAAAATCCTGATCCAGCTGTGCCTGGCACTGCTGCTGCTGAACCTGGTCTTCCTGGTGGATGCCTGGCTGGCTCTCTACCCAGATGCTGTGGGCCTCTGCATCTCTACTGCATGGTTCCTTCACTACTTCCTGCTGGTTTCCTTCACCTGGATGGGACTTGAAGCCGTCCACATGTACCTGGCTCTGGTGAAGGTTTTCAATAGCTACATATCACGCTACATGCTGAAGTTCTCACTGGTCGGCTGGGGCGTCCCGATGATTGTGGTCATTATTGTCATTGCGATTGACAAGAACAACTACGGTCTTGTTTCCTATGGAAAGTTTTCTGACGGTACCAGTGATGAATTGTGAGTCAGCAGCTCCATGCTCGTTATTCTGCACAAACTAAGAATATTCCATAAATACCAAGTTGCATGTAATAAAAGTTGCATTAAACAAACCATTTAATTCCCTCCCAACCTTTTCCTCTCCCACAGCTGCTGGCTGAAGAATGATATTGCCTTCTATGTGGCAGTGGTGGCCTATTTTTGTGTCATTTTTCTCTTCAACTTCATCATGTTCATTGTGGTGTTGATCCAGCTGTGTCGGATAAAGCGACAGAACCCTCACAATGCTCTTCATCGCACAACACTGCAGGATGCACGCAGTGTTGCAGGGTTAACCATGCTCCTTGGCCTTACATGGGGCTTTGCCTTTTTCGCCTGGGGACCTCTTAATCTACCATTTATGTACCTGTTTGCCATCTTTAACTCCTTGCAAGGTGAGTTAACTGGTTTCATGTAATGTAGTGGGGTATGGAAGTTTCTATAATCACAAGGACTCTGTAGCATTAAGAGCATTTGAGTATATTTCAACTTTGCCTTTTTGATGGTACACACTGAGAAGTCTAAAATGTCCTAGAACATTTTTGTATTTTTATGACATTAACCAATTTTGCAAACTAAACTCAGATGTGCTAAAGAGATCAAATATGATGTAATGGAACTTCCAGCAGTAACAGATGTGATCAAGTTCATGTTTTTCTATTTCATGCATTCAATCTTAAAGGGGACCTGTTGCGCTTTTTCTTATTTTCTGGCATGTATGTTAATGTTCCAGTGTTGGATGTTCATATTTAAATGGCCAAAGTTTAAAATATTTTTTAAAGAGATTTAAGATTTTTTTCTTTCACTCTTTCTGCTTTCACTTTTTTTCTCTATCCTTATCTCAGGATTAGGATGTTTAGCCAGTAAATATATATATATTAGCTTGTGAATACAGTATTTAAATATTTTGTTCAATCTCCTCCTGTTTCTTGTCTCAGGCTCCTTGGATTAGGTTGTTCCTTTAGCTCTCTAATTGTTTTTATGTTTTTTTTCTTTAAATAGACAATGAACCTGTTACGAGTTTGGGATTATTTTGCCACAGATTTCTCCATTCAGCTTTTGCGAGAGAATGCCAGAATGTTACCACAACATTTAAAAAAATATGAACAAAGTGTGAAGAAGCAACTGTTCTAACATTATTTTGAAGTCCTATATGTGTTGTGTAGTTATTTTTCATTTAAAGTATATTTCAAGTAATTTCAAGTATTAGTCTATGTCCTTTGGGTAAATGCTCAAAGTTATGACACTACTAACAACAGTGATGGTGTTGTCATCAATAATAGTTGTCTCTGTTTTGTAGGTTTCTTTATATTCGTGTTCCACTGTGCAGTGAAGGAAAATGTGAGGAGGCAGTGGAGGACGTACCTGTGCTGCGGCAAAATGAGGCTCGCAGAGAACTCAGGTTAGGGACATTCACTCTTTCTATTATATACACACTCACACGACCCTTTGTTTGGTTCCTGATTCATTTGAATTATGACGTGTATCCAAAATAAGATTCATGTGCAGGAAATAATAGTGGAACTTAACGACACTTTATGGATGCACTAAACTCTATGGGTAATAATGCTGCATGTGGAATTTCTTTTGGCAGAATGGAGTCGTACTGCTACACAGAAGACAGCGAAGAAGTCATCAGTGACCAGACTGACATCTCTTCATTCCTCAAAGTCCTCCCAGTCCAACAACTCATCCAGCTCCTCTTCATTCCTCACCAGCGACTCTTCAGAGCAGAGTAATGGCATTGGTAAGTGACGACAGCCTGCTACTGTGATTGCAAGTGTCACATGTTTAATTATTCATTCCAAATCCCAATGACCAGATTACTTATACATTTAATAAGTAAACATTGTAGTTCTTAATACTACTACTACTGCTACTTAATAATAAGAATAAGAATAATGAGAAATCCTGGTACCTTTAATCCTGGGCCCTATTTTTACATGTCATTGGTCAGCAAATGAAACAAACAGGGCAAGTTTAAAAATACCAACATTTCTCTTTAAATTTTTCATTTTATTTAAGAAGTTAGATAGAAAGTTTCTCAGAATTTTACCTGTTTGAAATAATACGGTAATGCTGTGTTACAGGGAGCCCATTTGAAGACCGAATAATCACAGGTGATGAACGCAGTACAGATGTAATACTCAACGAGATCAACAGGCAGTACAGAAACCAACAAGCACACTGATCCACTAAGAAGACAACTGTTTTATTTTGATTTTATTTTATCTTGAAATTCTTGTATGCTATGTAAATTAATAAAGTTATTTATATACCGTCCATCTACATGTTACATGTATTATATAGCCTATAGTGTTGTTGGCACTTGATTTTTCCAGTCTTTCCTACGTCCATACTGTCTTCCTTGTATTTGCACAATGAGGCTGAACAATTTTTATTTCTGTGCACACAGATGTTAACACTCCAGCTGTTTGTTGTCAACTCTGATGTTGACCCAATTGAATGACACATCCAGTTTAACATCTTTAAACTGACATATGTTGCAAGTAAATACATGCACATTTCTAATAATAAAGTCTAAATAAAAATACCCGACCTGCAAAAGCAATACGTTGATATTTCTTTGTTTGAATAGCCCATAGCGGCTGAATAATGGGCTACAAAATACAAAGTTGAATATTTACACAAGTTTTATTTTTTTCAATTTACAGCAAAAGCTAAAGGTAGAAGGGAGGGGTGGAGGGAGTTGGTTTAAATCTTAGGATGGAGGGTGAGGGTGGAGGTGAGAGAGGTTTTGCTTTGGATGGAGGGTGGATTTTTTTTTTCTTTTTTCAGGAGAGAAGACCCCAGCTTCAGAAGCTCTTCTGCTTCTCTGTTATGAACTCCTGAAGAGCCAAAAAAAAAAGGGTTTTACCTCATGTCATGTCTGACAGTTGAAATTATTTTAAATTTAATGTTAATTCAAACTCATAGGTCTACATCACTAAACAAAATAAAAACAACAACAAAAACAAAATAAGGGGTACTAAAACAGAGATATACGCAGCTTAGAAATCCACGGTGATTTAATCTGTTCAGTGTGTTTCCAAAAAAAGACTGTGTACCTTGTGTCACTTTCGGTCAGCTCAGATAAGACCATCATGATTACAGTCAGTTATCTGACACATAAATTTGTACTTAAAATTCATCAACAAGCCATGAAAAGTGTGAACATTTCTAGTCACAAACAAACATATTGTAGTGTTTTGTCTTCTATACTTACTAATAACTTCTTTCAGTTAGTACAGGTACAGGTGTTCACTTTTAAAACTGATCTTTATGTATTCTTGAAGTCATACAAGTGAATTTGTTCCAGTGCTTTTGAAAGTTTGCTGGCCAGAACAATTAGTCTGTAATTTTTTTATGCTGGATAATTTACTTGCTTTGTCTTTGTTTACTGGTATGACCGATCACATAGAGTAATTTCGAATCAGCTGACTGGATACTGCTGTAGGTAAAACACAGCACAGGCACAGTAAACCTTTTTATTGTAATTAGGCTGCATGCTACCTACTTAGCCACCTAGCCAGTGAGGCTGAGGCCTTGTGAGTTTAGATTATTAGGCAGCATCAGGATTAACCTTCAACTGACCTTTTATATTTAGTTCTGTGAGGTGTTGAGACAAAGGTTGGTATCATTTTACCAGCAGAGCTTATAAGCTTATCACGTTACAATACATGCAATGACTTGCACATGCACAGTACAGCAATGTTAATCTCTTTATGCCATAGGTGTGGCAGCTGTTACCTGCATACATGCACTACTCACAGGTTGCACATACAAATTACATGTAAATCCTCCTAGACCAGCACAGAAATGCAGTAATAAGGAGGGACGCTCCAGTTAAACTGACAACCTTTTGATAGGTCTGCCTGGCCTTCCACAGACTGTAATCCACCAGATTTAGACACTCAAAGTAACTGTGAGGTACACCACAAGAGGACAAACAGCAATTAGCCTTCTATGCTGCTGTCAAGCTGTCCTTTAGCGTTGACTCTAATAATGGCACCTTAGTCCAAAATAATACATTCATACATTTGAGAGAGAAGTTAGTTTCACCTGGATCACTGTGCTGTGAAAGGTAAGTTTTCCTAATAATTTCTTTTGCTGGACTGTCATGTTTAAGAAACTCTGCAAAAAGGATCAGAGCCACAGACAGATGTTTGGGTGTTATTTTAAAGTCTTTTAGTTGTAATTCACTTATCAATCAATCAATTGTGTATTAAAAAAAACAACTGACAAACAAAAGGTGACTGGAGTGATTCACATTAAAACCAAGAGATAAAATTTACAAGAGTAAATAACTCGGTTATGAAAATTGCCTTTATTTTTTCTTTTTTTCATGCATTATCTGTAACAGTTTATCTTTTGTATGGTCACGGGGGGGCTGGAGCTAATCCCACCTGACACTGGGTGAAGGTGGACGAGTCGCCAGTTCATCACAGGGCTGACAAAAGTAAACATCATTCATGCTCACATTCATTCCTGTATGATGAAGTACATCCCAGACAGGACAGAGGAGGATGCGTGTGACCTCAATTTATTTTTTGCAAAAACATTTGCATGTAAAAATTTTTATTTCTGATACGAAAAGGTATTATCTAAATAAACTTTAAATTAATTTTAATAAAAACCCTCGCCCTTATAGTATACACAAGTACTTTCTGTAACTTTTCAGTCTTGTTGTGTGACTTTAGATTATTGTTATGGATGAATTTATGTAAAAGAGTGCAACAACACTTCTTAGCTTATTTAGGGCAAAACCTGAGAGTACTACAGTTTAAGTCATTTTAATGTAATAAGGACTGAGAAGTATTTCAAAATTTGTGGCTTCTGTTAAATTTTAGTGTGTTGGAAATTATTTCCCAAGTAATAAGGTTAGCAACACAGATTTATTTATAATTTTCTCAGGGAGAAAATCCTGAACCTCTTGAACCCATTTTAAGAGCATTTGACTCATGACCTCAGTAATGCTGAAATCCTGGCCACAGCCTTGGCTGGAAACATCCATATTTCAGCTCTTGCAATGATTAACTTCCTTTTGATCAAATAATCATATTTGTCTTATTGCCAATTTGCAGAACACACTGGTTTTAAAGGATGTGACTCATAACATAACTGTGTAAACATCTATCAATAGCTTGGGTTATATCGAAATTGTCTTTCTGCTCAATAATGTTTTCCATTTCTTTAGTTGAAAAACAGTCAAGACATTTTCCCCCGAAAACAGTTTAATCGCAGATGGTCACAAAAATCATCTCAAGTGGGACAGAAGAGCATTTGGTGAAATCATATTGAATAAATAAATGTAACTCAGTCCCACAGGGTCGATCACGTATAAGCGTGCTGTGTACTGTATATGCAAGCTACATTCACCGTCCTTTACATGCACCTAATACAGTCTTAAAAAACTTAAAATATATCAGGAGAAACCGAAGGTGCTGATAAAACATGACACATAAACAGCACAAGCACAGAGGTGGCATTAAAGTGGTGGAATTGTTTCCCTTTTAAAAACACATTTGGACTCAAACACTTCAGTCTCACTGGACATGATCACATTGTCTCGATACAACCTGAAAGAATCAAATCACATTTGAGAGGCAGTAACAAAAAACAGAGCTTAAAAGCAACTCAGTTCAGCTGTGCTGAGCCTACAGATTTCCCTAGCACACAATTTGAGCTCATAACTCAAAAGAAAACAACCAAAAGAAAACAAGAACACACACACGTAAGAGCAGTTACACCGTATTATCAGCGTATCAAATTACTGTTTAAACATCTAACAGTTCCTTCAGAGTACATGCAAATGGACATTCCAAATGAAGTAACACAAACAACATACAAGTGATCATTTGTAGCAAACAACGGTAAAACACAACTAAAAACAGGGAGAAAGAAAAGGAAGATCAGGGAGGAATGGGATAATAGAGTGGGGATAATAAAACTGTCAATGTGCCCCTTAAGTTTAGTTCAGACTGAACACAAAGTTAATTTTTGCCTGATTTATTCACACTAACTGGACTGCTGGAGTGTTTTGAAGTCCTTGTTAGTTAACCAAAAACAGCCAGTGCAGATGTTAGCTGTAGTCAGTCCGCTGTGCTCACTAATAACAGGCATCTAGGCTGCCGTGTGAGTGTGGAATGTGCCCGTCTAAGTCTGAACTACTCATTTTACATTGCAGAAACAATGCAGTTATTTTTTGTTTTGGTTTGTCCAGATCTGATCCTGTTTTTCAGAACATTCTGAAGCTGCATAACAATGCACTCATCTAACCTTTTGTGTTGCCTCTAATTTCACTTCATGTTCAGTCTGAACATAACCTTGGGCTACAGCAGAAATGAGAGGAGCATTAACATTCCGGCCGCTGGGGACTCAAGCAGAGACATCTGGAGAACTTAACTTCTTCCACACGGTGTAGAAAACCCATCTGACGCAGTGCAATTAAGGACAGTACACATCAACAACAACAACAGCAGCATGCAAGCTTGTGTGCTTTTGCTTAGTGTAGGAATGTATTAAAAAAATGAGATCGAAGGATTCCAGTTTATTACAAGTTGTTTTTGCAGTTTTGTCTGTCATTTGAGTTATGACACTGTGCTGCAGCAAGGCTTGCCTGAGGTGAAAATACCCAGAGCCTTCTAAGAATTTTATAGCTGGAGCCAACAAAGTCAACAGATGAAAGCAATGTTCTTGTTATACAGAAATTAGAACCAAGAAGAAAAAAAAAAGTTCTACCAAAATAAGATTCTTTCATAGATATTTTAGTTTCATTTTACAATCAGACGGTAAAATATCATATAAAACCAGGGCTGTACCAAATGTCACTATTTTATATTCAAAGACTCTGTTTAAGTTTTCTTAGGACTTTGAATGACAGTTGCCATATTTTATGATGTACTGAGGCTTTCAAACACCTTGGGTGCGTAACCAGTAAACAACACAAATATGCGAATTGGTTGGATGCAATTATTTTAGATCAAAACTATTCACATCGGCTGTGACACAGATTTGCGACAGAAACACAGGAATACGAATTTGCGAAAGAGTTTTGACAGCTCACGTCACTACAGCAGAGCTTCCCATGCTTCTCGCTACAGACGAAGGACGCATAGCCCCGGCGGTAGCTGGCACGAAGCATCAGTGCAGACAGACAAGTGGCAGCTACTTTTTCACAAGATGTTACATAATCACATAGATGTTGCTATATTGCGCTGTGACTTAAGAGGGAGATTCAGCCATTGGTGTTGTAGGAGACATACGTGTCTGTGACAGACGTGACTTCTGTTCCGCACAACCATCTTAATTGGTTAAATACTTTTGTGCGAAAGCTCAGAAAAATCCACCTTGATGCAAAAAATGGTGCCTTTTTTGAAGTGCAATATTCATGTTCTGTGTGAAAGTACTCAAGACCAATCAGCAAAAATATTACTGAGGTGAGAAATATTTGCACAAAAACAACAACAAAAAAAACCACCCTGTATGTAAAAGCCTTTACCCATAAAAAGGAGTTAGTTTTGGCCGTGTATTTGACCCTGAGATTGTTTGTGTTGATTTGTCAAATAGACTACACAAGTTGCAAGCACCAAGGGTGTGTGTGTGTCTGTGTTAGTTTTCACTTGAGAACTCAGCACCAGGACCCTGGTTCTTTGAATTGTTTCTCTCTTTTCTTTTCCCCTTCTCTTCTCTGCATGTTCATGAAGTAAAGCCCATTTCCCCTCCAATAAATTAAGCTGTCAGTGAAGTGGACTGACAAGTACAAATCAGCACTTCTGCAGTTTGTTGCTTTACAGGTTGAAGTAAAGTTAAATCCATTTTTAATCCCAAAAGTTTAAGACATAAAACTCTAAGCTCTCCTCTGAGTAATCAGTTCCAGATTATGGCGAAATCAGGATTGGCTCTTGGTGTTCACTGCTCCAGAGCTCCCTGGCATCAGCTGCTTTCTGTTGGCATCTGTCCTTTAGCTACGCATAATCCTTCAACGCTATGCCAAGCTTAATTAAATGAGACTGAATGTCAATTTAGAAATCGAACCTCAAAGATATAAATAAATGAATCTTTTAAGTGTAAAATTTTTCAGTACAGCCCTGAATAAATGCTTTTATTGTGCTGAAAATTTGAATAATTAAATAAAACAACATCTTTGGAAATCATTTAATTTCTGAATGTCAAAAACCTCTCATAAAAAGGATACAGTTCTGAGTAAGAGGGCACACACACCACCTGTTTGGAGAAGTCCACGGCACACGAGAGCTTTCCCAGCTGCTCCTCGTACAGACTCAGTGCCTCCGTCAGATTCACGCTGTTACCCTGATGACCAGTGGCAGAAAAAAATTATGTCACAAGACACACATACTGCAGCTAATGATTTTTTCCAGCCACAACTGCAGGGAAATTATAGTGGAAGTTGTGTGTTCCAATGTTTAGACAGGAAAAATGACTTCTCCTCTTGTGAGCTGATTTCCAACAACATTTTACGATGACACCTAAATTAATGCCTAAATACTGACTATAAAGCAAAGATTTGCTCTTTCAACCCTCCCTATAAATATTAATGCACTTATAAACTTCCCTGCAACCTTTCCTGCTCAGTTATCCTGATTAACACAAAATATTTTGGATAAAGGAAGCAAGATCCTCCATTTCAGTTTCAAGAGTTATAAAGATTCGTCTTAGGGTTGGTCAATCCCGCTCTAGTTATTTAAATTTGTGGGAGGTGGAACTGAAAAACATGTCTGTCTGACCTATGATCATCTCAGCTGATATGACAAGTACATGTATGAATTTATGTAAAGGACGAGACTAACCTGGGTGAAATATTTCCCAGAGGGATGCAGCACTTTTATTGAGAGGTCCAAGATGAGACGCAAGAACTCCCACGTTGAGTCTAAAACGAGCAGTTAAATAAGTTCAGACAGAAATTGAAACAATGACGTCTCTGTACTGCAGTTGGGTAACATCAGTGATGTTACAGATAGTTACTAAAATATAGAAAAACCTTCTTCTGGCTCCGTGGATATTGGGACTGCAGTGAGGTCATTAATTACATAATCGAACATCCGTCCCTCCTTGACATACTTCTTCAGCACGGGGACACAGTCCTCGACAAGTATCTGTAACACATGAGACAACAAGCATTTTGTTAGCTTCCCTCTCAAGTGTGTTTGATAAGAAATTATGGTTCATGCAAAAGACACCTAATCAATCTAAGCAGGCTGGGCAATATGGAGCAGAAAGATACCTCTATTTTTGCTGTGTGTTTTTAAGGCTGAATGGGAAAGAAAAATATAAATAAGTCAAACCCCACATTAAAGTTGGGGTAGGCAGTTTATTTTCGGTGTCATTGGGCAAAACTCCATAATAACCTTTCAGCATTTTTTAATTCAGGGGGTCTGAAAAAACACTACATTTTTGCACTCCTACTTGGCTCTGTGTTCAGGCTCTAGAAAATGAAGACATGACGGAACTTTTTGGCTATTCACGGGTCATTTCAGAGAAAGCGTGTTCCCACTGGCTGCTCTACACTGCACTTTTTAGCACCAGGTGATGTCACTACGAGCTGACTGGCTGTTAGAATAAGTGTTGTGCCTTAAGTTCTACAAGTGGCTTCTGGCAGCTTGACTAGCTGAGTTGCAGGCAACACCGTCAGCCGGCTTCAGTCGTGCTGAGATGGACCTGTTCACACTGCTGAAACTTTCCCTTCAACCGTTTGGTCTCGTCAAGAATCTCTGGTGTAAGCTGGCCTTAATTAAGGGAGAGTGACGACAAAACAAAAGAAAACGCGAGTCGGAGCAGAAACGGAGGGAGGGGAGGGTGCAGGAGAGTTGCTTCCTTCGGAGTCTCATACTACGGCTAGCTTGATTTCCAGACATTGCCTACCCCAGCTTTAAACATGTCACACGCACTTTTGACACGACAGTGATGCAAAATGAAGACACAGGGTTTCCTCCCCCGTTTGAAAATATATGGCTGCATAACACGTAAATTAAAACTTATACAAAATACCAGGGCAGGGCTGAATATAGGGCTGAGTGATATGGACAATATCAAATAGGCTATCACAATACTTCTGACCAAATATCTATACTGCAAAATTATTGCAGGGATGATTATTGGTGCTTACACAAAATATTGATACCACAAAAGCTTTGATAATTAATCATTGGTAATGTGGATACAATGACCACACTAAGACACTTAGAATACTGAAAAGACAGCATTTTTTATAGTCCTTTTTGTCTCGGCCCCAAGGTCCAAAGTTAGATTGGTGAGATATGAGGATTACACTTTCTGTGTGTCTGTGTGTGGTTTTTAAACCAATCACATCGCACTGTGTAGGTCAGGTGGAAAATGTTAAGTATTTAACCAATCAAAAAGCATTATGCTGGTCAGGTAAGAAATGTTCAAGTTTTTATGCAAATATTAAAGTTTTTTACCACTCAAATTTTTTAGAGTGGGAAATGTTAACGTTTTCAGCCAATCGTATCATGTTAGCAGGGGGCAGCCTATTAACTTTTGTACCGTGGAAGAATGGAGGCTGGATATTGATGGGATGAATTCTCCAGCTTGCTCTCTTAGTTGGTTGGTTCACTAAAATGCGACACTGGCAACACAGCTGTTACTACTAATCCACTAATTAGACAAGAGAGTAGAAGATTCAGCCAGATTATAGGTAGTTGGCGTACAAAGTGTAACTTTGTAATGACATACTTTAGGAGCTGCTGAATGTGTTTACTTCCTGTTTCTGCTGATCACACGTTTACTGTAACCGGAGCCAAATGTTAAATTAATTCTGCTGTTTGACTTTTTAAATAATGCTATAAACACTAATTAATCTCCACAGACTGTCGTCATATTAGATTTGCTTTGGGTGCACTGTGGAGTTTTTAATTGGAGTTGGGTAGTGGCTATTGAGAAATCCATTGACTTTTGCTAGCATTAGCATTAGCTTAGTCACCACTTTTACAGGCTTTTCCCATTGCCAGTTTACACAGTTTGTGTTCTGTGAATTCTGTTTCCCTGGGTCTTGAGAGAAAATAGATCTCAACAGGGGAACAGACTGACACAACACCAGGGGTTCTTGGGGCGAGACATATCTGGCATTAGCTCTTTTCTAATCTACTGCCCACTCAACGTGCTTTACACTGCATGTCAACATTCACCCTTTCACACACACATTCTGCTTCAACAGCAGCGGGCTTCCATACATAGAGCTATCATGCCATTGACTTACTGACACACACATACTCTCACACACCAATGGAACAGCCATTGGGAGTAATTTCTGTTTCAGTTTTTCGCAAGGACAGACTGGAGGAGTAGGGAAACCAGCAATCTTTGACCTGATCAGATGCCACAGACTATTCAAGAGGCTTGGTGAGGAGTTTCAAAACAAGTTCAGATTACATCACTTTACTGTTACACAGCTTTCAAAACCCAGAAAACACAACATTTACACCAGATCCTGATATAACGGTATCAAAGATCAAAAGACCACATCTAATCTCATATCAAAATACAGTTTTAAGGATAATATATTGCTACACCCTCTATGCAAATGTATTTAACATGACTTTTCTCAATTTCAGCTACATAACAAACAGTAAACATATGCAAATATATTAAAGTCATTTGTTTCAAGCAACAAGAAATGCAGCATGTTTTTGAGGCAGTTGTCACCTGAGGCTAACCTGCTCTAGTGCAGGTTAACCTGGACAAATAGATCAAAACCTGCCAACAGCCTGACCACTGCCTAAACAGATCATTGAAAAAACAGGATAATGATGGGGACTAAAGTACTGACTTCTTAAACAAAATAAAAGTAATAAGGAGGAATAGATTTCTTTTATAGGTCAGTGCATTCACTCTGCTGTTTAGCTTCTGACATAGTGAGAAAAAGCTGCCACACTCCACACATGACCAAGAGAGATTAGAAAGACTCTTTGATCCCAACACTGTTGATGCTTTTGCTGTTTCATTCCATTACTGTTGCTCAGAATTACATAAGGCTACTATGTGGTGATAAATGGTATTAAATAATCCGCTGTTACTGACCTTTCATTATTAGAAATGCACATTTCATCAGATAAAGCTCATAAGGCTGAAACTACTTTTCATCTCCTCATGTTTTTCCAGCAGATACAATCTGATGCTACTTCTGTTATTATTACCCTATTTACCTTTGTTGGAAATTATCTCTGGTGCTTGTACGCTGTCTTATACCGTACCAATTATGTCATTATATTGTTTACGTGTCATTTTGTTAAATATCATTTCTCACTAATCAACAGCACATGGTAACAGGCCAAAATACACTGCAATGCACCAACCCAGACACAGAAACTGCAAGCTAGCAAACATGGATGCAAACAGCACTGCGTTTAAAGTACTAAAAAATAACTAAGTACTGAAAAAAAGGAAAAGGAAAATGCCTGGGAAATGTCTGTTAGACATTAGAGTGAACAAATACATTCAGCATATTCAGCCTTTATGCACACAACCAGTTCTGTGACACCTGTTATTCAGGATGTTCATCGTGCATTTGTTCAACACTCACTTGGTAACAGTCTCCCTTCAGGTTGTCGAGGATATTGCAGCAAGTTTCTCTCATGTGTGTTTTGCACCCGTCAATCACCTTCTGGTCAATGTAAAAACTCAGTGAAGGAATAATCCAACTGATGCAGATGTATCATAATATGCATAAGTAAAACACAGCTGGAAAAAAGCAAAGTCACAACACAGAATAGAAAAGGATATCTCCAACATGGTGATCATCTTTGGCTTTTGTTTGACCACCTCAGCAAGGATGCCTCCGTCACCTCCTCCTAATATCAGCACCTCTTTTCCAGCATAATTCTCTTTTCCACTGCCCATGATGGCCTGGGTGTAGGCCAGATCACTCTCTGCCAGGTCTGCGAAGTAAACACAATTAAAATCAAAATAACCATTAATGTTTGTAAAAAATTCAAACTAACACAGTAATTCACTGACGCATGTTAATACTGGCAGATTACTGTACACTTGTGTCACATAAACACATTTTTCAAAAGTGCATTTATATAGTTTACCATCAACAGATGCAGTTAAACCAACAAACATGCCATTTACTGCAGTGATGTATACACTTACTAACATCTCCATTGAGTACGAGGATATTTCCATACTGCTTTGAGTGCAATATTTTTATGTTTTGGTATGCAGAATCTTCTTCATACACCACCCGGTCGATGTCATACTCAATCAGTCTGCCATCAGCTGTGGGCCAGTATCGGTCAATTTTTGCTCCTCGTACGAGGGCTGGGAGTCTTATGATCAACAATAAACAACACAGTTAATCATTATCACTGCTACATACATGAAACATGGTGATTACTTCTCGACACCACAAACCTCTGCATACTCACCTCTTGACTCGCGTAATATTGCCATTTAAGAGATCCTTTAGCTTCTTTTCCAGTGCATTTAAAAGCTGTGGAGAAACAATTAAGAGAAACATCACAAGGGCTTAATTGCACAAACACTTTTAACAAATCAGTCAGCAGAATACTTAACAGTGCTAGATCAGCAATTAACAATGCAGCAGCCATGTTGTTTAACTGTCCTCTATGACTTCCTACAGCAGTTAGGGGCACATTTTTATGTGAGAGTCAACAACATGTGTAGCCAAAATTTTTTTTGTCACAGATCTTTGTCTCTCCAGCAAATACTGTTAAATGTGATTTATACTGCCCACAGCTATAAAGTTATAAAACTAAATCTTACAAGTGATACAAAGAGGCTAGTACACCCCCTAACTGCCTTTTAGCAACATCACATGACATGCTGCACTATGGAACGTCCTGTGTGTTAACAGATAAAGTATTGTTTGTTGTTTTTATTTTTAACACCTACATTGTCTAGCTGTGCAAGGTTGTCCTCTTCGTAACACTGCAGATCAATGGTAACCAACCCGTGGGAGTGCACACGCAGAACAGCAAGCCTGAGAAATGAAGTGGTTAAGATGCACAGAAGAGTTGAAATGATACTCCAGCCAAAACTTTGTATTATCAACAACAAAAAACACCCAGTTGCCTTGAAGGGAGGCTGCCAAAGTTGTGTTGTATCCTCTTTTGCAATGAACTTTGGATTGGGGATCCAGGCGACTAGTCAGTTAAACAGCCACTTGTTCACGAGTCGGCACCAGAAACACTACTCAGTAGGTAATCATTCAGTTAACAAGCAGAACTCTGACTGACTGCTGCGTCTCAATGTTATGAAGCCAGCCTCCACTGCAGGCGACTGCCCCTTTCCCCTCCTGCACACTCCAGCAGGAGGAAAAGTGAAACTTCAGTGGGACAAACAGAGAGAACGGCTTGATGGAAAATCAGCTCAGTTTAACTGTATTTTGATGAAGATGAAAGTGATAATAACAAGGTCTTGTGTTGTCTGTGTAAGCAAAAACTTGTGTACAGTCACTTCACCGGAGTGATAAGGACACACATTCAGAGAAGGCATCTACATTTGCCACTCCAACCCGCAGACGCTGTGATGCCGATGATAAAAAAAGATACCGCAACTCATCATCATCATCATCATCATCATCCTCCTCCTGACATGCTGCCACTATGTTTCATTGAAGGCAGAGGCTTCTGCAGGTTAATGCATTATACTGAGCCTGAATACACAGTGCAGAGTCAAACAATGGTAACGTCCGTCATTCCTATTTAGCAGCTATTTAAATGTTATTTTGTTAACTTTTGAGAACTGTCATGTTTCTCCATTTGATGATGTAATGTGCACTGACTGTTCATAATAAATTGCTGAGAGTGTCACACATTGAAGAGGAAATAAACTTTGTTTTGAATGCTTTTTGTCAACTTTTATTCAGCCAGTTCTCATGTTTTCTAATGTGCACAGTCTTTATAATTAACAGTACAAAGTGTTGGTTATCGTCTTGAAGAACATTTATGCTAAATAGTTTCTAAATACACGCTAAATTTGCATTTTAAAAGTTTTAACCTTGTAGAATAAATTTTGCTCAATTTAGATGGTCTTCGGAGTGTTTGCTTGCTTACAGAGTAGTTGGCTAGTTGCAATTTGAAATTCTCATTTAACCTTTGGGGAAATTAGTCACCACCTGCTCCCCTACTTTGAATGTTGACAAGTGAAAGTGAAAAGCTTAAAAATGTTTAAAAGTTTAAAATTTGACTGCAACACTCCTACTGCATACTTCACCTAAATGTGTGCAGCAGCGTATATTTAACATTCTTCAAGCTTGGTAACACAACATCTGAAAATCAAGCTGGCTGTGTAGCTGCAGCATGAGACTCCTAGGAAGCAACTGTGTTGCACCCTCCGCTCCCTGTTTTTGCTCCCGCTCGCATTTTTTTGTTTGTTTGTTGTCGCTTTCTCTTTTAAAGCCCGTTTACAGCAACAATTCAGGACGAGACAAAACGGTTGCAGGGAAAGTCGCAGCTGTACCGGCTCTCCCATTTACACAAGAGTTGCTCAATGTTCACAATTATCCCGTTAATGAAAATTCACCACAATAAAATTATTGTGAATGTTTTTTATCCCGTTACACGATGATATCGATTATTGTCCCATCCCTAATGGAAATGATCAAACTCCAGGCTCCGTGTGTCAAAGTTAAAACATAATGTACACGGTTATGCAAAATTTGACACCGACATTATGTAATAAACTACGTGTCATGACTCTGGGGTGTTTCTGGAAAATCCATCATTTGTTCCACAGACCAAAGAAAACGCAAAACTTTCAACTGTCAAAAAAGAACGTGGTGATGGTCAAACATTTTGTTCTTACCAGCCATTCTTGCCGACAAGAGTAGCAAGGTATCCATGTCCATGAGTGTCATGGACAGTCTCTGTCATTTCCTGCTCATGGAAAATCGACAGTAGATCAGGAACTATCGAAGCAGAGTCAACTGAGGAAACACAGAGGATGGAACAATGAAAACATTATGATAGAAGTACTTAGCTCATTTATTTATGGTAGTAACACAAGCATGTAAATAATGCTCTATAACAAGTAAAAGTCCATTTAAAGCAACAAAATGTATGTATTTCAATAAAAGTACACATTAAGCAGGTAGATTAGCCCCTGACAATCATGTTATATCACTTAATGATCACCAAATTATTACAGATGGATCAAGGAGTAAGCACAATTTTAATGTTGTATTTTAGCAGGGCGATGACATGCTCATTGACATTTTAATGTACAAAATAAACACTAATTTTAGCTGTCAAATAAATGTCTTAGCATAACATGTTACATCTCACGTGGAGGAGTATATTGTTAGTTGTAAACACTTGCAATAAACTGAATTACTCAAACACCGCAGGACTGTGCTCAAGTACAGCACTGGAGTAACTGCTAAATCACTTGGTTACTACGCAACACTGCTCTGCACTTAAAATATGTGACGTAATAATATATTTATTTCATGACATCACATTTTTACCAGATATGAAGGTTAAATTTTAAAGCGTCACTGTTAAGAAAGAAGTAAGCTAGTTAATATGAGTATTTTCTCTACCACTGCCTTTGCGTGGTAGGTTGTAACCGCTAAAACTCCAAAAATGGCCGAAAATGCGCCACTTCCTGTGCGACCGCGCTAGATTGAGCATTCACATTGTTAGCTCGAGCGGTACTGAGCCGCTATCGAAAGCAGTGGGACTGTATGGACAAGTTAAAAAAAAGTGTAACGACCAACTACATACGACCATGCAGATGACATTAAAGTAAAATATTTCACCTACAAGTACGTTTAGCTTTACACCCGCAGTGTGTCAAAAACGTGGAAGTATGTGTTGTTCTCAGCCATGTTTTATCCAAAACAACACTGCGTTAACGTTACTATTTTGAAGGGCAGTGACAGACTAGCAGGATGATATTAGCAGGCTAGCCCGCTAGCTAGCATGCAGCCCTGATGCAGTGACTGTAACCTGAATGCACTAAACGGCTCATCGCGCTGATCTTACCTGCCGTCGAGAGGCTGAAGTCGAGAGTATAATGTCGCAGTGCCATGTCTGAGTGCAACCGTCATCCATGCCTGGAACAGACAGGCTGCGAGTATTTATCTGCAGAGACAGAGGGAGGGCCCTGCTACCACTGCTATCACCACTACCCACTGTAGTTACGAGCCAGGCGTGGCTACGGCGGTGTCAAGGGAGGATGCGGAGACCGGTGACAGGGCAAAGAGTGAGAGAGACGGGCGAGAGAGAAAACCTCCTCCGCCCACTGTGCGAAATGGGGAGAGAGTGTAATATTTCAGACAGGAAGAGAGAGAGAGTAGAATTAAGTCTATTTCTCTTACATGCACATTTAAATTCAAGGTTTCACATACATTAATCTTAAGATTGGCTCAAAAACCACTTTATTGTTATTGTTATTTCTTAAATAGCAGTCTAAATGTTATAAAATATGATTTAAGGAAAAAAAAAATCGGTTTTGTTTTTTATTTCCGGTTCTTTTGGAACTACAGCAATAAACATGTAAATAGGACTGGACCGGTTGTTGTTGTTAAGTCTATAGGGCTACTATGTTCAGGACCTATGAAAATCAGATTTCATAATAAAAGTATTACAACGTATTTGAACCAGTTTATTTGAATCAGTATGGGAGTTGAACTGATTGGCCTTATTGTAAATAATAATCATAACCAGGGTTGGGAAGGTTATTTTTGAAATAGTTTACAGATTACTAGTTATGCTATTTAAAATGTAAAAAATAATTGAACTGTTACACTTACTTAATCAAAGTACTGTAAATTATTTCATGTAATTACTTTTCTAAATTTCTAACAAATGTTTTCAATCATTTTCAAATGTTTAACCAAGGCAGTGTTGATGGCAGACGTGGGGCGCTGCAAATTCAAACAAGAGAAACGATCAAAAGCATCAGAATGGCATCAAACTTCACTAAAAGGCCTTGACTGTAAATGACAAAAGAAGACATTGCACACATCAAAAACATCAAAAGCAACAAAATTAATATTATTTAACATATAGCTAAAGATTTTTACAGAAAATATTCAGATGTAATCCCCTTTGTAATCATTAACATTTTCAGAAGTAATTGTAATTTAATGGCACAGTCTTTCTCAGTAGCCTAACTGTAAATGATTACAGTGACATTTATTTTGTAATTAAATTACATAATTTCATTACATGTAACTAGTTACTCCCCAGCACTGAACATAACCAGTTTTGAGTATATTGGCTGTGACTTGGCAATAGATATTTCGTTACGTTACACTGTGATACACAGAACTGCATGGAAAAATAAAGTAAAGTAAAACAAGGCTACATGAAACTGCACATCAGTCAATATACAAGAGGGGGAGAAACAAGTTTTTGGAAGGGTTGTTGCTCTGAGTACTTTCCTGACTGGCAGGTTACTGGCATGGAAGTTATGTGAACACACCTTAGCTGAGGGGGGATGGAAGGAGATGAGACCTTCATGCAGAACTGAGCATGCTGTACATCAATAGTGCTGCAACACTGTGCTGCATGAAATTAGCAAAATGAAATTAATGCAATCTCAATCAAAGTTTGTGAAACTGAGCTTTTAAGCATCACAGTATTATGGTTGTACCTCTCAGCAAATTGTTTATCTCTGCAGGTGTGGTGCTGTGTGGTACATCACAGTTACATCAAGTTCACTACACCTAACCTCAGAAGTTTCCACAAGAGACAGAGTCTAGGTCAATATTAACTGATGTATTTTTTGCATAAATGTATGCTCAAGTGTGAAGAAAAGCAATTAAAACGACAAATTCCAACATGTCAGTTTTATTCATAAAAGCCAAATGGGTTCCAGAAGACAAGACATACATTTGCCCTTGACCTAACAAGTTATAAAGCAAAGCAACAACCGGATTTTAAAAACAGCAACACAGTAAGCACAAAAGTGGATGACGTTGACATCAGGAAGAACCCTAAAGTGGGTTAATTTGTCCACAGCAAGATTTTGTACCTGAAACTAAATGAAAAATCATGCAGATCTATTTTAGTCTACTCAAGGTGGGAAATAAAGCGCAACACTCAAACAACATCATCTAGAAACACATGTGCATTTGGTTGCAAATATCCCATTAGTATCCACAGCATTGTTATTCACATGTAAGTTCATTCATGACTTGTATCAGTTAAAAATGTGCACAGCATATTCTCACAAGTTCTTGTCAGATGTTCACAATCATTGATAGAGTTGATATTGAAATTACTGTGACAAATAATGCACACACAAGGGGTGGGGAATGTTCAAATCTCAGTGTCCATATCACAGCACAGATGTTATATAATATGCAAAAGAATTTAAAATCACATTGTAATAACTTTGTACTTAAACTGCACTTTTTGGGGAGTTTAGCCTATCATCCACAATCCCTATGTAAAACAAGAACATAGATGCCTGTACCTTCTCTGTGCGTTCAGTCGGTTGCCAGATAGCTGCCTCACGCCGGCAGTTTTGTATGTTCAATTAAAATAGTGGGGAAACACTAATACCACATTTTAAAGCCCCTAAAACACACCCGAATAATCTCCAACATGCTCCATCTCCGTGCTGTGACCTACATATTAACTATGCCATTGACACATTGTTACTGTGGGAGCAAGTACCAAAGAACTAATTTTCTGGGCATAGTAACACAGCACCTGGGTCACAGCACCTCAGTTACAGCACCTTGGTGAGTCAAGGTTACTACCAAAGGTACTGGATCTGCTGCTACATCACCGTTGAGTGGGAAATTGTTTCAAACTCAGAGTAGTTAAAAATAATAAGCATTAAATGAATCATGTCTCCTGCGTGTGGGGTAGAAGGCTGTGGCAATAAGCCAAGGAACTGGTCAAATTTGAACTTCCACACGTTACCAACCAAGAATCCGGACTGGCTAAAACAGTGGATACTTGCTCTCAACACAGATCCGATGACATCACAGAGAGGACTCAGCAAGATGCTTGTCTACTCTCAACATTTTTCATATGAGGACTATGCTAAATTTACAAGCACAACGGGGAACAAAAGTCTTATCTTGAGGGATACAGACATCCCATCTGTTGGCAACCCAGTGAGATCGCCTTTACGAGACTAGCCGAATGCTTAAAATGACAAAATAATCACTATTACTTCATAGCGTTGTGAATGTGGCAGTCACCACATCACAGCACACGGATGGATATTCTGCATATTTTTTGGGTGTGTTTTAGGGGCTTTTGAGGGTGGTAATAGTGTACCCTCACTACTTTCATTGAATATGCAAAACTGCCAGCGCGAGGAGGCAGCTATCTGGCAACCGACTGAATGCACAGAGAAGGTAAAGGCATCTATGTTTTTGTCTTACATAGGGATTGTGGGTGATAGGCTAAACCCCCCAAAAAGTAAATTTTTCCCTTTAACCTTACTTAACTTGCTATGGAAAAGTTATACTCGTGGCCCAACTGTAATGTTGGTTTGGACTGAAAGTTAAAGTTATAAAATTTAAAAATATGCCACACCACAAGAGGAAATACGATCCAGGAAGTCTAGTTAGAGGAAATAATTACTGCATTCACTGTGCTACCTGCTCAGCCCTAAACAGCAGCCAGACTGAGTCAAGCAGTTTTCAGCATCATGGAGACTGTTGGTATCCACAGCCTCCACGAAGCACATCACTAGAAAGTGAATCCACCACAATCAAAAGCATCGAAATCAGAGTCTGCCATTTCAAAGTCAAAGCTGTTGTAGTGAGGGGAGTCGAGCGCGTGTCCACCGTTGTGGTACACTCCCGCTGGCCCCGTGCCAGAGAAATCTGTGTTGATTGGCAGGTCAGGAGCTTTGGCCTCTAGATTAGAGAGCGAGCATGTACCAAGATAACCCATGGCAGAGGAGGCTGCAGCCCCTCCCATCAGCAGATAAACAGCCCTCACTGCCTGGGCATTGCTTATAGTGCCATGACGCAGACACCCTGTGGCATGGACTCCTCCTTTGTAATACTTTGAGCGGGGAGAATTTCTGCCTGTTGGATTGTTCAGTTTGAAGAAAACATACATGTTTGTATGACATGTTAACAATACAAATAAAAACTTGATGAATGTGCGTATCTTGCACACACAAGATTATTTACAAGAAAATGTTTACAGACAACAAGCACACGCCCTGACTCAACTCACCTTTCTCCCTTAGGGATCCACAAGTTGTTGGCCCTGGAGAGAATACCTCTGCGTCGCTAACAGGTGGAGTTTGTGGATCTTTGTCCAGGATTTGCTCTGGCACCAGATCTTTGAGAGTAATATGTGGTGGTGGCACATGATGTCGCTTACAAGGACTAAGAGGCGATGAGAAACTCTGTAAAGAGTAAAAGATGAATTCTGTTAAGGTAAAGATATAAGTTTGCCAAGAAATGCAAGAATACGGAAAAGACTAGGAAATCTACAAAAGTCATACTTCGTGCCGGCAGCAAGGTGGTTTAAAACCTATTATGTGGCTGGACAGTGTAAGGTCAGATAGAAGTGTCTATCAAATTCCTAAATGCTTAGCTACAATTTTCTGTAGTAGGTCCAGTAATGTATTTGTTGTTGCACTGTGCACTGAAGGATTAACTATTCTAATTATTTGCTAGCCCTGCAGCTCTTTCATTTGTTTCTACATGCAGATGTCACTCTGTATTGGGTGTGTTTTGTCAGACTGTTACCGCAGATGCTCTAACTGTTTGCACTCCCTCATGTCTCTAGGTGCAAGCAGAGCTGTTTCCTCTCCTGCTCTGCTCTAAGCTAGACTGTTCTGGACTGAACTAACAAGATGTTTGATCCGAGAAGGAATTCATAAGGAAGCAAAGGGCAGACCATTCGTGTAAAATTATTAAGGTGAGGCAAAGTCAAACTCCCCTGGAAGGAACCTTGAGCAAAACCAACTTTATTCATGCTTTTGGCTGAGGCCAGCTTATTTATTTTGGATTGTTTGCAATGGGAGTGGTAAGTGTTTACTCCACGCTAAATAAACCAGCAGTGATGAAGCCCTGAGCCTCTTTTTTGCATTGCATGCAAAGCTTTTTTCCCCTCTGGCTGCCAAAAGTCGAAAAGTGCTGCACTGTGAGTAAAAGGCCATAATTGTCAAAGTCACCTTTGACCCTGTCATTCAATCACAGTAGAGAAAAAGGGGACAAATTCACACCATATTAATATTCATATTTAGCTTATTTTTATTCAAGCCATCTTTATTCATATCGAGGTTTTCTATATTTATTTTTAGGTCTTTTACTACATGTATCATTTCAATCCTGTGTTATGTCTCTATCTGTGCTATTTCTCTTTTCGGCTTTAAAAATTCCCATCTGAGGTAGTATATCACATCCAGCCAGGCACAGGTGTAACAATACACCCAGCCACTGAGTTGCTGACATCTGCCTGCTGTAAGACTGGGCCTGATGTAGTACAGCAAAAATTCAATTAATTCCATTCCATTTTGACCTCCAAAAGTAGTTACATTCCCATCAGTCTCAGCTGCACTTGTACGTACTGTATGTTGTGCTGATGAGCAAGTTGGCATTGTAACACATTAAAAGTGGTGAATTCTATAAGCAAATATCAACACAGTAGCTGTCACTTAAGCTTGTTAAGCTTGTTGTAGTCTAATGATGAACTTGGCATTTCGCTTAAAGTACAGTTGTTCTTCATACAGCCTCACAGAGCCGTTAGCATGACTATAAAGTCTTAGTCTTGTTTGTTTATATATTTACCTCACACATTATCTTGATAAAATTCTTAACTCACCTTTTTCACTTTCCTCAGCATATTCAGCCATTGACTGAAAAATAATAAAAAATGATTGTTAATATTTCCATGCAAATAATAAATCAGTATAAGTGCATACAAATAAAATGACAGCATTTGGTTGCAAGAATTAAATGTGCAGAGATTGTAGCTTTCAGTCCAACTGACACACTTTCTGTTACACAACACAACACAACACAACACAGCATGACACGGGGTGTTGCTGGATGCTATGAAACATGCCCAGACAAAAGGTAAGCAGGAATGGAAAAAGCAGCATGTTCAAACTGAGATTCAAGGGTAGGGCTGGACTTTCTTCTTGTCTAATACATAAATAGATGATGGGGCGAGTTGGTTTTCTGTGGTGAGCTGTGAGCTGAACAAAATGAAAATAGCACTCAACATTTTGTTTAGATATCTTTCTGAGGGTATGAAAAGATTTGTACCGCTCTCTCATTTATGTTAATGATGGTACAGCCAGTTAGCTTAGTATAAGGACTGGAAGGAGAAGGAAACATCAAGCCTGGCTCTGAGGAAAGCGTTGAAAAAAATCCCACCCCTTAGGCTCTCCACTAAACACATATCTTGTTTGTTTTTTTCCACATAAAAAACAGAAACAAGATGTGGTTCTATACCACATATTGAAAACATGATGTGGTTTTATACCACAAATTGTTTTTAATTTTATGTGCCAGTTGTGTCTAGTACCTGATACTAGACTTCTTGGAATCTCCTCTGTCATTTTCACACTTTGGTGCAGCCAGTCCAATTTTTTTTCATCTACAGAGTGCATTTCCCAAAGCACTGGTGGTAAATTTAGTTGTCCTTATTTGACTTGAGTTGAATCAAGATGTGGACATTCCAGAGGAAAAACAGAAAGCAATACAATAAACACAGAGACCTGCAGTCTGCAGGAGTTTCAGCCAGCAGCAGAAGGTATTTATTCTGAGGGAGGATGAGGGCAAAGCAGCAATCCCTGCATCCACCGGAGGGTAACTTAGGCAGGTCGAGGATCTCCTTGCCTTCCACGATTGCCTCACAACTGCTCTGCAACAGCACCAGCTGGTCAGGTTGAGACGATACATCATGGGACACAAGGAGACTGCCCTCAGCTGTTAGGAGCAGAAATCTCCTCTTCCACTGTTTAAAAATAAATCCACCTGAATAAAGGAAGGTTAGAAAAATCAAGAAAACAGCACTAAATAGTCAATAATACTTACTGGAGAAATGTGACTGTTTGAAACATTTTGGTAACCATTACTTAAAGCATGTACTGTATCATGAACATAATTATGATATGTTTAAAGGTGTAGTTCTGTGTAATCATAGTTAGAAGCAGGTTTAGGGCTAACCCTAACCACCTACAACGTATTGTAAATGTGTTCATAATGTGTTATTTCTGTTGATAATATGTTATAATGAATTAAAGATGCATGCTTGTAGTAAAGTCTTATCAACATTTCTAATCATAGCCCAATATCAAAAGCTTCAGACAATATTAAGCATGGTCTCAGTCATGGTAGCAGTGGGAGCTGCGTACTGCTGGATTAAAGCATAAACACTGTGATTCTATCATTCCCACAGATTAGAGGCAGTCAGATGGTTGGAGGATCAAGGGGCTGTGGATGTGGGTTTCGACCAATAAGAGGATGTCTACCAATGATCACATCTGGATCCAATCATTCTATACAAAGAGTAAAAAACACATGGACACACACTCGTAATATATAAACAATAAACTCGAAAATATTTACAATACAAAGAGACAGTTAAAAAAGGCAGAAGTAGTGAGATTTCGTCCAGTTTATTCATCTTTCTAGGGTTTTTTTTTCCAGCTAAAGCTTGAGATTGTTTCTATCAGGGTCTGCCAAACAGTTAGATAACATAAAAGACATATAGAAAACATTAAATAACATAAACCAGTTATTTAATTTTAAGTAAATACTATGTTCTTTAAAATCCCGATGACCTGTTTGATGATGTATGACTTAATGGAGGAAGTCAATATTCTTTACTCAAAATCTGACAAGGTTTAAAGAGCATAGTTATCTTTATGAACATCATGTGCAATGTGCAAACACCGACAGTTACATTCATCATCCTATACTGAACAAATTGTCAACATCCTCACGCCTGTATGATGCAGAATTCTAATTAAAATTCTACAATACTGAAAAATACAAACAAGGTCACATTTCTAAAAGCTTGAGTGAACATTTCAAATTTGGAAAGTACCCTGAAATCTCCTGAAAGCTGCACGAGTCCTACAGTGAATTAAAAGATAGGGAACAATTTTTCTCACAAAATAAAGGTTCTTGCCAAGTGAAGAAGACGAGCAACTCACTGTACATCCGAAGCGTCCCATGGTGGATCCCAGAAAAGTTCATGTTGATAGCCGACATGTTTCGGTCGAAAAGGCTCGGAGTGAAATGCTGTATCTGAGGACCGGATGAGTGAAAAGCACATGAGGCTCAATGCGAGTTTTAATGCTCAGCTTTAATCCGCATTTAGATGGGATGTTCTACATGAGCCACAATTCAGCAGTCTGCTATGAAAATGGGTTGTGATGAGATGTTACACACAAACTGTAGTGTGTGCAGAGTTCCTGTTTAAAATGACCTATCAGCATGATGTAATTGTGTTTCTGTTTTTTACATTTACCTTAAATACCACTTCAATTTCACATACACAAAAATTAAGAGTAATTTCAAAGTAGTTTCACTAAATCTCTCAGGCTTATCCTCACTCATTCCACTCCAAGCAGCACAGAAAACATTTGCAGGGACACAGGATGTAGATAAAGAGCCCCATTGTAGTCACATTACTACTGATCACATGCATTCATTACACACACATATGATGAGCACAAGGTCAAATTAATTTTACAATACAATGAAGTTTAGTCTTTTTACACAAGATTTATTCATCATCACAGACTTAAAATTGTCTTGAAAAACAATAAATAACATAATTTAAATTCAAACATTTAAGCTACCGTACATAAAGAAAAAGAAAAAAAAGAAAAGAAAAAAACAAACAAAAAAACACTCACTAAGACATAAATACGCTAAAGTCAAAATAGCACACAAAGGAAGATTATAATAAAGTTGAAGAAAACTACTGACCACATATAAAGACAGAAAGGCAAAGTGTAACACTAACACTGTCTTTTCTGCGACATTTGTTCTTGTTGATGCAACTTGAGTTACTGCTTAGGCACTTTTTCAAATTCTCACATTAACAGTGGTTGTATCTTATCCTTCTCAGTGAACAACAAAATGTGAATATTTTTTTTTCACTTCAAGACACTGCAATTTCTTACTAAAGATGATGTTATGTTTATGACGTTAATCGTTCAAAGAAAATTACTTGAAATTTTTCATGACAAAATTAATTTGTGATGAGTTTTGTCAGGAATGATGAACACAAGTTCGATAGCTGTCATTTCGACTCTATCTGTATGTATAAACATATGTTGGCTAGGAAAGTTGATCCTCATATTGCTTTCTGAAACAGTCGCCAGCAGGGAAGAAATCCCAGCAACGCTCCTGGTACATCTTCCACACGTAGGACTCCTTAAACAGAGGATGCAAGAACATGAATTTAAACGACAAGCCTGAGCACGTCACTGATATCCCAATAATAAATTA
>JAQLOL010000006.1:11836689-11857682 GCA_029783665.1 Naso thynnoides
GGCGCGCGCACACACACACACACACACACACACACACACACACACACACACACACACACATATATATGTTTGTTCGGCTATCTTTGTGGGGCCTTTACATTGACTTCCATTCATTTGTACATCCTAACCCAAACCTTTACCCTAACCCTAACCAATCTACGCCTAACCTTAACCTTAACCTAGCCTCAATTCATGCCTTACCCATAAGCTGAAGTCTTCACCCTAAAATTTAATGTTTAAGTTGTGGGGTCCAGGATTTTATCCCCACAAAGACTGTCTGACCCCACACCATAAGTAAAAATTCAGGTTTCAGACCCCCCCCACCACCACACACACACACACACACACACATTGTAAAAAGAATAGTCACACTCACATGTAATTGGCCAGGTTGTGTTCATCAAAAGTGTGGGTTTCAAAGCCATGTGGGGTTGTGTCAAAGTAATCACTTCCAATGCCACATATAAAGCATTTTGTCTATTAGGAAAAAAGGGACATGACTTAAAGCCACATTATGCAAGCATGACAGTAGTTACAAGTCTCAACTTTAAGAATTATACTGTACCTCCATGTCTTCTTTGACTTGCTCTTGTTGGTCTCTTAGTTCTCCGAAGGCATCAATGATCAGACCTGCAGAAATGTAGCATCAGAGATGTTTATAAAATCTACATGCAAATCTTAAAATCCCTTTCTTGTAAAAATAGTTTAAGGGAGTAAAATCTAAAATGTCTTGCAGGCCAGTATTGTCTTTACCCTGAATAATGGCCAGTAAAATGACAATGACGAAGAAGAAGAAGGTTATATCAAAGACCACTCGATAGAGTTCGTATTCATCCCCAGCTGGATCCTCAATCTCATCTCCAATGCCTCCACCAGCACGCACACCCACGTACATGTGGAACAGATAACACTGTAAAGTAAATTAAACACACATTACTCAGGAAGTGTGCTGACAACAGTACAACAAAGTGAAAGACTCTAAGATCACCAGTAACTTACAGTCATCATGTCATCGCACTTCATGTCTGGTTCATCTTCATCCTCACTCTTGTTGTAAAACTTGCGGAAGAAATTGAAGGCAACTACAGTGTAAAGATAAACTACAACAGCCAGCAAGCCCACTGTCATCATGAGCTGGCAGAGACAAGAAGGACACATGGTTAGTACATTCAAACTGGACAGAATTAACATTACTGAGGGTTTTTTTTTTTAATGTACTTGCCTGTTTGCCATTGTGTGTAACTGAGGACAAGATAGTGCGCAGAGTCTTGACACCCATGGCAATATCCAACAAATGGCAGGCAAAGAAGAAGTTGTTGTAATGCCCAAGCAAAGACATTACCGTGTACCAACAGAGATATAAGAAGGTCTGCATAGAGATATAAAGGAAGGTTATGACAGTTCTTAGAAATAATATTGTGTTCATACAGCATAGAATAGTACAATATATCATAGTGCAGTATAGTATGTTATAGAACAATATAGTATAGTATAGTTTAAAATAGCATATTTTAGTATAGTACAGTATGGTATAATTTAGCGTAGCATAGTATGGTAAAGTGTAGCACAGCAAAGCATAGCATAGCATGGCAGGGCAATTTATAATATAACATATAATAGCATATCAAAGTATCCTATACTATAGTATGGCATACAGTTGGACAGCATTGCATAGAATCATATAGCATAGCACAGCATAGCCTTGCATATTATGATACTGTACTAGAATATAAGATAACACTTTACGATAAGTACAAACTTTTGGGCATAACTTACATATTAATAAATACTGAATTATCATTTATAAAGCATTTTTCCGACATGAAAAGTCCTTAGGGTTAGGGTTACAGTTAGGGTTAGGGGTAGGGGTAACCCTAACTGTAACCCTAACCCTAAGGACTTTTCATGTCAGAAAAATGCTTTATAAATGATAATTCAGTATTTATTAATGCTTAACTAATGATGAATTCTGTATTTATTAATGCTTAACTAAAGGCTAAAAGTGTCTAGTTATTATGAAGTGTTACAGAACATAATGGCATAGCATAATGTACAGCATAGCATAATCAAACATGGTATAGTATGGAGTAAAATAGCACAGTAGCATATTATAGCATTGCATAGTATAGTATAGAATAGTGTAGCATAGCATAGTGTATTGTGCAATGTACAAGTAAATAAGGGTTCGCTTACACCATCCGTAAACACAACGCCAAATTTCCAGATCTGGTACTTGATGTCAATGGAGGTCATACTAAAATGATGTAATATTGGTTGATATCCATTTTATATGAGCAATATTTGGTCATTGTTGGTGAAATGTGTAATGCACAGTACCATGCAAACACTGAGTTGTCTGGTTCCTCCTGTTTCTTCTCATGTTGTTGACTGACATCCAGGGAAGCTAAATCGACACCCAGAAGTTCAGCGATTCTTTCTCTGCCATAGATGTCTCCGTACTTCTCCAGAACCTAAACACAGATATGACATCACACATTGACCTCTTCAACAAAGGCTATTTTATTTTGACCAAATGAAACATGACTCACCTTTCTTTTGACAAATTTATCCCAATAGTTGTTTGGAAAGGAGCTGTAAAGAATAGGTAAATTTTTTAAATTAAATTAAGAAATAAAAACTTGCTCTTTGCATTTTTTGATGATCTAATCTTAACAATATTTAAGGACTGACAATAACAAGAATTGTCTATTGGGTGTCAAATAAGTTTCTCATCCACATACGGGGTATTTAGGACCAGTCGGTCCCACTGGCCCTTAATGTCATCATCTTCAGGCTGCTCAGTGATGTAGAGGCCATCAAACTCTAGCTTTCTTGCAAGTTCTTTCTCCCGTTTAAAGATCACCAGAGGAATCTGCCGAAAACAATTGAAAACGTCTTTTAACTGAGATATGCGATGTGATTAAAGAGGCAACATTTCGAAAACATTTTTTCTATGTTTTAATATATTATGAGGCCACAACATGAATTTTTACACTATAATCAATATTTTTTACTGTACGCCCATTATACCTTGAGGCAGTTGTAGCCGATAATACAAATAAAGGAAATGACTGTGTGCAGGGCAGCAAGGAAGGCCAATGTGGGCTGCATGTAGCCAGTGCTCTCCTCTAAATAATAATAAACAGGGACATCTTCCTCATCCTCATCGCCCCCTTCACCCACTCCAGACCCTTCAGCCTCTTCCCCTGAGCCTTCAAAAAACCCAGAGCCTTCAAACAGACCGCTTCCCTCTGAAAAACCAGATCCTTCCATCTCATCACCCTCAGGCGGGTTCTCAGACACCTGGACAAAAAAAAAAAAAAATGTAGATACAAGCTAGAACAAGACAATGCAGAGACAAGACAGCTTGGTATTGCAGAGAATTCTTTAACTGACACTTACAGTTAATCTATGAAACAGACATAACAAAGTACAAAACTTAATTAGGGGTATTTCCTTTGGGAAGCACTAAGGGAAATATATTTCTCAAGTAGAGCATAATCATTCAGATTTGAAATGAGCTATCCACCTTGTAGAACAGCAGAATGAAGTTCAGGGCAAATGCAAGGAACAGGGCCAAAAAACGCAGGTTGTAGAAGTTTCTGGAAAGGTAGTTCTACAAAAGAGAGAAAATAAAAATCAGCTGAGAGTTGGTATGCAAAGATGGAACGCTAGCATGTTAGTCCTGAAGAATATTAGCAAATGTGTCACCATAAATTTATTTCTTTGAGTTTCCAGCTCAGTCCAGATTTGAAAACCTCCTTCCCCTTTTGGCTTCTTTTCTCTTTTTTTCGCAGATTTCTTTGGTTCTGCCGGCTGCTCGTCCTCCTTGGTCTGGCTTTCCTTCTCTGTTTTCTCTCCGGTTTCGACACTGACAACCAAACACAATAAAGCTATTGTTTTTATTCTGCATTTCATCAACAACAAAATCAAACCATGATGCACTAGGCTGCCACTGCTGCAGATGTGCAACCCTTTGAATTTGACATCTGTCCGCCTATGTCCCTCCTCTACACATTCCACAGAGGCCCTCCTATAATATTACTTCAAGTGTAGTCTACAGTATACTAGTAAGAAAGCTGATGGGGTAGTATTTCAGCAAGAACACAAGAAACTGCCGCCTGAAGAGAATTCATGGCCCATAACAAAACTATGAATTCACTCAGTCTTGGCCAAAATGTCGTGCTATGAGCAAATTAACAGAGCCACAAACACAAAGCCACATACTCAGCCTTTTCAGGCTCAGGAGGAGGTTCCACTATGGGAACTGGTTCAGGCGGTTTCTGGCTTGCATCAGTCTCTTCTGGCGGCTGTAACAAAACAAAAACACAAAATTGCCACTTACAATTTAGTTTTTCCCCTAATTATGCATATTTGTTTCCCTTTTTTTGACAAATATATTACACAAGACCTGAATCTTTGGAGATGTCTGTAAATTAACATAGTAGTGTCTTCAAACTGGATTGCTGACCTCGGAGGAACAGGGAATTAGTTGATATTTACATATATTTTGAGTCACCTTGTGTAAATAACTCACCATTTTCCTTTTTGTTATGGGAGTTCCTTCAGGAGTTGGAGGTTCAACAGGTGACTCTACACCCATGTCTCCAAGGCCACCTGGAGCATCCATACCTGGTATCCTCCCACCATCTTTTTCCTGGGTATCCTCCTCTTCCTCCTCTCCACTCCCAGTCTCCCCAGTGTCTGTTACACCTCCAGTATCTTGTTCCTCTCCTGTCCTTGGCTCTCCTGGTCCATCTCCATGCACATCATCCTGCGTGGGGTCTGGCATGCTTGCTAGAATCTCTGTGACGGTGATATTTTTAGCTCCCTCCACTAAGCCACCTCCAAACAGTGTTTGCCAGATGATCATAAAGAAGCCTTTGCACACATTGTAAATGAAATGAAGTATACTCATCAGGATGGTCCAAAAAAAAGTAGACAAAGCCACTACAATCTCCTTAATGGTCATCTTTCTCACTCTGCGGTATTGTCTGCGAAGGTTACGGAAGGTGAAAATGCTGAAGAAGCTTATCATGCTTTTTATGAAGTCGGCAAAGGCAGAGCTTGATTCGGGCTGACCTTCTTCTCCATTAGTTTCCTCATCACCGCCTCCATTTGCTTCCCCTCCTGGTCCTCCCTCACCTCCACCTTCATCTCCTTCGTCATCTTCTTCCCCCTTTTCCTCTTCCTCTTGCTCTGAAATTTGGGAGGCTATATTCATCTCAAAGATAGTATCCTCACAGAAGTTGACAAACATTTCCATTTTCTCTGATTCACCGCCCTCGTTAACAACATCAAAGATGAACTGTCGTTTGGACTCTCTGACCTGCGGCATCTCCCACTGTCTGCGGTTCACTTCACTGATTTCAAAGTAGATGCGCTCAATCTTTCTGCTGGCACCCATTATTTCAATGCGGCCAAGGAAGGGGCGGAAATAGTTTAGCACACTCTCGGCTTGTTCTAGGAAGTTCTGAAGCCTGGTGTCATGGGGGACGTGCTCAGATAGGTTGGTGAGGAGCACCGCAATGTTGAACCCGATGTCTTTGGCAGGTTCTTGGAAGCGATTGGCAAACTCCTCATAGTGGATCATGTCATTCTCATCTGCTTCGGAGCAGGACAAAAGAAACTGGATCTCAGAAGGTGAGTATTGCTTCTGACTGTCCATGGCCTTCTGGAAGTCCTTCTTGGAGATCAGTCCTCGGGGGTCTGTGACGTAATCCCGGAAAGCGTCTGAAGCCACAATGTCTTTTAGTTTGAGGAACATGTCAAAGAACTTGAGGATCATCTCCACATTGCTGGAGGACTCTACCAGCATGTCTACCATCTGGCGGGCAATCGTACCATTTACCACGTTTCCTGAATAATACAGTAAAATTGAAACAGGTCTGAGGACAGGAGAGGAACAGATGAAAACAGCTAAAAATTAAATGACATAAAAATCTTTTACCCTCTAACAGTGAGAGCAACATTACAACCATGTCTTTCTGCAGGTCCAAAAGCTCCTTCAGCAGACCGATCTGGCTTGAGTCCTTTGACCAGAAAAAGATGCACAAAGCTTACAGTAATAACAATATATGTCACAAACAATATTGGAAAACAAAGTTAAAACGCTTAACAGTTATCACACAAAATTATTTTGACATATATTCAATCAAATACTTGTTATGATATAAGGGTGTACATTCAAAACTCTCTGTGTTTCACACAGTCATATTCACAACAAAGGCAGTGCTGCAAAAGGAAGTTAAAAAACAAAAAACCCTCATGCTGAGAGAATCTGTAATAGTGGTTTAGGAAAACTTGAATGTCAAAATGTTAAATGAACCAGTTTTGTACACGTTAAATAAACTCCTTTCACCAAATTTGTTAATTACCTAATTATTATTATATAAATATTATCACAGCACTGTCTCTTGATTGGGTGTTCTGTATGGCTGTCAGACTAGGGGATGGGCTGACCTAGTCATCACCAGCGTGAATTTGATAAGGAGAAACCCATTATTCCTTCATTCACAGTAACAATAACTCAGGGAATGAATTTTTCGGTTGGACATAAAGTTTTGAATGCCTTTAATGCCACAGGCCCCGATCTTATTCTCTTCGTATTGTTTTTATTATTTATTATTATATTAATACTTAAATAGTGTTATAACCAAAGCAACACATAAGCAACAGAGCAACAGAACACAAAGGAAAAGCATATTCCTTCAGGTTAATTATTAATGAATAAAAATGTCAACAGAATTGTAGTCCCTGTTAAATGTGTGCACACAAAGTGGATGTCACAATAAAATTTATATTCCAACACAAAATAATCTCACATTAAAGTGTATACTCGACAGTGGAGGTTAAAAGTCGGTCCCTCTCTTAGGATGTTTTGTAGTCACCCGCTTCTTTGTTATAAAATTAATTGATTTAGAATGAAATGAATGAAAAATGTTTTTCTATTGATAATAATACTATTACAAAAGGAGAATATTACTGCTGCAAATTCATATGCAATCATAATTTTTGTGGCTTAATGTGGTCCAGTATGTAAAAGCAGAAGTGCTTCAAGTTGCTACTTAAGTGCCGGGAGAAAGATGCACTGACATGACAATTAAGTACAAAACAACCATGTGAACATCCAAGTCACAAGGCTTAAGTTCATGTTAATGTTCTCTGAATTAAATAAATAAATAAATAAATAAATAACATCAAGATAAATTTTGGCTAAAAAGGATAACTAGCGTCATGGGTAATTTTTTTTCTTTTTCTTTCTTTCTTTCTTTTTTTTTTTTTTTTTTACAAAAGCAGTTAATGCAAAAGTTTCTGTAAAAAAATTCCAATTACCTGTGTTTTTTTTTTAAAAACCTAACGTAGCTAAGGTAAGCCTTCAATAAACCAGATTAATAAATTATTCAGTTATTAAACAACTTATGACATCGTAACATTTCCAAATGTTTGTTTGCATAACAAATACTCTGACTTGCCATGAAAACACTGTGTGTGCTTATACTGATTTTGTATGCTTGTAATGATTTTCAACTGAAATACTAAATTGTTCATATGCTTTACTTGATTAAAAGTTTAGTTTTTTGAAATTAAACAGAATTAAAGCAGTAGATTTTTTAAAATGACTTGATTTGTGTCAACCTTGGCATTTTTCTTGTGTAATGTCTTAAACCCTAATTCATATATTTCAAATCAAAGGCTTGTTTCATCTTTAAAAGCAGGTGAATATAAAACAACCTGATAAGGGAAACAAACTTTGAAAAAATAACAAGCTAGTAAACACATTATCACATCAATAGATAAATAAAATGGATACATACTTTACCCTGCATTGACCATGTGGAAGACAGTTTAAATAATAAATTAATTAATTAAAGTATTAAACAATTGAAGACATCATTACATTCTCAAAAGGTTTCAGATATTTTCACTTTGAAGTCTGAAATGAAAAAAACACTACTTGGGCTTGTACAGATTTTCAACCTAAATAATATATTGTTTAAATACTGTACTTAGTACAGTACTTTGTAGTAAAATCTCTCCTGTTCACTGGTTTGTGGTTGCATTTAAAATAAGATGACTGCAAAGCAAAACAGCAGATTCTTGTGAGAGTATCAGGTCAGGAAGGACAGCACATGGCAAAGTATTTTTGTGTTAGGTGCATCATGTGTGTTAAATGAATGCTTAGCTGGGAGCTTATGGATGAAGTATGGCTCTTTACTTTTGTTTGAATAATGGTTATGCATGCAAAGCACTGTGCTCATAAAGGTGCTATTAGCCTCAGTCATCCAGCGAAGATGACTGCAGAGTGTTGAGCGTAAAAGTCAGCGTGAAAAGATTTTCCTTAAAATATTCTGACCTTTCATTTGTAACAATAGAGTTGCACTGAAGTGAGTTAAACTGAAATCAGTGTGATTGCACAGTTTTGATTGGTTGGTTTATCAAACTGCTAAAAAAGTCTTAAGTGGATTTTGCACTGCAATAATTAATAACATTCCTATAATTCATGAAAACTAAATAAAATGGAAAAAAACCCCCCAAAAATTACGTACTAATGTTTATTACATTGAATAAATACTACAGCCCTTTATCCACATCATACATTTTGACCTGTCATAGAAAGAAAAGCAGAAGTTAAGCTAATGACATTATTTATGACTTTGTTCAATACAAGTGTCCGAATCAGCAATGACAGTATGGACGACACTGTAACACTGAAACTGAAACTGCTAAATGGAATTCAACTTTCGTGGATAAAATTAGATATAAAATTACACATTTGTTCTTCCTACTGTGACAAGAAAAAAGTTCTGTGAATGTATCATTCTGTGATTGTGAAGAACCTCATTGAAACCAGCCCATACAGGAAGCACACATAAATGGCTGAAATACTTGTTGAAATCCATAGTGACTTTTCCCTCTAAGTGTATTAATCAGACCAGCATAATGCAATGTATGCTGGCCACCTTTTAAACAAAAGTTTGCGAGCATGCTTACTATAAGGCTCGTGCCAGCACTGGTCTACTCATGCATGTGTGTGCAGCCAGGAAAGATAAACTGTGGTAACATCAGCAGACATTCTTGAAGGCTTGGCAGTGATGGGGTGTTTAGTGAGCTTCCACCAACACAACGCACAATGAGACTTTAATGGTTTCTATTATTTCTGCCACTAAAAATAAAATATGCCATTAGATTTAAGTTGCATAACAGACTTAATCTGTCAACGTTGATCATTTGAGGTCAGTGAGCTCTGTCTACATGTGAAGCTGTAGAAAACAACACTGGGTTTGTGTTTACTTTATTTTACATATTGATCACAAGTTAATACCTTGTATCTCTACAGCATGATTAAGGGATTATTTGCGTACCTGCGCTAGCTTCATCATCATGTGGGCAAAGACATGAAGGAACCCGACAATAGCATCCCACAGCCTGCTGTGGGCCAGGGATTGCTGGTTGCCAGTGCACGGGCCCTGACAAGAGAAACTGTATGTTACACTCACAACAAACAAACAACTCACTGCTGTAAATGTCTGATTTGGTCAAATGTTACCTGAATGTATTCAGTTAGACTGTTGAAAATCTGCTTTGCCACTGTCATAGCTTTAGAGAAATTCTTTTTGCCTGGTTCATCAATGACGTCCTTGCCAGAATAATACCAGTAGAAATCACTAATGGACTCCTTGATTTAAGAAAAAAACAAACAAAAAAATAAGGGAGGTAAGAACAGTATCATGACACCACTGAAATACTTATATACATATCTTTTATTTGTAAGTTTAAATAAGAATGTTTATCTAAGTAAATATTGTAATTTTTTAGCATATATACAGAATACTTACTGTGTCTCTAACATCTGATTTTCTTGACTATCTGAGCTAGCAAATGAAAAACCTCTGAGGCTTTAAAATGACTGCAAATCTACGACTGAAGGCAAAGTTGTAAAATGAAGCAGAAAAAATGAAGTTGACTATGTCACTGAACATACAGCTACACATTCATTAGCACATCCCATGTAGCACATTTAGTTTTTGTGATAATATAATCCCAAATATGGCCTTCCATTTTCTGTTTGATAACTGCACCATCCTTAGGCCAAATCAAAAGCTGCACCTGGAGACGAAGGAGGTAATCGACGGTACAGATGATAACGTTGATAGTAGTCGTGCTGCCAATCTGTGTCCTCAAGTAGTTCTGAAAATCTGCAGCAACATAGAGATCATTCTGACAATTTAGCAACATTGAATTGGATTTAACTCCCATTTAAATCATGAGTCATCCTCACCATTATTGTGACCCTCACAAAGCAGCTGCAAGAAACGGAAGAGGTCGCAGGTGAACTCATCGTCTGCCATTACTTTCTCATCTAAAAAGAAAAATAATAGGAACAAAAGTGTAAAATTATATCCTGATATCAGGTTAAGATTAGACTAAATGAAATGTAAGAAGTCTGACTGTTTCTCTGAGTATAAACAGTGTGGGGATAGTAAACAGAGCTGATTTCTTAACTCACCATCATGTCTCAGTGGATGTTAGTAAATGACACTGTAATGACAACCTCTGGCAGAGTTTTGGCTTTTTTAAAAACTAAAATAAGGAATGAAACCAACTAAATTGCATAAATTATATCATTGGAAAAAATATAAATGACTGTGGTCTGACAATGGCCTGATACTACAAACATCAAACAACATACAGGAGGAAACAACATCACATGCACACAGTTAATAAAAACGATTCTTGCAGTGAAAAATTACCACAGAAACAGATCAGACAGCTACATTAACATGTATAAACTGAGACAGAGAGACACCATTTTAGTTTAAACATTGCCTTACTCAGAGGTGAACTGGTTATCTAGATGGCTAGTCAAATTCTTATTTTTTCTTTCTTTCTTTTTTAATGTTTTGCCGGAATAATGTACATAGATTTTATATGTACAATTATTTGACTGATTTCATTGTTGCTTTTTTAAATCCCAGTCCACCACTGGTCATAATGAACACACACACACACACACAGAAACACAGACACAGAGTCATGCAGCACACCAACTTTGCTTCTAATGCAGCAGAGTTAAGTTTTAGAGAGGTTGGGGCGTCGTCCATCAAAATGTCGAAGGGAATCCAGTATATCAGAGAAGGGAAGGAAAAGCAGACTTGCACTTGGATGGAACTGATTAATCTCTTAAATTTAAGAGATTAAGTTAAAGAGTTGGAATACCTGAATCTACCAGAATATTAGTAACTGTGTTAAAAAAAATAATATTTTGATGGATGGATGTGTGTGTGTGTGTGTGTGTGTGTGTTAAATCTTTTCAAGCTATATACACACTTGTTTTTAAGGATAACTGCAGCTACAGACATGTTTGTAGCCATATTTCAAAATAAAAAACAGCCTCTCTATAAATAATGTGACTAAAAATATGTAAAAAGTTGTTAACGTGCAATAAGATGTTTCATCGTTTTTCAAAAGAAAAATATTTTATAAAGTTTTTCCCTACCCAACCAGTATTATTTCATGAGCACAAAAGACCAGATTCCATTCATTCATTGCTTTTTGAAATGAGCAAGAAATGTGAGGACGGGGCACGAGCCATGAACATGAAAGATGGACAGAGGCATCCAATCCTCTCTTGGTGGAATCAGTGTTAGAAAAAGAAGTAATGGACAGAGCAAGAGCGACAGGGGAGAGAGAGAGGGATGAGAGAACAGAGGCAGATGGACAGAAACATGATTTACCCCGATCTAGGTTCAAGTCTGAGGACCATGAAAGGAGGGACAAGGGAGAGGTGGCAGTGATCGTGGGGAAGGGAGAGAGGATCAGTGTGTTGACAACAGTAGAGGACTAAGAGATGAGGAGGGGGAGATTAACAACATTCCGTGGCAAATTCATTCACGTAGACTTTCAAATGAACCTCCACAATTAGATGACAAAAGTTGGCAAAACAGTGGGTGAGGCCCGGACAGCAAGTCAAACTACTGATGGAAAAAGATGTAAACTTAACTGGGTCCTTAAATCTAATTACTGAACAGTTATCAAGTGTTAATAGTATTTAATGTTAGGAAACTAATCATTCAATTAAATTAAGATTTCCACAGTAAATGCTGTGAATGGCAGATGAATTAAATGATGCTTGGACTGTCTTAAATTTGTCAATCCATGACTTATTGTTCTATTGATTGATTAACTTATTTTCTATGTTAATGGTGATGACAGTTATAACATTTTCACAGTCACAAATAAAACCATCACTTGACCAGTCATTTCTTGATTTCTATTTTTCATTCCGACTTCAGTCTGACTGACAATACAGTAGATACTGATACTGCAAAGAAGAGTGTTGTTTGCTCAATGGTTAGCTTGATTCTAATCTACAATCTACACAGAATGAAACTATTTGGGTTTTTGTGGACACTGTTTACAAGAGTGCTGCTGCTGAGTTTAAAGTTATACAGTGCAATATATAACGATAACATTTGGTTCTCAATTATTTTTGAGTATTGTCTCTGCAGATTTCAGATCATATTTAAATGTGTTTTGAACAACAAATCAGTTTGCAGAATCTGCATTTGCTTCTTAATTCAGACAAAAAGTGTGCAGACAACTGGTAATTGTCTACATTACTGTGTAATAAGGTTGTTGAGGCAAGTGTTTGAAAAAGGGCCTGACTGACGGGATTTTTGGGGCAAATGCCGATATCGATACTAGGGACCAAGAAAAGTTTGATATCATCATATCATCGCTGAATGCGGTTACCTGGAGGCAGGATATCTTACATTTTAACAGACTTTATTCAAAATATCAGTGTATTAAACAATAAAAACTTCACTTATTAGTTATTAAATAATGAACAACCTTCTGCTGGACAAATTATGTAATTACAGCATTTTACATAACTATCCTAATAATTGTTTCTGGCCTCAGGAAACAGTTTAAATATGGGAGGATATCAGAGAACATACAGACCAATACCAATATATCTGTGGGAGGCCAATATCGGCAGATACTATCAGCAAACCAATTTATCTGTCAGGCTCTAGTTTTAAACTATTTATACTCTACGTTCTAATGATTCAAGTAAACCATTACATGATCATTTTAAACAATGGCTGTTGTGTGATGTTTTGTGTGCTCTAAGAAGACTTACTGGTGCCCTCCTCTGAAACCATGCCCAGCCCCTCTGCCTTGTTCTGCCTCTCAAAGGCATTTAGATCCAGGACACTGCGAAGAACATAAATTCATTTTAAGATGAGCATCACCAACTCTTCAGATCAGTACACCTATATATTTTTTGGATTCAAATGTTAAAAATTGAACTCATGATTGCGAACTGACCAGCAAGTCTGCATCAATGCCTGGACGCTTAAAAAGAAGCCAACGTCCTTCTTATCCCTCAAGTACTCCAGCATTTTCTGACAAAGAGAGGAAGGGAATCATAGAAAGTGCTCCTTAAAAAATGATAACTTAACATTGAAGATAATTTAATCTAAAGGGTTTATTTTCAGAACAGATACCCGTTGAACTTCACTGTTTCCACCATTAAGGATAGAGATACCCAGCTTGAGGGTTGTGGTCACCATTGGGCCAGTCTCACCTACATTAAAAAAAAAAAAGTGAGAGTCATAAACTTAGGAAGGGTAACCTGAATCACAAAGAAGGCAGGTATATAATTTACCTTTACAAGCACTGATCATCTGAAGGACCATCTCTGCAGCACCACGATTATGAAGTCTGGACTGCTGGTACAGGAGCCTTTGTTTCTCCATTTCTTTTTCCTGTGACGGACACAAAAATTATGAGCATTTGCTGCTGTTACATTTATCACACAGAATATAAATAGATGGAGTGGACTCTTTTAGGTCAGATTTTTGATAAGATATTCAGTGGGGGTCTACAATACATCAGAATTTGGTTGAATCAGCTATTCATAATACCATTAGTAAGTTTGACTGTAGTTCCTCCAAAGTTCTTTGTAACTACCAGTTTAAAACTAGTGGTTTACGGCATTAAAGCTGAATATCTTAGCTATTAAGGACTTTAGGGATGTGTAAATATACTGCCATGGAACATCTTTAGGGCTGTTCAATTAAGATATATCTAAGTTTTGTCAATTGTTCTGTTAGCCAGACAACAGTTACAGTTGGATCTACATTACAATATAATGATTAGTGACTAATAAGCAACTAATATTGATGCTACAACTAGTTTGTGAGGTGCAACCTGTTTTAATTGAGAGGATATTTAAAACTTCACCTACTAAACATGTTCATCACAACTTCGCTAACTGTGTACTTACAAATAGCTGGTGCAACAGACTCAAGATGTTTTAGTATATATTAGGCTATTGATTTAGAAGATGTCCACTCTATCCATTCATATTTTCCATTGCAATTCACATTCACACTCCTTTCACACAAGTCCCTGAGTTTTCACTTTTCACTGTCTATAAATCTACCTTTTTTTGCAGTCCATAACTGCGACAATACACATCTATGCATAAAGTGATCTTTAAAAAGAAAGTATCTTTTAATTGGTAATTTCTGTTAATTACCAATAAATGAAGTCAGACTTTTTCATTTTGAAATATATCAAAATGTTCCTATACTTACTCCTTGTTTTCTTTTCTCTTCTGTGTATAGTAATGTTTTTTTTATCACAAGTTTTATGGGTTGTTATGGTCTTTTTAAAGGACCTGTTTGACTCTTGCACACATTCTCTCACCCCACTTCATTAGTCATGGAGTTGTTACACTACTTACTCACGTTTGCTGGCTGGAGCAAGCGTTAGACTACAGGAAACGACCCTGTTGGCTCAACATTTTAGCCATACAGTTTGTCAAAGTGTCTTTATTGCAGCGGTGCTGCATATAAGATACTTTGGACAAGAGCTTTAATCCCTCTGTATCTGAGATATTTCTTTGGCATTTCATAGAAAAACGTGTCTGTGCTATAAAAAATGGTTTAAAATGTTCATGCAAAGAAATTTCTGCTTGTGCAAATGCACATTTCCTTACATATATTATTAAGCCAACTAGGTATGAAATGCCAGTAATAGGAAGAAAATGTCAATCAAATAAATATCTCTAAATCCAGAGGACAAATGGACATTCCTCTGTTCAACCACATCACAAATCAACTTGTAGTATCCCACATCCTGACTAGACAACAACCCCCACTCTGCCACCCGTTGCCTCCCTCCCTCCCTTCCCACATCCAACCCCCCCACCCTCGTATGCCTGACCATGCGCTACCCACTATGTGTCGTGTGGTTCGACCTCAAACTTACACTGCATTCCCTGACCATCTAATGAAACCTAATTATGAACAACACACTATATCATGTGTGTGAACTGACTTACAACTATGACTATGTGTATGAATATTTAGCCTTTAACGCTGCATGTTCTATACTGGCTTTCGCTGTAGTCTGTCAGTATGCTATGTGAGTGGGGGAAGGGGACATTGATCAGTAGCATTCAGTTAATGAAAGCTGGCGTTATGACGGTGACAGGGATTACATGGAGTGATGGGGAAAGAGACAGAGAGAAAGACACATGGAACAGCTATATAAACTGGGAGGAATGACATCAACTTGTTAATGAGTTTCTGTTACATCCCATTCAGAGAAATTTTCAGTCGAGATTTGAATTTAAACAGCCTTGTATAACAAATTCAATATAATCTCCATGCTTTTTGCACAGTATTTTATAATGCCCAACTCCCCAGTTTGATATAGGCATCGTGTTTTAAAAGTATTTTTATATTTATTAATATTTTTTAGTAGTTTTAAGCAACAATATGTGTTGACAAAGAAAAAAATTGCTTAGGGTAATACAAAAAAGAAAATCAGAGTAGCTCTTCAACAATTAGCTCTAATTGTTTCTAACAGCAAAGTCAGCACTGGGTGTATCAATGAGGACAGTGTGCAGCTGCTGTTGCCTTTCCAAGTAAACAGAGTATAAAAAGCCCAACCGGTCTACTCCTGACCTATGAACTGTAGAGACTAAAGGAGCAAACAGGAATGTGGTTGGCTATGTGGTGTGACAGGTAGAATAGTTTTGAGCTTCTTTTTTCATAAACATTGCTTGAATATCATAATTTTTTCCAAAATGATTTACATTATCCATCAAGCTGAATTCATACCTGAATTTAAAAAGTTAGTCATTATTAGTGTGATGACTTTTGTTTTGATAGTTATTGTTATTATTGTTGAAGTTAGATTATGAGGGGTAAGTTCATGGCCTAAGGCAGAAGTAAATGAGTTATGCACCTCTCCCAACATGCATGTGCAGTTTAACTGTGTGAGTGACCATGAAAAAGTTTGAAGTAAAAAACCTTTGTGGTGTTTCTGTTTCATGTAACTGAAAATCCACAGCATAGGCCCTCATGCAGTCATTTGCTTCTGCCTTGTCTGAATTGTGTGTCCAACGTCTTTACCATGCAGCAAAAGAAGCATCTTCCCTTCCGTGCCTTTATGTCCTCATGGGCCTGTTTGGCTAAGCCCTTGAGATGGACATAGCAGACGACTGCACAAGGGTGAACATTGGCCCATGTTGTCAGATTTGGAATTTTCAGTTACCGGATATGGAAATACCACAAAAGATATTAACTTCAAACTTGTAAAATTATCACTCAAAGAGTTAAACTGTGCGAACACATAAGGAAAGCTGGATAACTCCCTCTACCGAAAGCCAAAAACATATCAATGATCCCTACAACATTCAGTTAATTTAATGTAATTTGACCCAATCCAGATTCAAGGCAAGACAAAAGTTTACACAGGATTTAAGGTGTCAACAGTTAAAAGTACATCTAAAAAATTGCCATGTTGTTAAAACAGCACAATCAATTTTTGTCTCAAGGTGCACTGAGATTTTGAAAAGATTAGAATACATATAGTAACTGTTAAAAGTAACAAAAAACTCTGGATTGGAGCTTTGAGTTTCCAAATCAATCAACTCACAATGAATAAAGCACAACATACAAACAGGAGGGACAGAGCCCAGACAAAACAGACAGAGGCAGTGAGAAAAAACAAAGAAAAGACAGAGAGAGAGAGAGAGAGAGAGAGCTGTGGTTGAGAAGTAATGTGCCGATGATGAGGTCACTCAATGCGTTGAGAGCTACCGCTCCACTGTGTTCCTGGTCCCTAGCCCCTGGCCGCCCATTACCAGTTCTGACTGTCGCACCTCAAAGGACATCTCATCCTGAGCATTTTCCATCATTTCCTCTCCCCCTTCTTCTTCTTCCTCACCAATATGGCAACTCTAATTATGTGGAGAGCAAAAGAAGAAAACATGAGAATTCAAAGCAAATTGTACACTTAATAGCCTTAAAAACTGTCCAAACTCCTTTGCAGTGACTCACCTTTGCCATAATGTCGGCATATGCCATATAAAGATGATCTGTATCAAGTTTACTGGAGTGGGGACAAGAGAAGAAAACTAAACATAAAACTAAGAATAACATGTCACTGTGTGTTTTCTCCTCATTTCTACATTTAAGCGTTCTATCAGTGAGGATCTATCAAACCTCTTTTCCGTTAAAGCAGTGCGACTGAAATGAAGAATAAGCTGGTGGAGGGGATCTGGCTTTGTTTCTTTCTCCTCCTCTTCATCTCCTTCCTCTTGCTCCATCGCTTTCTGAGATGCAAATGGAGCAGGAGGGTGAGTAATGGCTCAGAAAAAGATTATTTTAAAGAAAACAGACATAAGACGGCACTCACAGATAAGTCATCTATCATCCTATCCTCAAATGAGTAACCCTCAGTGTAAAGCCAGTTGCGCTTGTAGCCCTCAAGGAACATGTTTGAAGCTCTGTGCCTACAGTGCATGAAAACAAAACGGAGAACAAAAAACAACTTCTACTTTATTTCATTCGCCCTGGTTATTTTGTGAGTGCTGCACATATCAGTCATTGTTGCTTTCTTACCTTGGAATGTTGTATAGTGGCGTCATCCTAAAACAAGCAACCACAGCCCTGCGTCTCTGCTTGGACAACAGTTTATGCCAAACCATCTTCTTGGATTTAAAAGGGTGCTCAGTCTGCACCAGAGAAGGAAGACATTTGCAAAATGGCCAAAAGACTTGTTAGTATATTTTCATATACAGCAGGTAAAATTATACGTTAACCATTACAGTTCAAAAGTTTTGAATCGTTGCCACAAATGCTTGATTCGGTACAGTCAGATGACTAGGAGAATTTCTCTACTCTCTTTTGAAAGCTCTTTCCTCTTTACAAAGAGATGTTATTTTGCATGAGAGGTTTGCAGAAAGTAATGTTTTGTACATGGAGAACTAAACACTGCAAAAGATTCAACCAGAATGAAATCGGAAATGACAGAAAGAGACAAAAACACCAGTGATTATTTCACATACAAGCAACTGGATGAGCACAGTCTTATTCAAAGCTATGTCTTTCCTCCACCTCTGTCAGTGTTCACTTCTCAAACTCTGTGCTGCATAAACAGTACATGCCTACTCAAGTTATTGTGGCTAAGAATGGTCGCTCACCACTTCAAGGTGGTAGAGGACAGCAGAAACCTCCTGCACTCTCTTGACAACTTTCACTGGAGCGTCAGCGTCTTCGGCCTTGCCTGCCATCTCCTTGTACAGAGCCATCTGCCAGCGCATGGATGGGTTGTCCACCTTATCACGACACAGAGATACAGAGCTTTCTGAAATGTGGTGTTACTGACAATCTGCTATCAGAAATCAGACTCAACAGAGGTAAATACAACACCTCAGAACTGACAATACAGGAGTTATACCTTGCCCTGGAGATGAAGGTTGTTCTGCAGGAATTCTCTGACTTCTTCATCAGTGTCTCTCTGTGAAGTACAAAGTTTTATCAACCACTGTCCTCCAAAGAATGATTGGGAGGTGAACTGGTCCCTAGTTACTATACTACAGTATATAACATAATACTCAGACAATGAATGTTGAGCAGAATTCATTCAAACTCAGAAAAAAACTACCAAAGAGTATCTGATCTTTGCCAAGTTGATAAGCTCCTGATCGGCGGGAGAACACATGTTAAGGCCGATGGGGAGCATCTTTTTCAAGGCAGCCACAATAAGTGAAGTCTGCACAGAGTAACGATCCCCCCGTCTCTTCTTCTTGGTACGTTCTGCATCTGAGCCTCCACCCTGGGAAAAGGGACAATAAACCAAAAAGCAATCACAGTATCTCTTAAAATGCCACAGGAATTACGCCACTGCTTTGTATCAAACAAATATATCAGGCAGTCACTTCCAGGGATACAAGCCCTCATAAAGTAATGAACTATTTTTCCCTTAAAGGCTGAAAATGACTGCAAAACAAAAATAGCAAAAATGCAACTGATTCTACAGTATGCAACAACAGATAGTAAGTACTTTATTGAACATCATTCCTCCTTTCAGCAAACTACAAGCAATTTATTTTGCTACAGTAGATCTCTCCATGTTGATGTACCCAGCTACATTCACTGGGGGATTTAAGAAAAAACACATTATTGTCAACAATGTGTAAATGAAACCTAAGTGCCAATATTTGGATGCCTGTTTAATGCTATTCCCTGCATTTATCATTGTTTCTCTGGGCTCAGACTGGTAAGTAGAGGGTATTGTGAAAATGTGAGGGCAGAGTGGGGGTACAGCTAGCTTTGGGAAAGGGAAGCTGAAAGGAATGGGTCATATAAGAAAGTAAATCAGTGAAATTGCATTTACAAAAACGTGCAAACAGAAAATAGATTTCATTCAAGTGCCAAAACATTCACCATTCTTTGAACATGATGAATAGCTAAAACAAGCTCATGTTTTTCTTTAATTGTGAATTCAGTTTTGTATCAACTGCAGCCTTGGGTGAAAGATTAAAATATTAGATGAAGTTACAGTGCAAACCTCTTGAAATTAGAGTTAGATGGATTAGTAGCAGGCTGTTAAAATCATACAACTACTTTAAAACACACTGTCTATGGGATATGTCCCTGTGCTCGCCTCCTGAACTCCTGTTCTGTTTCAGTGAGTTCAGAGCTTCTGTCATCTGCTCTTTCTGGAGTCCTCCGAGATGTGAAAATGTATGTGAGGGCTTACCAATACAGAAATTAATTTTAAAATGTGAATGTTAAGTTTATTGAATTCATGCTCAATGAATAGGTCGCAGGTTTTTTTCTCTTTGAGCTGAAGAAGTGTAAATAATACAATCATACTGTAACAACCACCTCAAATTAAAGAGTATGGTGAAAATTCACTGGACAATCTGAGAATGTCTAATATGTAAATCTAACTTAGGGACACTGCGATTGAACTGACGAGTAGCCTGACACTACAGGCTACATACTACAGACTATTGATAGGCATTCTTTTCAATACAGGTGTTTATGTTAAAGGGATACTTCAACCAAAAATGAAAATTCAATCATTATCTGCTCACCCTCAGGTGAAGTTGTTTAGTCCACAGAACACTGCTGTAGTTTCACAGGAAAAAGGTAGTTGCAGTCATCTCTGAAAGTGAGAGGCGACCAAGTTTTAAAATCATAAAATGCCTCCATACTGTTCATAACTAATCCAAGTGTCTTGAAGCCTCAACATGCCAAGTTGTTTTGAAGAATGTCAAGCTGACATCATGTTTTTAGCCTCACTGTTCACTGTAGCCTGTAGCTCCAAAGATGGGAGTGGGTGTTCACATGTGCAGACACGCACACACACACACACACCGTCTGAAGCTCTTGCTGCGAGGTGAGACTGATGATAGCTCTAATTAATTGCTGCTAATTCAAGCAAATTTCTCTCTGTTGACTGTGAGGGTAGCATGTAAACACAGGTCTGCAGATTCAGTAGGTTCTTGCTGGTCTCGCCTCACACCACTGCGCGAGTTTCAGACGGCGTGTGTCCGCGTGCGCACATGAACGGGGCTCTCATCTCAGGAGCTTCAGGCTACAGTGAACAGTGAGGCTAAAAACACGATGTCAGTGACATTTTTCCAAACAATTTAGCATGTCGAGGCTTCAGGA
>JAQLOL010000006.1:11871201-11885197 GCA_029783665.1 Naso thynnoides
TAAAAAGCTCTAACTAGTGATTTAAAATGCTGTAATTACATAGTTTGTCCAGCAGAGGGTGGTCTGTTAATTAATGACTAACAAGTGATGTGTTTGCTGTTCAGTGCACTGATGTTTGGAAAAAAAAGTCTTAAAATATAAGATATACTGTCCTCAATATCGGTATCAGCATCTGCCCAAAAATCCCAGATCAGTCAGGCCCTTCTTATGTACTCCCAAAAAATACCCAACCTGTTCAACCTCACCTGTAAGGGGACGACTGGACTCAGTGTGTAGATGTTTGCATCTGTTCCCACAAACCCAGTGGAGGAGAAATGGAGTTTGGGACGAAGACACGTGGTGAGGCCAACCCCAGGTAAAGCATGAGATTTGTCAGAGTACAGCATGATACTGCGTGTGTCGTCTGTCATTGGAACAATGAACTCCTTGTTGGTTCCCAGCCGGTTCCTCTTGGCAGACTCCAGGTGCATGCTGATGAGCAGGTCATAGAAGCCGCTCCTCATTGGTCCGGGCAGGTAGGTGTTCTCTATGGCGTAGAAGAGCTGGGATTCATCCACATGGCTGCACAGGGCGTGAGCAACACGGTTGTTTCCCAACGCACACACTGAGCCATAAAGCTTCAGAGTATGATAGTGGAACTTCAGCAGGTCCATACGTTCAGACAGCTCCAGGATGTCAATGCACCTACATGATACAAAGAGAAAAATTTGTATGAGGAACAAAAAGCAACACTTTTTGCTACAGATAAATGTAAAGTGATGCAGCTCTGACCTGTTCTCCTCAGGGATGTGGAGGGCCATCATGGTGAGCGGCTCCAGACACTGCACTATCCAGCCTAGTCTCTCACTTACACGTCCTGTCTTTGGAGTCAGGAAGTGGTTAGGCATGCGACTCCAGATGACTGGGGTTAACATCTGGACGTCCAGTCTAGGAGGGCACTGGGGGACGGTGTTCTTGCGTTCACTCCGGAACATGGCAGCTGAGATTGGCATAATGTTCTAGCAAGAGACAAGTACACAAAGACAGTTATTCAACAAAGTTTGGAATGTGTGACTGTAGTCTTGATTTTAAGGAGGGGCACAAATTAAAATTCCTTGTTGCTGACCTTGAGTTTGCCAAGCTCAAACTGAATCATATTCTGGCTAGAGGGAAGGACAAAGACAGCTGGAAACAGTTTCGTGTTGGGCTCCACCTGCCAACAAGGAAGATAGCATGGTTGTATTTATAAATAGCCTAAACTTATAAGACACTGAAAGAAAATCAGATTAAAGTTTATCTGACCTGGTAAAATGTGTTGATCTCTTTTCCATTAGCAGTGAAAGTCATGAGTCCTGTGTCCAAATCAACCAGACAGCCGATCACAAAATCTTCCTGACTAACTCGGGTCTGCTGGGAGCTGCTGAACTCTCCTCCACAAACCATGTAGCAGTTGCTGCGCTTTATACTGAGGAAGACAGAAAACAATCAAAGCTTTAATTTCATGTTGCTTCTTTCAAATGAAAACACTCTTTTTGTGTTGTTTTTCAGTCTACCAGAGTAACAAACCTGTCATGGATGTTGCCTTTATCGTCACCTACAGTGACTGTTACATTTCTCACTTTGCTGATGTCAAAGTGAGGATCATATTGGTGATAATCTGGTGTGATCCAGCCCACCCACACGCCACCGGGTTCCTGCCCCGCGAAGACTCGCACAGAATAATAGTACTGGCAACAGAAGGAGGTGGTGGGAAAAAAATATTAGTACAGTTATAGGTAAAGGTGCTTTAACATGTTCAATATAAAAATTATCTGCAATCAAAGCAACAGTGTTTATAATGTATGTTCATTAATACATGTGCAGCTACAAGTTGAAGCACACATGAGGAAACTGTGGGTAGATTTTATATATTTATAAATATTTTAACCACATAAATCTAAGTTATGGTCATACTGTGGTTGTGTTAAGGATGATGTCGACATCATCCCTGTCATCTGGCACGACATCCTCCACTAAGCGGGGCATGGTGGGTACAACAGGGGGTGGAGTTATCAGTGCAGCTTTCTTTGCCTTGAAAAGGAATCTGCAAACAACACCAGCATTTACTCACCATATATAAAAATGTAAACACAATATCCCTGCTGTCTTCTCAAGTCACTCTCCATTTTCTATACAAACCCTTTCTTCTTGCTTTTCTCAGTTGAAGCATCCTTCTCATTTTCTCCATTTTTGATGGCAGGGATCTCTTTAGGCACAGACTGCTCTTTCTTCTCCTCCTCCTGCTCCTTGCGCGTTGCTGATTTTTTGAGTATTTCAAAGTCAGAGTCTGGGTCCACCTCTACCACCTCCTCCTCAGGGATGGTTAGAGCACGAGTAAGGAGGGTGGTGCCCGCTGGGATTTTGAAGGTCTCATGAAACTCAATTGGCATGCTGAGTCTTAAGAACAGCAGATCTGTGTTGGCGTTCTGAGATCCGTATGTCTTGTGGGTCACTTTAAGACAAGGGGGAGTTTCCACTGTCCCATCAACCCGGGACACCTAGAGCATAAGTAAAAGGGAGTCTGGTGGTGGTCTAAAAATATTAACTTAAATTTTTCTCAAAAACACTGCAATTAGTCATGAATAATACCTCAACGTGAGGATGTTCAGCAGGTACAGCGATGAACTGGGGAAGGCTCTTGCTGAACCACATGGTAATGTCTCTTTTCATGTTGATGGCAAAGGGTTCAAATCCCTCCTGCAGGCCACAGATGGTAAAGTAACGAAGACTGCTGACGTTTTGACCCAAGTTGATCCTGCCGACTTGGGACAGGCCCAAACTGCACACAGGTATGAAGCCTAGGGGTGTCCGATACATGCATGAGTGTGAATCAGAAACACAGAACCACATCTGCTACATTCCACTGTCTCTACCTGAAACGTTTGTAGTTAGCTGTTATTGTACTCACCCTCGCCTATCTCAATATCCTTAAAAGCCATCTCTGAGCCAGAGTCACTGATCAACATTTCTCCATTGAGTGTAAACATAATGTTCATCTCTGTGAGGTCAATCATACAACCCACCACATCACCAGACTGCCACTGACGACCAAATGGCTCATTTCCCACATGCCAGCGTTGGGCCTGAAAAACAAAACCGTTAACTCTAGAGCTTGGTATTACAGAGAAGTTAAGATCTTTCACAAGAATATAAACCTTTCGTTCCCACCTTGAAGCCATTGAAGACATACGCCAACTCATCAGCACCAAGCTCAGTGTCTGCGCGAACACTCGGTCTGGCCCAGCCCACTCTCATCTCACCAACAGTCACAGCTTCAAACTCAAAGTACCACTTCCCCTGTGTAACTGCATAAGATTTCTCGGCTCTGAACACTCTGATCTTAACTCCACGGGAGCTGCCGGGTCCATCCCCACCTACATTTACACAAACACAGTGAGAACACTAAATAGAAAAGCATGTAGGTTCCATAAAATGCCTGCAGCTTTAGTAACAGCTCTTGCAGCCTTACATAAAAAGTAAACAAATGTTTCTGCCATAAACTTACTGCTCTCCTGGTCAGGTGGTTCTATGTTGTAACCATAGCCGATGAGTGTGCGGACAGCTGCACAAACTGTGTCTCTGTTGGTCTTTTTCGTCTTTTCATCCAGTAGGTTGTAAGGAACCAGGCGTGGATTACGCTTGTTCATTATATCCTACACAAGAAAATAATATCATCTATGAAATGTAATAAAATAAATGTATGGAAGAAAAGAATGTACCCATAAAATATACACACATATTTATCCTTATTAAAATCATCATTATTATCATTACGATAGGGACTTCTCCATGAAAAACAATGGTGGTACCTGCACAATACTGTATGTCCAGCCCTGGCGAACCCGATCTCGTGCCCACACGTTGTGTCCATTTTCTGCCAGTCTCTCCACTAGAGTGTTCTGATTAGGAGTCAGCTTAACATGGCTGAGGTCCAGAGGGGCTGGTTTATATCCACTGGTCTGCATGTAACTAACAGACAATGTTTTGTGATCAGAATGGGTCCTGAAGAGCCTTTTTTCGCAGTACATGTCACAAAATGAAAATAAATCAATTAAATGTGTTGCAGCTCACGTTTTGGGGAGCTTGGTCCTTTTGAGATTCTCCTCTGCTTTCTCATCTCCCATCCCGACATGACAGCCCAATGCGAGCAGAGTCCTTTGAAGGGAACCACATGAGGCGTTGGCGATACAAAGAGATGAAAAGTAGAGTGCTATTTTTAAAAGGAACAGACTTACTTCAATGTCTCTCCTGACATCGCTAAATTGTAGTTCTTCTCCGGTTCAGGCAGACTCTGGAAATCTACCAGGCAGGGGTGCAGCTTCTTGTTGTCATCACGAAACTTGACATTGATTTTAAAAAGTGAAGTGCAAAGATTTCTTAAGGAAACTGTTAGTGTACATAACAATATTTTCTATAGAAAAAATGATCAATGCTGACAACACTCACTGGTCCAAAGGTCCACCCTTGTTCAATGCGAGTAACAGCCCATAACTCATGGCTGTTTTCTGCAAGCTTCTCTCGAATGCGCTCCAAGTGAGGAGGAAGTACAATCTGAAGGAATATAAAATTTAATGCAATGGAAGAAATAAATTTGGAAAAAGAGAGACGGAAGACGATTTTACCTGTATGGTATCCACTGGATAAGGAGTGAAGGCTGTATGTGAAAGGGACTGAGTTGGACCCAATATGTTGCGCACGTCTTCAAAATCATGCTTATACTCCTTGATGGGCTCAATCCGCAAACGGTCCCTGGGCAGCACTGCCTCATAGCATGGAGCGTAGCCTGGAGGCGGGAGAAACTTGAAATCCCCATGTCGCCCTCCAAGGAGAAAGCGCAACCTTTTTGTTTTTAGAAGAAAATTACCTTTAGCCTTATATCATATCCGTACTGCATAAAAATAATTTAAAAAATTCTGATTATGATTCATAATATCTTACGTGATGCCTGCAGAGAAGCTGACAACAGGGAAGAACAGGCCGTCCAGGTTAAAGTTTTCAAACATGCCCTGAACAGGATGCCCGTTGATACGGAAGGAAATACTGGGCACGCTCAGATCCAAACAGCAGCTGACCACGTCCTCTGCTGCCAGGGTGTGCTGATTGGGTGAAGCAACATGACGTGGAACACGTCCTGTGGAGACACAGAGCAAATAAACTCACGCTTCATGTAGGAAAATATAAGTTATATTGGCACAGGCTCAAATTCACTAAAGTAGAGTTTTACATAAAAGTAATAAATGAATATCTACATGGTGTTGGAGATGGTGCTGGTGCAGGTCTAATCCATGCTGAAGACTACCTCTAAATTATACAGTGTTAACCTTACCTGACCAGAGATTAAGCCCATCAAAACCGTAGGAGTAGAGGTCATCCCCAACGCCGTTGCCTCCCCAGCCTTCTCCTCCACCGGGGTAAGGACTGTAGCCCTCTGTCAGAGCCCAACCCACACGCAGGTGATATGGCTGAGCTGTAAGGAACGGCTCCACGTGGTCCACCATCACCTCAAAATACCACTTCTTGTACTGAGTGGATCCCTCACAAGTTCCAAGGAAAATGTTGGGTCTCATGCTGGAGGAGGATTACAAACAACTACCTCAGTCAGAGCAGATGTTTTGACAAATGGGTTTAAGCTTAAAGACAGAGCACAAAGCACTTTCAGCCTGTACTTAAGGAAGCTCATACAAAATTACCTACCTGGTGACATAATTGATAATGTTGGTTTGAAGTAGGAGGTCACGACCGGGAAGCAAGTTCTCTGTGATGAGATTCTGATTTGACCTCACAGCCACCCCATTACACACACAGAGAGAGCAGAGCACATCCAAGACCTGACAAGAGAAGACAGAGTGATCCATGGACGTTGCTGAGATGCGTCCTTGTAGCCTGAGATTTATATATTATGATATGACATATTAAAGACTTATGTGCAGCATTGACTTAGACTTTTCAGGATTTTCCAGCATGTTTACAAAACAGTGTTACATGGTCCTGACCTTATGGTTGCGTCCATGTTTATCCAGCAGAGAAATGATCGATTTGATGTGATTCTCCTGGATGATATTCAGCACCTCTGGACTCTCAATCAGAACACAATACAACACCTCCAGGATTCCTGGAGAACGTGACAATATATAGATACATCAGTGTCAACAGTATGTGGTTACATGGTATGCTGGAAAAGCACAAAACACCACAATGCAACTTATGTAAACAATCAAGAGACTTAACTAGGTCACAGTTATGGTGTCCGTCTAATGCTAAATAACTTTACTCTTGGAGAGAAGAAAAAGAAGCAAATCAACAAAGTGCATTAAAATGAGCTTCTACATGTCTTATCTACCTGAAGATGCCTCCAAACGATCCAATTTACTGACCAGCCAGTCAAGGTTATCACAGAACAGGGCACAGTTTGTGCGATTTCCCCTAATTAAAGACGCTTCATGATAAAGAGAAGTAACACGTTAAAAAACAAAGAACAGAAACATCTCAACCATAATCAACATGAACGCATCAAACAAACCACCAGAATAGGCATACCGAGCAATTCATACAGTAGATTTACTATCTCCTTCCATGATTCTGCGGCTTCCTCCCCTGCGTACTCTGAGAAGTGGGCGGCTGTGTTGTAGACATTGAGCCGATCAACACAGTCCAGGACAAGAGTGATCATTCCCTGTTTAAAAAACATCAGATATCAAATAGAAAAAGATTAACCAAATGAAGTTTTCATCCAAACGTGCATCTGTTATACATTCTCATGAACGGTCATTCCTCAGCAGGCAGACCGACCTCCTCCTGGAAGAGGTTCTGTCTGTTCTTCAGGGAGCGAAGCTTAAACTGCTTGTCCTCGTGCTCCAGCTCCTCCTCAGGGGGTCGGAAGTAAAAAATGAGGTCTTGCAGGGAAAGCACCACTGTGTCCATGGGCAGAGATGGTGGGTTGGCAGATTTGTTTTTTCCACTCAGTGCATCGAGACCTCTGGAGACATTAATAGGACGTGGTGAGAGTGAAATATGCTGCATCTAAAAAACCAAAGAATGGCTATTAGCAATAATTTGAATAGAATAAAACTTAAATAATGCTACTTGATGAACTGGTTGAAGAGGCCTGTTGTGCTGTAAATCATTCTGGCAGCTTGGGACTCTTCAGTTTGGGATCGGGCCACTGTGAGTGCATCATCCATGTGACCTTCTTTATGGAGTATAGCCTATGATTGAACACAGGTGCTTCTTAAACACAGGTATATACCGTTACATGAACACACAACATGTTTAAATTTTTACTTTTGCTTCAACATTCATCGGTATTTTTCTATTTAGCTTATCATCTTGATGTACAGTTCAGCTATACCTTTCTCTTTAGAGGACCCAGACGAGCAGATTTGGCATCAACAGCAGCGTACGTGAGCCAGAGGCCGGAGGACACATGCTGCACAAAGCACATGGACTCTCCATACTTAATCTCAGGCGTGCCCATGCCCTCCACGTCTCGCTTCTGTGTGACCTCAATTTTCTCCTGTAGTTTCAATAAAAAGTGCACTTTGCATTTAGGCTGCTAAAAATCTCTACTCTCTCTACACTCCATGAGGTCTCAAACAACTCCCAAACAGTTGACTTTGCATGACAGTGACCTTTGAGATTCTGAAGCAGAAGGCTGACATCTTGGAGTTTGCCTTCTCTGCATCCACCAAAAGCAGCCCTTTCTCTTCATCCAGACAGAGGTATCTGCCTGTTGTTATGTGACGTATCCGGAAAGATTGACCCCACTTGATGTGACCTCCACTCCAACTGCCAACAGGCACAAATGATTGAGCATCCACATACTGTGAAGTCACTTAAAGTGATTAGTTGTAATACAGATGTTGTTAAATGTAAGGAATCAAGATACTCACGCAATACGTAACGGCTCAAGTCTCCATAAGGATCGAGCGTGACTGCATACAGCTCCGCCTTCATAATGAGCAACTCTGAAACAAACACGTTGACCAATGATGTGAAACTTTTTTCAAGTACTTTACAGGCAGCCAGTGGTTTCAGTTCATGTCAGTACTCAAAGAACAGACACTTTTTCCTGATAGGTAATAGTTGGATAGGATAGTTGCAATTAACTTTTTTTGGTTATTCCATCATTACGTTACATACAATGCAATCTGCAATCAGGGACCTCTCTGAAAAAGTCCTTCATGCTGTGTTTAGGGGCCCAATAACCCTATATTTGTATCTGCCAAAACACGCATACACATTGTAGATAAAATCTATTGTAGCAGAAAAAATGAGCTGCAAACATTTTATTATCAGCATAATTGATTAAAAACTCTGTCAAGTGTGGATATCTTTTAGGACAGTCCCTAATCATCATGCACCAGAAGATATTTGACTCCAGAGGACTTCTATAAGAAACAAGGCTAAAAGTGATTTATATAGCTAAAAAAGCTAAAAGTAACTGATGTAGTATAAAGCTAAAACAACCAAACTCTGTTGTGTTTATTATTTGATGGTATGTACAGCAATGAAAGGTATTGGTCACCTGCGTTGGTCATCCCCTTGGTCAGCTGCTGGGATCGCCAAACACTCGTCCATGTGACCATGGAACAGCCTGAGTACATACCCTCCAGTCAGAAAACCTAGAGGGGAAACATGTTGTCAAATTGCTTGCAGAGAATAGGCAGTTTTTTGGACTATATAGGCTTTTTAGCAGCAGGATTACAGACCTTCAGCCAGCTCACATCCAGACATCACAGGGGTCATAGTCCACAGTGTTTGCATGAAGGAGGCATCCACCATCAAGTCACCGCTTGCGTAAGACAGATGCTGAGAAGAGCACAGATGGGACAATTGTGAAGATTAATTGATAACCCACTGTAAGCTATGGTGCAGTTGAATAAAATTATGGTTACCAGGTATCGCTCTGAAGAAACACTGACGAGAATGAGGTCATCTCCCACCCTGACCTTCTCGCCTTCAGACCTCTGCTTGGAGGCTGGATGGATGGTCCACCAGCAGGCCTCACCTGTGACGGACAAACAGATTTAGAGTGCAGAAATCTACATTGGCGTGCGGGACACTGTGTGCGTTAAAGTGCATGGCCACCTGTGGAGTCCTCCTGCAGGCCCACATCAAAAGCCAACTTGTCTGTCAATGAGCGCGAAGTAGTCAAGCAGCTTAAGTACTGCAGCGTAAAGAGAGGGACAAGTCAGTGTGGTGAGATGACATACAGCCCATACAATAATGAATGATTGTAAGGAGAACTGCTGCTTAGGGAAGAGGACAAGAAAGAGCAGCAGTAGCCATGTGTTTGACTATAAATGTGCTCACCATGCTGGAGTGAGTGTGTTTCAGGAGGATGGCATGTCCGTACAGGAGAGTTCGGTGTCCCCCACCTTGAGACGACTGAGAGAAGATTGTAGAGGCAGAGTTATTAAAAGCACAAAGGGTGAAAGGAGGTTAGCGCAGTACAAGTAAGGCAGGTCTATGGACTCCTAGTTCAAAAGAAGTATAAAAACAAAATCCATGTCTTTGCAGCGGAAAAATCAAGCAAGGTGAAAGTGATGGGTAACACATGTCTCAGAACACACATGAGCAAAACAATATCCAAGTTGCATTGTTAAACTGAGAAAGGTAATGAAAAGCACACAAAAATAACTTCAACATGAAAAACATTATTATCGTTAGTGTTTTTTTAAGTTCACTGTCTGTTATTATTTATTCACTGTACGTTAAAAAGAAGCCGGTTAGGTTGAGGTTTATCTAAGGTCACTGACACGGATCAGTAGAGATCTTGCAAGCTGAGTTATGACACAAACTCTCAAGTTGTAGCAGTGGACAGAAGTTTCATGGCACAGTTACAGTGACGAAAGAGCAAACCTACCCATTTGTCCAGATCCACAGCCTAGGGTTGGCATTTTTAAGAGTAAAGGAGCGAGTGGCGTCAAGTCAGAAAAGACATAAAGCAAGTCAGAGTGCTGAATGACTAATAAATTGTACTTGTTTAAGAGGCAGTTTTTAACCAAACATGCTAATCCCTGTGTACTTGTGTCCTACCTCGTCCACAGAGGAGTTGGATAGCATCTCCTGTAACGCCCGCACCGACAGCGACTGCTCCAAGATAAAGCAGCAGATAGCGAGGTCTGGAGGGACATTCTGAAACACACGACAAACAGTAAACCCTGTGACATACAGCAACTGCAACCCTGGAATAAATTAGATAATAGGAATCTAGCACCTTGTCCTTTCACTACCTGAGCGTTCGAGGTGGTCTCAAGGAAACACAGACGATTCCCAAACCCTTCACACGACAGACACAGCTTGATCTGCTCCTTAAGAATGGATGCAGTGCACTGAAGCACAACTTGATCATCCTACAAACACATAACAAGTCCAAAGTGACAGAGAGCTTTTTAGGAGGAAAACATGGCGGCAGAGCTAAAGTGATTTACATGCAACATGGGTCCCAAACCAAGAAGGTCTGGGAGAAAACTGGCATTTTGGATTTTAGATAAATCTCAAGTAATGCTGTGTTCTTTAGCAGCAAACAGTTTGGCTGACACTTTGTACAGCCCCCCTGGAGTCACCAAAGGCTTTTAACAACCTTTTTCATATATACTGTATTGTATTACTCTCCTTGGCCTGCAAATGACTTTGACATGATCCGTGGAGTTCCCCTTCATGTTACATGGGTTTGAATACTAAACTTGTTATTCATGACTCTACCAGGTTGAATCTTGACCCACATCATCTCTATATTTGTGAGGGTTTGTATCCCAAGTTAAACTAATTAAAGGGGGCTACGTTCCAAAGAAGTACTTATTGAAGGACACAAATGAATCAGATTTCTGGCCTCATCTCACTAAATAAATTATAGGTTTTTAAATAAATTTGTAACTAAAATAAAAAATAGGAACTCGGGACAATATATTAATAACAGGAACCTTAAAACAGCTGCGTTTTCACACAGCTCTTCCTCACAGTAATTTGGTTTTGTCCTGTTCATGTATGTCTCTGTGTTTTTCCCTGGCACTGCTCTAATCTCCCCTCCTCTCCGGCTCCATGACACTAGCCACTCCCTCCCCCCAGCTCTCTATTTCAGGCCGCTGCACCTGCTGTTCACACATCCCATTCTGGAAAGCAACAGATATTCAGGATTTGACAGCCAGGAAAAAAAAAAAAAAAAAAAAAAAACTTGGCCCACATTGCACTGACGTGATAATGCAATTAGTCAACATGCTGAGGAGGGGAATATTTCATTAAAAATACACTTAGAGTTACCTCAGCTCTAAACCTTTATCTGCTAACACTTCTGGTTCTTTTAAGGCTAATGCCACGAAGCACATGTCACTTCTGTAAAAAGCTCAACATAGTTTTAAACTGTGTTTTTAGTGTGTTAAACAATGAAAAATAATTACATTTAGTTTGTGCCCTATTGCAGTCGTTTATAAAGCTTTTAATAGTTTTGAAGATTTGAACAAGTCTTAGCTGTCTGCTGCTTTTCACAATAAAACTAACTAGTACATAATGACAATGAAAAAGAATGAACTCTGTACATTTGTATATTATTTTACATGTGTGTATGAAGCTAAAATCCTATGAAAAGAGCACTATAATGAAACGTGCAGCACTTGAATAAAGAGGTTGTTAACACGTTTAATTTTACGTCGAAGAGTGTTGAAACATCAACAATAATATAGAAAGTATTTCAGACCAAAAGAACCAGAGCTGACAGAATTTTATTTTCAAGTTAAAGCTGGTGCTGAATGTAGCAGTTCTGTGACTCAGTTGTTGTTGCTATAATATACAGCTTAAGCACGAGTAAGAAAGAAAACGTACTGCGCCTGTGTAACACTTTGCAGGGTTATAAAAAGGAGTTGATGCAGACTGTTTCCTGTTCATTAATCTCATGTACTGAACACATGGACTGCTAAAATATCTATCCTATATTGTAGATGTAATACACAAGTAAGTAGTTTGTTAATCATTTTTAACATCTTATAAAAGCAGTGCAACAACAGCTTTAGCACCCTAAAGTACATCCAGAAAAATATCCTATGACATAGCTAAGTATAAAAGGACCATACCAGTGTTACTACATGTCAGTGTCCTTTGTCACATCAGGTTATATAAACCTTGCACATTATTCCTAAAATAACTTTATCTATGAGACATTGTTTTTGTATTTTGTCCATATAATAAACTTTACTAAAAGTGCCAAAAAAATGTGTTGAAACATTTGCTAAAAAATGTCTGTCTCAAAACCCTGTCTTCACGCTAATATTTAAGCAAAAAGGCAGCATTTGTAAGGAACTATTTTTCCAGGGGTAATAGCTTTTGTTTCCCGGCTTCCCTCTCTCTAGCTGAATAATTTTTGACCAAATAAACGTAGACATTCTCTTTAGAAAGGTGAATTATTTATACCTAGCATTTTTCAGGTGTCCCATAATGTTTCTATACCCTGTTTGAACATGAACAGCAGTGAACGGGGTTTAAAAACGCAGTCTGAGATCTACTAAAGTAAACACTTGGTCAAATTTTAACATCCTTTGTAGAAGATAGGGGCCATCTCAGTTAATGGTGAGAAGTCAGAAACAGAATGGCGTGGTGCCTCAAGTTTTGCACGTTACGTTTCTAAGATAGTGTTTCAACATTAGGGCTGTGCTAAAAAACTGATACGGCAATATGTCTCAATATTTATTTTTGTGATATCTGTATCGTATCCTGACTCATGTATTGTGATGTGTATCATATTGAGAAGTCCCTGCCAAAACCCAGCCCTAAATTTCAGTGACACAGAAGAACACTTATGCACTTTATTTTCTTGTTGTGAATTTCAAATGTCTTGCATGCAATATAAGTGCAAGAGTGCACTTATAATTCTCTTTCATTTTAATGTAATGGCAGCTACATCAGTGTGTTTGGTAATTTGCCAATATGGCTCAAATAAACAGGAAAGGAAATTTTAAATTAAATTGTTTGACTCAACTTGTCCAGTGAATTATCAATATGTGATGTGATGAATTAATACTACCCAGATCGTACACAGTGACTGTTATTTTAGCTGTTTTTACATTTTCAGTGATCACAATATGCATCATATCGCAGTGCATCGTGATATAATCGGATCGTGACCCATGTACTGTGATGCACATCTTATCATGAAGTCCTTGCCAACACACAGCCCTAGCCCACAGGCAGAGACACCAGCAGACTGAGTGATACAGATGCCAACATGACGACAGGTGAGCAGTTGAGTTTACATCCAAAACACAATTTTTTTTTTGTATAGGAAGTTTAACATGTAAGTTCATATGTTAAAAAGTGGAAAAAATCTTTTGAAACCAGCATCTACAACAAACACTTGTGGTACTACTAGTAAAGATCCACATGGACTGATGTAAGCAGGTGCTCAAATGGGCCAAACATTGAACCTGCTAATCCTCACACAGTAAATATAGAAGTCAGCTGAGTTCAGGGTGAACGACAACAGACTGACAATAAATTTATGACACATTGTTCACATATTTTGCTTTAGTGCTGTGTAAAGAAATGAGACAAGACATTTGCTAACATTCAACATTTTTAAATGTACACATATGTGGCTGTAGTATGTGAAAACTCAATATCTGATTTGAATAAGTTCATACCAAATTATCAAGTAAATGCTGCTGTAGCAAAAAGACTGCAGTTACACTCTAGGATGTACAACATAATCAAGTGGTGCTTATAATGCAGTGTATGTTTGGCTTACGCTAACGAGAGGGATAAAGTTACCGGAGTCCATAGAAACTCGAGTGTCACTATGTGGAAAATCTACAATAGCTGGGTATCAACTCTGACCGTCCAAATAGAAAGTGTTACAGTAAACTGCCTGCAAGGCCATAATGCCCTTCTGCAAGCACTGGCACCGAGATCTAAACAGGAAATCTGATAGCTCAGTGGTGAGTAACGCAGCAAAAATAGACACAATTAACCTAAATATTTGATTTTTATA
>JAQLOL010000006.1:11885644-11902306 GCA_029783665.1 Naso thynnoides
ACCTAGATTTAAAAAAAATAAATAAATAAAATAAGATAAAATAAAATAACCCTAAGTTCGATCCCTGGAAAGTACAACTCACCTGTGGGGTCAGCTGTCTGTGCACCCTCACTGTGCATTTTGAAAAAATATTAAAAACATTATTAATGAAGAAAAACGCAGCAAAATACAAAATTCAACTGAATCTGTTAGCCTACTAGCGTTAGCTGTACGATAGTTTACGTCACCATTAACTTTAACCAAGGTAACGTTATGCTACTGTTAGCCTTACTGCTGTGACATAAATGTAATAAAAAATTATGCCCTTTAACAGTAATTTTTTTTTTTTAAATAACAGTATTAGGAGAGGTAGGTTCGAGTAAAATATTGAAAGGTCGCCGTTATTGAATTTTGTGTTTAATGTTGCAATTTTATTAAGGCTCTGCTTTTTTTAAACTGTGGAGGGTAGCAAAGCGCGCGAGGTGAGCGACGTCAGATGGTTGTGAACCGTAAAAGAAGAAAACGGTGCGTCGCTAAAACAGTTCCCTCTTCGTTTCCAAAACACACAATACAAAGTGGTGTCAGGTGAGAAATATTTAGTTTTCAACGAATGTTAACTATATTAACCCAGTCATAAGACATGCATATTTACCAGCATGCCGCGCAGAACTATTATGCAAGTGTTAAAAACTGAAATACTAACATAAACGTTTTAACAAACGTTATGTCTCTTTTGCTAACTTAGCTGCTAGCTGAACGTTAGCTCGCTAAGCAGCGCTAATATTACCTTAGCTTCATTGCCTACAAAGTGGCAAGTTAATGTTTTGACATCAGTGCATGCAATGTGGTGACTGTTTTCGTCAGTAGCATTAAATTACCAACTTGTACGCAACTACAAGCCGGTAGAGTAAAAGCAAATGCATCCGTTGGTGTCGGTCCGGAGAGCAAAACGTGTGTGACATTGTTGTCAATTGAGTTTTATTTCTGTCTAAGGGAATTAAAGGTTGGCAGGGAGGAGAAGCATGGATGCCTTCACCCACATGCTTACAGATCCTCTTGATCCCAAAGAAGAAAACGACGGACAAATCACAGAGGAATGTATGCTAGGAAACTGTAGAGTGAGCCTCCCAGAGGATCTACTTGAGGACGTGAGTTACCTGGCGCCTAGTGAGGACATGCTGCTGATTGTTTACAATTGTACCCATGGAACATGATAATTATTGATCTGTTTACTTTCGTTTGAACAGCCTGAAATATTCTTCTCTGTTATGAGTGAAAGCACCTGGAAAGATGTACTGTCAGATTCCCAGAGGCAGCATCTTCGTCAGTTTTTGCCACAGTTTCCTGACAACAGTGTTGCAGAGCAGGACAGCACCATCAGTGACCTATTCAACAACAGAGACTTTAACTTTGGAAATCCCCTTCATCTTGCACAAAAGCTTTTCAGAGGTGCTTTCTAGTTATCCTCTTATTCACCCACCAAAACATAATTATACCATGCTGAGTGAACTCTTTGTGATCACGACTCTCATCATCTCAACCCAGATGGATACTTCAATCCTGAGGTGGTCAAGTACAGACAACTGTGTGCCAAGTCCCAGAGGAAGCGACAGTTGTACTCCCTTCAGCAGTATTACCACAGGCTGTTGAAGCAGATCCTTGTCTCCAGAAAGGTATTTTTCTTAAACTTTTCAGCACACAGCATATGACCTCTTGCAGTTAGTCTTAACATGTCCTCTTGTTGTAGGAGCTCCTTGAGTTTGCAGTCCAGAATGGTCTGGACTTTCCACCAAAAAGAAAATTACCATCCAAGACTAATGCTGAAAGGCGGGAGCTAAGGGTGAGAAGAAGATTGAGCCGTGTATTAAAGGAAGTCAAAATTGAGTGTGGAGACAGCAACGCTTCCTCTGATGATGACGGTCAGTCTGTTATTCTCAACTCTAAAAAAATCACAAGCTGATATAGACACCAAGTTCAGTACAGATAGGCAGAATTGACCATAAAACTAACCATATCAGTGCTTTTGTATGTCTTATTATTAATGTTATTATTGCATATGTGTGTAGACATATCCTTATGGACTCCGGCACCACAATCACCTTCCTCTCCGACACCCACTGTCTCGCTCAGAGTTCTTCCCAGCCTTTCCACTCAAGACATGAAGACTACTGGTAAGTGATTTCTGCAGTATCCAGATGATTTTCTCCAAATATTTGAGCATAGTGAATATAATGTTGAAAGACACTGAATGTATTTTTTAATTTAATAGAAAAAGTAGAACTAGGAGAGCGGGACTTAAGAGCAATGCTGCAAAACCATCGAGAGAAAAGGAAGCGACAGCCAGTAAGAAAACAATAACAACAAAAACAAAGATATGGTGTAGTTTTAATTTGTACTGTTAATCACTAAAGATTGATTTATTCAGGATCATCCAGACTTAATGACTTCTGATATCCATCTTGGAGATATACTCTCAAGAACAAATATTGGCCGGAAAGGGACTGTGCGTAAGTGAATTGATTGAAAAACAAACAAATAAATAAATCCTATACTAGAGTCTTGTTTTTGTCGATTTTATGACACGCAGTGTTTCTTTTTTTTTTTTGGTCCTGTTTTTCTCCAGCACTGTTTGATCTGTCTCTGCCTAAGAAGAAGATAAAAGAAGAGAGAAGGAAGAAGAAAATGAGGACAATTAAAGTGGAATGTGAGGATCCATGTGAAACTCTTGCGCCTTCAGACACACAATCAGCTCCACCAGCAAACATCATCAACTCCTTACCGGACACACCCTCTACCCCACTGCCCAACATCAAGGAGGAGTGAGTCTAGTGCCAGGATGGTGTTCAGAATAATTATATAAGTGTGTGTGTGTTTGTGCGTGTGATGTAGAACCATTTTAATTGCAGGATTGTGGAGGAGTCTCAGAGCAGCCCGGTCACAGTCGAGGAAACAGCTGTCAGTTTCTTCAACTTGTTGGAAACCATCTTAAGGGCAGAAAATCTTTGCAGTACTTCAATGGTATGCCCACCCTCTTACATACACGTTTTGATCTCAGTTGTAACTGCATTTTAAACGGCAACATTTTGATCTCTCAGTTGGAGGAAAAGGTTCAGATATGGCAGTCGTCTCCAGCCAGTTCCCGCAACATTTGGTTTTCATCTGTCCCATGTTGGTCTGACTTGGTTCTTCAAGCCCTGCAGTTCCTTGCAGGAGAGACTAAAGGTAAGTCACAGTGGTAATTAACACCAGAAAGATCTGCTTTTATTTCCCTCCTCATTGTTACTCATGTATTTTCCCCACGCTGTTTGTTGATCAGATGGCATGATGGCACTTCCCAGCGGCTTCTTTCCGTTTGTAGAATTTTCCGAAGAATCTCAGCAGTGGAGGTGGATTGGTAAGAGGGATCAGCTTTTGAAATTCCTGATCGATGCTGTGCTTTGTATTCAGGCTGATTATATTCTTAAAGATTTAAGTCAATAATTTTTTTTAGGCCCCACACAGGATACAGAGAAGGATCTCAGTGCACTCTGTCAGCTGTGGCTGGACTCCAAAGATTTAGTTGTCAAGGTAGTAGCACTGATTCTACAGTTTGAACCTTTTCTTTTTTTATATATTTACCAAAGTTTTATTTGTGAGAAAATTTAAACAGGCTTCTTTTTCTTCCACAGACAGAGAATGAAGACATGTTAGAGATTACTTCTCCCACACCGAGAGTGTAAGATTTATTGATTCATAAACAACTGTTGACATAATGCAACAGCCAATTAATGGCTTAATTGTCCAGAAGTTTATGTTATTGTTGTTGTTGGACTGAGCATGCTTTATTTATGGTATCAATTTATGGATTTTAAATAGCAATTCATTTAGCTTAATTGTCTATAAGATGAGAGATATTTGAAGCTTTATATTGACACAGTGAAGTAGTTTCAGTTTCCATAATATGGTTGTTAACAATGTGTTTTCTCAAAACAAGCAGTTCCACTGATTATGTGGTGCGGCCCAGCACTGGAGATGAGAGACAAGTGTTTCAAATCCAGGTTTGTGCTGCCAGATTGATTTTTCGCACAGTATTTTTAACATTTTGCCTCTTTTGCCTGGACGTAACTCTCCAAGCCAACACGCATCTTTCTTTGTTTGATTTTTAGGAGCAGCAGCGATACAACCAGCCACATAAGGCCTTCACTTTTCGAATGCACGGCTTTGAATCTGTTGTCGGGCCTGTTAAAGGGGTGTTTGATAAGGAGATGTCTCTCAACAAAGCCCGGGAGCACACACTGCTTCGCTCAGACAGACCGCCATACGTCACCATTCTCTCTCTGGGTCAGACCCTTTGTTTGACTCTCGACTACATTGTCATGTTGTAGGGGAACTATTGCTTTAATTTTGCACAAAGAAAACTACTGACGTGATTCAAACTTCTTTTTCTTCTACAGTGCGGGACGCAGCAGCCAGATTACCAAATGGAGAAGGAACAAGGGCAGAGATTTGTGAACTGTTGAAAGACTCGCAGTTTCTTGCTCCAGATGTCACCAGTGCACAGGTGTGACAATTCTATTACTTAATCTGGCAGGGTGATTTAGTTTTGTGTGACCTTTTTATTGGCCTCATAGGAACTACATTCTGTTGGCAGATGTAGCCTTTTAAGTTGTTGTCAGAGGGTGACTTTTCCTGTGAGTAAAGAGCTCTCTGCCATTTAGGTGAACACTGTTGTCAGTGGGGCTCTGGATAGACTTCATTATGAGAAAGACCCATGTGTGAAGTACGACATCGGCCGCAAACTCTGGATTTACTTGCACCGCAGTCGCAGCCAAGAGGAGTTTGGTAAGCACTCGTGCTTGATTCAAGGGCTGTCCACTCTTGTACTTAATGCAGAAGGGCAAACTTTTCTGATCATGTTGTTTGAGCTAAACCAGCCAATAAGAAGCCATTTGTGGAGTTCGTTTTTCTACTTTTGTCTAATGAGAATATTTCTTTCATTTTCTATAACCCTCTGGCTTGTAGTTTTTTTTAAAAACCATGATGTGTAGAAAGTTTCCAGCTTTTTTGCCTTTTATTCCTTCATAATTCTACGATCTTAATGATTGCTCTTGCATGTAGACGGGCCTAGTGTCTCATATGTAGTACATTCTCTTTGTCTTATATCTTTGTGATATGAAAGAATTGTTTATGCTCATTTTTTTTTTCTTCTCACATCCAGAGAGGATACACCAGGCTCAAGCTGCTGCTGCAAAAGCAAGAAAAGCCTTACAGCAGAAACCTAAACCTGCGTCCAAACCTGTGAGTTCACTGCTTTCATTTTACTGCTGAAATTTATATTCAGCTTTTTTTAAATGTGCAGAAAAGACAGTTGAAGTTGTGTTGCTGTAATGGAAGTTATTGTTTTTTGCTTTAAGTTGTTGTTTACCAGTGTTTGAGAACAACATTTTAGCTGTTGATGATAAATTTCAAGCACTATTTATTTTGTAGAAGTCTGGAAGTAAAGATGGAGGCAGTAAAACCCCTGGATGTCTGGATGCAGGACAGGATATAGGCTCCATCCCTATGTCCCCCACCCCTACTACACCCACCATAAACACACCTGGAACCCCTAAGTCCCCCTTGTCCTGCACAGCCACCACGCCAACCAAGACTGGAGTCCCAGATGCAATCAAATCCAGCCCAGGGTCAGTGTGACACAAGATGTTTTTGTTTTTATTGGTGCTGTACAATAAATAGACCCATTTTTCATCTGTGTATTTTGCTATTGACTTTTCACTTATTTATTGCTTCTGCCCCTTCTCGCTCTCCTAGTGTTCTACTTGTGTCCCCTCCCTCGTTGCCTCAGCTAGGAGCCATCTTACCCAGCAGTCAGGCTGGTCCACCAGCTTCGCAGCCAGTCACGTCCCAACACTCAGCTCGGATAGTGAGCCACCTGGCAGCAGGCTCCCTCCCTCAGGTGCGGGTGGTTTCAGCTCAGCCTGGTTTGGGATCTTCTGCGGGAAGTCAGCAGGCCACACTGGTTCATCAAACCCCGCACCAGATCAGGATGCCAGTGTCGGTGGCAGCCAAGGGCATTTCACAGGTAACCAGATAAAAACCACATTCATTGTTTTACATGTTATTGTATGCATATTATCGTAATGTTGTTTGTATTATTTGTGCATATCAATAGGCGGTGGTCTCTGTGCCTCTGAGGAGTCAGTCTGCCAGCAGTCCAGTCCAGGTGCCAACCACTCTGTCTGTGTCTGCTGTTGCTGTGGCCAAACCTCAAACTGGATCACCTGGTAGTCCAGCTAACAACCCTGCCTCCCCTGCTGTGCTGCAAGGGGTCACCAGCCCGAATATCAAACAGGTGAACAAGTTTGTTTCAAAAGAGCTTTCTGGTCAGTAAGATTGAAAACTTAGGATCTTTAATGAACAGTCTTAACCTGCAAGAATGTCGCCACTACACTGGAAGTTAGTTCTACAGAATAAAAAATGACCAAAAAAAAAAAATCTTACAAAAAATTACAGGTAGATAAATAAATTTCCACTCCTTGAACACCTAATGCTAAATGTAATTGAGCACTTAAAGTAAGATCTAAATACTCATTTTAAGTCATAAATATAATTTGCATGTTAATTTATTTGTTGGTATGTTGCCCTTTTTGTCTTTAAAGGTTTCTATCACAGGCCAGTTGGGGATGAAGAATCCAGGAGCAGGAATTCCAATAACAGCTACAAACCTGCGCATCCAGGGTAAAGATGTCCTACGTCTCCCTCCCTCCTCCATCACAACCGACGCTAAAGGCCAGACTGTGCTGCGGATTACCCCCGACATGATGGCAACTCTTGCCAAATCACCAGTTGCAACTGTCAAGCTAACCCCTGACTTCCTGAGCAATGCCCCCACGGGCAGCAAGAGCATATCGGCCACTCTCCATGTGACGCCGCCGCACCCTTCACCTTCCTCGACCTCCACTGCCACATCCTGTACAGGTGAGGTACAGACCACTAAAGCAGGACCTGTTGCCTCCACCTTACTGAAGGCTGCAGGAGACACAGCCATACGCCTTATGCCCACACTGGCTGTCACTGTGGGTGACCAGAAATCCAGGACCTTCTCCACCGTGTCCTCCCCTGACAAGAGCGGTGCCACCATTCGGATAATGCCAGGCCTTGGTGTTATTCCACAAAAACAGGGTCAGACCATCACAATGACAACCACCGCGGGCAGCAAACCACTCACAGCATCTACATGTGCTAATGTAGTGACCATGGCTGCCAGTGTTGTGGCTGGGGCTAAAGGGATTACAGTGGCTCCGGGAGCCTCGGGCTCACCTCTGACACTAGGAACAGCTACAGCCACGGTGCGGCAGGTCCCTGCTACAGTGGTTACTACACAAACAGTAAGAGGATTGTTCAGTTTCTAAACATATTTCAAAGAAAATTACATGTTTCGTTTTGTTGTTGTAATTGACCATCATTCATAATGGACGAGGTTTGTAGTTTGATATGATCACAGCAATTACACAAGTAAAATGTTCAAAGCATGTGTAGCTCTAAGAGTATCAGTTTTAATCAAACGGGTTAAACCATTTTTAGGACGTACATGTGAGAAGCAAAAAGACCTCAAGGGGTCACTGTTGGGCTGTTAGACTCTGTCTCGTGTCACTTTGTTGGTTCCTGTGGGAACTGATTTTTGATTTGCTCCTTTGATACCCAGCTGATAAAAGCCAGCAGTTTAATGTAGTAATTCATGTTATCACACTATGCCACATCTCTTTCTATCATCAAGCTTGTTTTATTGCACAGTTTTTATCACAAGGAAAGGCTGTATTACCATAAAATATGTTGATAAGGGAAGTGTTATGTTCTGCAAGTTTTTTTTTAGGTCACCCATGTCATATGATATCAGAGAGACATGACTTAACACACAGGCACCTGTCTTCCAAAGGAAACAGGAAATTAAAGTTTGTTCTTTCATTTGAGTTGCGTTTGGACTGCGAATTGGACTGTGGACACAATCTGAAATTAGGTATCTGAATGAAAGCTATAAAATTTGACTCAAAAGTATTGGATGCTTCCTCTCAAATGCCTTTTTGAATTGTTCATTTATCGGTTGGCATAGATTCTTCCAGCGAGATTTGGAATTCTTCAGAAAGGAGCTCAGCAGCTTTTATTTGAGTTTCTCTAAACACACCCTCTACTTGCACTTAGTAAATCAATTGGACTGTAAAGTCAACATTTAGTTTTTTTATTTATTTTATTGGAAACCACCTGTTTATTTTAGCAGCTCTCCTGAAACACATCTCTGTCCTGATTTGAAAACATTATAGGGGAAGTTACCTGCACGGATAACTGTACCGCTCTCTGTCCTCAACCAACCTCTGAAGAGCAAAAATGTTGTAACCACACCCATCGTGAAAGGAAGTCTAAACACAAAGTAAGTCTCATCATGTGCACTGCTTTCTTTCTTTCTTTTTTTTTTTTTTGAGAACATTTTGTCTTTAGCAGATAAAAACAAATAAGGAATTGGACAGTAAAGGTAAACTCAAAATGTACAATTAAATGTAAAGATTGTATTGTTTAAATATTTCAGCTTATATTTTCTTTCAATTTGTTGTATGATTCCGTGCTTTAGTGTCTGTGGGACCTCCCTTGCCTGATGCTGTGACCTTGGAACTTTTAATCTTTCTTGTTTGTCTATTTTGTTTATACTGTAGTGGTAATATCGGTGTAAATATCTCTTGAATATATTTATTTATTACTGTGTTGCCCGTTTTCTTTACCGAGTCGGTAGACTTGACATGTCTTTGTCTTTTTTACTCACTCCTCTGAGCAGTATCAGCAGTCTGGGCAGGAACATCATCCTGACCACGATGCCTGCCGGCACAAAGCTGATCGCAGGGAACAAACCAGTCAGCTTTGTTACAGCACAACAGTTCCAGCAGCTGCAGCAGCAAGGACAGGCCACACAGGTGAGCTTTGGTTTCACTTTTTTAATGTAGCAAAAAAAAAAATGATGCAGCATATTTTAATCATTTCATTCACTGTTTGTAGCCAGTCATTGTAACTAGCCACGATAAGCTGCTGTAACATTACTCAAGTTTTTTGTTGGCTTTCATGTCTTCAGGTTCGCATCCAGACTGTGCAGACACAGCAGCTCCAGCAGCACATGGCAACAGGCTCCCCAAAATCTGTTTCTACAGTCGTCGTCACAACGGCGCCTTCACCCAAATGTGCACCCGATCCTCCACCCACACCTCAACAGTGATCCAATCTCACCAGCCCACAATAAATCACTATTGTTATGACATCATGTAGTGTGCCTTTATTTCTTTTTAATTTGGATGAGCCCCTTAAAATCCAGAAACATAATTCCTCTTTAAACTGTATGGGCTTGTGTTTGTATTCACACGTTGTCTGTTTGAGGGTTTCCATCTCTAAAAAGCAACCCATAACACCAGTATGTTGGAAGTAGTCATTATTTCTTGATAACGTTTTACCTCCTGATTTTTTTTCTTTACAGTGTTAGAAGTAAACTGTAAAACAGCACAACAGGGCGGCTGCACAAGATTTCAAATGTACTTTTTCTTTTAGTGGTTGACAAACTTTGAAAAGCCCAGTTGCTCTGTAGATATTTGACCTAAATATACTGTAAATCACAACCTGTCAATTCATGTTGAACTACCAGTTCAAATGTCTGTGACTGTTAATAGATGTTCTTTTGTCATTACTTTAAATGTATTATGTAATATTAGCAAACATGAAGTAAGTGAGATTTAAGTCTGTTGGGTTTCTTTATTGTGGCTTGTGCATTTTTGTTGTAATACATTGTTTGCTCTCTTGTTTTATTTTATTTGACAGCCAAACATACTAAAGCATGTAAAATACTTGAACAGACCATAATAAAATGTATTCCAACAGCTTTGTGTAATTTATTCATTCGTTTATTTAAAAAAACAAGAACATTGTGCAAAACAGCAGGTGTGGTCTTAGACAAATTAACACAAAAAATGAAGTAAGAAATATTTGAAATCTCAAAGAGCTTTAATGATGCATTTACTCTTCATCAGACTCTTCAAGCAAAGCTTTCTGAGAGCCTGTTTTTGAGGATGTATTTCGCATTCCAATCTCTATGTCCCGCCCTCTTGCTGAGAATCGTTTTAATGTGCTGTCAGAAGAAGAGAAATATGAAAAATGTTAAGATTGCACTCAGTATGCCCAAAAGATGATCTAGTCTACTCAAGGTAAATTGCGTAACAGTGTTGAAATATGTTCATTCATTAGTATTCCTGAAATCGGTATCTTGCAGAGAAAGTCAAATTTCCAAAATACACTCAGAAGACCCAAACAAAGTCCTGTTTTGACCACTCGTAGTACAGCTCATGTTCTGCCGGCATGTGCACGTCAAGGCACAAACGTGTAGCATGGCAGTCATGAAAAATTTCTAGAGCACTAATAAAAAAGATGTCAATACAGGGTTTAAACAAGGGCTCTTCAAATATCTGTAGTGGCTAGTAAATATTAAAAATACCCATTCAACGTGTTTAATAGGCCTTTAGGCATACAATGCATCTCGATTAAAAATGTTGAATGTGAACAAACTTTGTTGACTATAACAGTGTGCTTTTAACGGCTGGTTAAAAGATCAGAATAAAACTGCAAAAGTTATGCTGTTTTTCTTTTCGAAGAGAGCTAGAAATAAAGTAGAAGTTTCTGACATTGCTGAAAAAAATTATTATTAATATTATTAGTAGTAGATCCAATTACTCAATCTTCTTCATCTCAATGCTAAAACACATTTGCAGCCTAAACCAGATGTTCCCAAATGTTGAGGGAAGTAGACACTATAAATGGATACATGATAGATTACTGTGTGTTTGTCCTTGTGTGTGTTTTAAGCTCTCTGCAAATTTTAACAATAAAAATCAGATGGGTTTCATTGCTGTCACTGTCAAATTTTCTTCTTAGATTTCTCTCTTTATTCATCAAGAGCTTACTTTGTTGCTCCCAGCTTCGAGACTTACTAGCACAAACGCAACAAGCTTACCAATAGTTTTTTAACTTGCAACTTTTTGCTTCCTCTGTGAACCTCTCCTTATGGGTTCTAGCTGCTATATTCCTAAAACTAAAGTGAAATCATGATGTCAATGCATCTAAGCCAAAATTTAACCAAAAAAAGTTACAGGTAGACAGGTACATGATGCACGTAAAGTGTAAAAAGTGCTGAAGTACTTAACTGTTTCATATTTTACAAGGAAGTCTTATTTGAACAAATATAGGTTTACCTAATTGCTGTCACTGTCCTGTTGGCTTTATTACAGTGAAGAATAATATAACAAAGACATTATTTTACCTAATGTCAGATGAATTGATTTGCCCAGCTCTGTGTCTGCACCTGCATCTACATAGTTACAGTTCTGCAACTGTGGCTATTACATATTCAATAACTTACCACCAAACCACAGCGGTGGTGCAGGCGGCGAGAAGCAGGGTCACAGCTAAATGCCAACAGAAGCACATAGTGACAAACATGACGTTGCCGTGCTGTGTTAGGTCCCACTCAGGTCCACTTAATGGGTAAAGAACAAATCCGATCTGAAACGACAAATAGTGTAAAGAAATAGCAAATGGTAAAATAATAAGTTCAATAAAAAAAGGTGCTAAAAAAGAGACACTGTCTTTTGAAATGGAGACAGATCTGAGGTCTGTGTCAAGCAATTTTTAAATCTCTTTGAAGAAGCAGAGATTAAACTGATTTGGTGAAAAAGCTTAAAGAACTCGATCAGTTCTACAGGCTGTCTAGATTATAAACACATGGACTATATTAATGTAAAGTACATACAAGTTGCATCTAAATCGGCTCAATGGGCTGCTTGGCTTTAAGAATTCCATGTTCTTGTATTGAATATGTTGTAGATTATGGTAATGTGGTTTATAGTGGCTCAACTCATGACAGTTTCTGCATCTCATTGTTTCTAATCACCTGGTAGAACCACGAGCCCTGCAGGATGAACATGCATGATTTGAGCAGCTCCAAGATGATGTTGTCTCTTATGAACACCTCCAACATGGTGCTGGCTGATCCAGCAAACACAGCCACCAGCAGCAGAGTGTGGATGTGAGCATCCAGGAGGGGCCGACTGTGCACGTGGTAATAAAAGAGAAACCCTGGATGGTATGGGTATGTGCAAGACACAGGACATGACTCAAATACACTGCAGAGGGACATTTTGGTGATGTCAATTAAAATATGCAACTTAAACCAAGCTTACCTTCAACAAAAAGAGCCAAGGACAGAGCGAGGCGGTCAGCACCAACCGGCAACAGGTTGGATGCAGTACCGACAACCAATACTATTCCATAGATCCCAAAGAACAGATACATAGTGCTGTGCTGCCAGTTCATCAGCTTCACCCATGAACTGCTCTCTCTGTCATAGAGGTGGGCATGTGGCCCATCCACCACAAACTGTTCCACCATAATGCCTGAGACGGGACAACGTCAGATCAAATGAGATGAGTTGGAATCAGGTTTTAAAGAGTTACGGGTGTGTGCAGATAGATTGAGAGCGAAACTAACCAACAAATGAAGCAAAGATTGCAAATCCTCCCTCAAAGTAGTCCATTCGTTTTAAGAAAGGCGGCCTTATCAGTCTTCCTTTAGGCTGATTGGTCCTCCAGTAGTGTTGGAGAATGTGTTTCACTGTTAGCCAAAAGCCAAAGAGGAGGAAAAAAGAGCCGGGAATGGCATGGCCTCCGAAGTTCGCCATCGTTGCTCCTAAAAAACATCAGAAATAAACCTCAGCAGTCAATAACTAATAATAATAACAATAATATTTTTTGAGCTCAGTTTACCAATTTTTTTGATGTGACACGACTCCCCTTTGAGGTTAAAGCACATGTACACAGCTTTATTTTATGGTGTTGGAGCCATGTAATGATTACAAGCAATTAAGTGTCATCTAAAGATTAAGGGACTTAAAAGACATACATATTTAATCGGATGCTTGCATATTATTTAAAATTATTACATAAAAAAATGTAATTTATATAGATACATAAATATAATCTTAGCAAATGTATATCAAAGGCAAGAACAAAAAGCTGAAAATATTCTTGTCCCTTGTAATATGAGGATGACAGTGAGATGGAGTTCATTTTGAGGCGAAACATCAGCCTTGTTTACCACAAGTTAGTTTTATGTCATATCACCAAAGCCTGTCAGCAAAGATTGACCATACAACAGTAGGGAGCAAACATTTATTACTTGGTACTACATCTTGTATTTTATAGGATTATGGGATCAGACCTGTCTGGTTTAGTGAACCCTCTGATCTGGACGAGAGCTGCTCATTTGTCTTGCAAAAATGAAATTCAAATCTTACAGGGATGTTTGGTAAATGAACATGCTTAACCGATTTGTATATCAGTTTTGTTAATATGAGTTGAACCCACTGAGGCGTGCTGATGATGAAAAGCTGAGTAAATTACCTTCAACGCAATTGTGCCACTTATGTGAGTTAAAAATTACTGTTCTTTTGACAGCTTGGTCATTCAACGCTTTTAATGTCAACTCTTTGTAACTTCCTGCTGTTTTCCACAGTGACTTGCAGGTATTTTACAAGCTTTGGTGTGATACTGTGTTGGTGTCTTACGTGCGGGTGTGTGAAGATTTGCATGTTCAGTCAAACTAGTTTTTCTTGACTGGTCCTGTCTGACCTGATGATTCGAAGCATTTTTGACTTTCACACACTTACACTGTCTCGCACATTTTTACATAAATCACCAGGAGGCAGAGGCATGTGAGCGGATGTAGTTTTCACCCAATAGACAGACTTTTAATTATGTCGTTTCAGCTCAACGGAAGCGTAACGTTAAGTAAGATGTAAACAGAACAGTCGCTGTACAGAAATGTGAAAAGAGCTTTCCGGTCACAGTTATCATAGATGGCAATAACAATATGTACATACCTTGTTCTCTGCTGCTAATTCCCAGAGGCTAAGAAGCTTTGGGGATATCTATGAATGCTGGCAGCTGTCAAGAGTGGGAGCACACTGGCTGTGTAAACTGTGTACACCTGTTGCCTGCTCTTTCAACCTGTATTGACATCATCACATAGCTCCACCCATCTGTGAGCAAGGGACATCCTCCTAGGAAACAACTTTGACACTGTGGCACAAAAACAAAACCTGACCATGCATCATATTAATTATGCGCATTTAAGCGCATTAAAAATGTAGTCTTTTTATTGTCTTTTTGTCACGTTATATTACAGTATTTTCTTTATGCTTGTTAAACACCATGTAAAGCAATTATATTACAATTAATCTATAATCTATTTCTCTTCATAAAACATGAAATTAGTCAATCTATGACAATAATGCCCACATCGAAACAACTGTTTTTAAAACTTAAGAGCACAAAACACATTTAAGTAAGAACTGTAATTTGCCTATAACTATAAAAATAGTTAATGTATAAGCTCGGACACAAACTGTGTGCACAAGGAAAGGCAGCAGGACAGACTTTAGATGAACTTTGCACCCTTTTTGGCGAAAACTTTATTGCCATCATTATCATGTTAAACAGATGATCATTCCTCACACAGCCTACATTTAGTCACCACTTTTGTTACTTAGCAGAATTTTGTTTAAAAAAGAGAAGAAGAACAAAAAACACATTAGTCACTGAATTCACACGTCAGAACAGCTTTAAGTGTTCGTGTGCAGACATTTTTCTCGTGCGCTGGGGAAGGGTGCAGTTATAATATTACACAGAATAATTTCTTGTCTCGAAATGGGTTCTCGGAAGAAGGTACTGGTGTCACTAGAGGATCCTCTTTGGCATGACTTTCACAGTAAGCCATCAGATCAGCTGCTGCTTTGGATACCTGTGCCAAAAAAAGGTTGTGTTATTGTGTGTGCTTGTGTCAAAAAAGGAAGTGCAAGAGGATAAAAGACATTTAAAATTACAACTTTGTTTATTCCTTAACCATTGATTAAGACACCTCAAAGTGCACCTGTCTTATGCATCAATCACATTTGTAAAACTGACATCAGCAAAGGAAAGAAAGCTAGTTCATTTGATCAGAGTGGCCGTACTGTTAAAAATAGACTGTGAATTTAAACATAGGAAAATCTCTTTTGAGACAGAAAAGTGAAAAGAGCATTTTTTAAATTTATTTATTAGGCTACTCCATACTTGTCGGTTTTTTCATAGTATATGTTGAACAATCTAAAGCATTTTCTTAACTTTCCTATTATTATCTGTTATTTAGGTCTGTTATGTGATGACTCACCATCATCCTCTCTATGTTGACCTCCAGTTTCAGTTGTTCAACCGTCTTTCGAGCATCTGCAATCTTGGCCATGTTGTTGGACATCCTGTGCTTTCCCACCAAAGTCTGCCAGACTGCAGCAAAACATCAAATGTTGGGGCGTCAGTTGCGAAGTAACAGAGTGCATCACTGAAGTGGAAGAAAAAATACAACACAGCAAGCACAGTGCATGGACATTTATTGATGGTATCCGCGCCAGGGTTAGAGTCTGTTTCAATTTGCTCATTAATTGGGCTCCCTGGGTCTCAGCTGTAAGTGGCACAGGGAGGGTCTCAAAGGAGGAGGGCAGGGGAGGCAGAGCAGCTTCCCCTGGAGAGGCATCCAATAACTGAGAATGTAAATACACCTAAAATTAACATTAACTTGTTGCTCTTTCGCAATATGTTTTTCGTAAACTGCAGATGTAGAGATTTAAATCCACTAATCTCCCAATGGTTGTTTCAACACAGATGCCATAATGTTGCTCAGCTGCATTGACTGATGCAAGAAATCAGTCTTGTTAAACCTCTTAGAGAGCAGTAAATGAAAAGCATCATTAATTATCAACCACAGATATGTCACTGTATATGTGAAATTTCTTTTTTTGTCAGTTTTTAAAATTATTTCTTTCTACGTTAAATCATACCCAGCAAGCATGCAAAGATATATAGAAGTAGATGGCCTGATATCAAATATTTTTCAATAAATCTGTAAAAAATTGATTGAAAGAATTTTAATTGACATAAAAATCACAACATTACTTACCCCAAGTCCAGCAGCAAACGTTGGACCCCTTGGAATGAAAGTCCACTTGTCTTCCACAGGGTCGTCCGCACCAACTTACAGTAACAAATGAAGTGAAGTTAATGGCGAAGACGAGGAGGAAGGCTTCAATAGGTTCCCTCCTTCAAATCATAAGCTGAGGTTCTGCCCCCAGGATGGGCTCTGTGCAGCAGTTAAAGGCAACATGTGGTGTGACCTTCATCTCTTGAGCCTCCATCACCTGCTTACCTGAGCTTGTTTTCCTTGATGAAGTGAAGACTAAATGGAAATTCGATTTAAATAAGTGGTGGTGTATTAGTGTAAAGACATGGAAAAAAAACTTTTTTCCTTATAGCACCTGACAGCAACATAAAAAAAAACAGTAATGAGGAAGCTCTCGGGAGATTAGGAAAGGTTGTTTTTCAAAACTTGATTTTCCTGTTTGTAATTCATTCTCAAACGAATACCAAGTAACAGTGATATATTTTGCAAGCAAATTAATTTTAAGCACACTGAGCTAGTTTTATGACAAGAACATTATTAATCAGTATTAAACAAGTTTACAATGTGGCACAATTGATTGTTAGAATTATATGAAAAGTAGTTCTAAAGTCATCAGCATAAATTTCTCTTGAGCTG
>JAQLOL010000006.1:11907784-11920448 GCA_029783665.1 Naso thynnoides
CATGATATTGATTTTTTTCAGCTGATACTGATAACCAGTAATTACCTGTCTATAATGGCTGATAGGGTAAGATATCTAATATTTTTACGTGTTTGTGTTATTAAAAAAGTTTAATCATGACATAGAATATAGAAATAAGGGTTAAAGCCAGTGACTGCTTCGTCTGCAGGTAAAAAACAATGACAAGATCATATAAGAGACTTTTAACGCTTAAATAAATAAATTGAAAATAGTTGTGGGACAGTTGTGTTATTTTTTTGTGTATAAGGCATCATTTATCAGCCATAATTAAAAAATGTTGAATAATAATATATTTGCACCATTTATTATCCTGCATCCTTGTTTTTATGATGATGTAGTACAACACTCTTCTTTTTTCATGGTTGTAAAGCTTTAGCATCAGACTGATCTTCTGTGTGTCTGTCAGGAAGAAGAAAATGGAAGAGGAGGAAGGAGAGCTGATAAAAAAAAACACAGAGGCTGCTTATCAGGGTATCTTCTTCACCTTTAAGGGGTATTTTAGGGTAAAACATCCATATGTAGGAATTGTGTTTTAGTAATTTAATTGATGCTCTATTAATAGTATGTTTACTTCTCGTAAAAAGCAAAGATTAAGTGAAGTAGTTGAAATACCTTCAGTTGTTCCATCTGCAGTCTTTTGGTCTATTTGCTGGAAATCTTATCCATTATTTAACCTCAGCTGAAAGTTTGATGGTTTTTAGAGGTGGCAGATTGATTGATAACATTGTATTGCTAAGCTACTCTTACTCTTACCTTTTGAAATGTTTATTTTTTTTTATTTAAAAAACAAAAACTAAACCTTTTGTGTTACTGATAAGAAAATTCTTTCTATCCTGTCCCTTCCTCTTCCAGCCAGACAGGTGGCAAAGAACACACCGAAGCGAGTGCCCGGCATCACCATGCTCTCGCCCGCAGGCTGCAGCTCCCCGAGCCAAGAGTACTCACCAGGTGACCCACTCGAGTGTTTGACACTGGATCTTGCCTCGACAAAGAATGTAAGTCCCTTTACAAGCCACCGTGCTTTTCAGTAATTATACCTCCTCTTAAAAGATTTAAAACAAATACCAGTGATACCAGTTCAACTGTTTTGCAGCTGAATAGACAGAAAACAATAAGGCTACATTAAGGAGTGTTTGGATTTGGCTGGATGGCTTTTAGCTATGTTAAATGCCTTTTGTTGAAAGTAAACACATTTAGCTTTTCATCAAGTTGATTCAATGTTAATTCCACTTTTCTTGAACTGACCAATAACAGCCTAGATGGACATTAAAAAAAAAAGCTTGGATTGCTACAGCAAACATAGCAATAACACGAGAGAGACGTGTGTGTGTGTGACAGAATTTTTGATATAGATAGTCTGAGTTTGTTTAATTAGAGAGCTGTTCAAAGTCTTATCTGATCTTGGTCTACGGTACTCTAATTGTGGCAGGTAAACAATAAGAGTGTTAGAATTTAGAATCCATCAGCCACTTTGGCCGGTGAAAGAAGTTAATTTACAACGCCAACAGAAATCAAAACAATATTTTTATGTAAACTTTCACCTTTGAACTATAACTTGCCAGCACTGCTATAAGCCAACAAAACACCATTAAAATATAACTTGTTAGTTATCTTTTGGAAAGGGTTAAATAAGCCTGACCTTTTCAGATGCGTAACAGAGTTTATTACGGGTTGATCATTGAAAGCAATGATATGGCAATGGGAGTTCACATCTCCCTCTCTTTGTCTCAAGGCTTCAGGGTCTACCAGATTAATGACAGTTCCTGAGTCCCCTGATGACATAAGCCACAGCTCACTCCTGGATGACCCCACACAAAAGAAGCTGCTGTGCAAGAAAGCCACACCGCCTCCATCTCCACTACTATCAGAGCTACTGAAGAAAGGCAATATCTTGGCCACAAATGCCAGACTGGTATGTGAAGGGGACTTACTGCATTATGCCAAGAGTGCCAAGCTCTGTAATTAATACATTTAACAGTGCAGGGCATATAAATGTCTAATAACATCAAGTGATGAAGTGATGTCATTTTGTATCCACAAAGTCTGCCATGGATGTTAACTACAACCCAAATGGTTGACAGAGCCACACAGCCAAGATTTAGTCATTTTTTAATACAAAAATATTGTCTGTAAGTCTGTTATAACCTCGGGATATTTCAGTGTTTAGAGTTTCTCTCAGAAGATGTACTCAAGTTTAGTAAAGTTGGACGTATTTGAGTGGATGTGTGAACAACAGTTAGTTTCGCTCCATTTTAAATGAGGTTCAGTCGTCGTCGTCGTCTGAGGCTGTGCTGGACAAGGCCGTTCATATCTATGTTTGAAGCTCTTGTAGTGTCTGAATATGCTTGGTTGGTGTCTTTTTATTCTGTTTGTGGCCATCTGCATTCCCCTTTAAGACTCAAATGTTTTTTTTTCCACAAAAACAGCATAATGAGTCAGGAATTCATTTTGGAACATATTTGATGTTGTGTTATGTGCACACTACTTAAAAGAATTCAGGCAGAATATGTGTTGATGTGCTTGTATGTGTTTATATTCCAGATTGGTGAGAGTGATGGTAACACAACAGGAGCACATGACTTGCAGCTGCCTCCACCTGGACAACCTATTTCTCATGCAGCAGGTACATTTACAGTGTTCATGATTGATAAAAATGAATTCTAGGCTTGGGTGATACCAAATATTTAATATCATGATATTATCCCGACCAACTATTGCAATACACAATATTATCATCGGTTGGGGGCTCACCATTTTCTCTTACTTTAAATCCAAATATTGCCAAATGTCTGAGCTGTTGTCCTTCTTCGAAGTCTGTATAATTAAGCACTGCATGCATGCCTACATCATGCTAATCCACCTGTGATAACCTCTCCACCTCATCAAATAGCAATGTGTGGTGCCCCCGACGCCACGGCAGCCCTGCATACCTTTTCTTTTGAAAATGAAAGCCCAGAGATGCCGTTACAGCTGTTCAATATTGGGAAAAATATCACAAATGACAGAAAATATTGCAATATTTGATGAGATCTAACATTTGCGCAAATGCCTACTCACCCTTTATAAGGGTTTCATGTTTTGTTTACGGTTCATTTTTCTTGACATTATTCAACAGAAATGTCATGTTGAAGTGAAAACAAAATATTTGCATAAAACTAAATTCCAACCAAGACAATATTGGCACCTCTCTTCAAAGACATTTTATCTTTTTTACTAGGCTGTTTTATATTTGTTAATTTTACTCCTTGAATCCTAAATGTATGTATGCTTTCTATATAAAAGTGTTGCTATTGTCTAAGACATCTGTTCATAAATTGGCAAGCTGCTTTGTGTGTGCGCCGCACTTCGTGTGGTAATGTAACGAATGCTTGCATGGCAGGTGCCCCGATGTTGTCTCGTCTGCTGGAGGCGAGTCCCGCTCAGTTTTCTGCCCCATTAGGTTTCATGGTCAGTGCAGATTCTGCCTCCAGCGCTCCTGTCTCCGCTGCCACTCCTGCTCCTGTTGACCCCACTGCCTCAGCAAGCACAGGTCTGTCCACTCCGACCATATCCAAACTGCTCGTTGCCTAATCTGCAGGTTAAGCCTCCTTACATCCTTAATGTCACCTGCTTTGTAGCAAGAGAATTTCAGACAAAGTTACAGCAACGACTGCTAAAGGTTAAGGTAACAGGTAAATGTTTGCCAAAATAAAAGCAAACAAGATCTCAGATTTATTGCGGTTGAATTTTAAACACAAGCTAAACTACTAACAGTTTATAATTGTATATTGGAAAAAAAAGCACAGTTGAAAATCAGTTGGGGTTTTTTTGCAGAGTTGGATGTGATGGTAGCGTCTGTGCCCCCTGGATGCCAGCCTGTCTCTGCAGAGGATAAGGTGTCTGAGCTCAGTGAGGAGGATGTGACTGTGTCCTACATGGGAGATGAGCTGGACCTGAAGACGGTGGGGGACATTATTGCCATCATTGAAGACAAGGTGCAAAAAGGAGAAATGTTCTTTCTGTCTTTTCAGCACCTAATATCAGTGGTGGAAACATAAAAAGCATCTGTAATGCCTGCTTGAGGTGATAAAACAACAGTTCACTCACCAACATCACTGCTGAGATTCAGAGACATTGTGTACTATGAAAACGTATAGTCATATTTCTTTTTCCACAGGCCGATGAAACTGCGGAGGCCTTAGATGCAGCAGCAGTCGAGGCTGCTCTGTCGCTATGTGAGGAGAACGGACATGCTTTGTCTGCAGCCTGGGAGACGATGCCTTTTCAGCCCGATGAGTCTCACCCCGGAGTGCCCACAGGTGTCCCACAGTCCTTACAGTCCTCATCTCTTCACAGTAGCCTGGAGGAGAAGATGCAAGAGTCACAAGTGCATGGTGGGACTTCAACTTCACTCTCCTCTTTGTATAATAGTCAAGAAAACTGTCTCACAGCATTCCCCATGGGACTGAGGAGCCTTCCTCCCACCTCCACATCCTCATGCAACTCAAAGAGTTTGGAGCACTGCCACACTGAAGCACCTCCGCAGCCTGAGGCAATGAGGGAGACCAGAGTGATGGTGCACCAGAAAAACCTAATTTCATTGGGTGCTGCTGTGAAATGTGAGAGTGAGAAGTGGGCCCAGCAAAGACGTGATAAATTCCATGGAGGTATGCACACCCATGCGTAAATATTAGTATTTTCTTGTCTTTAACATGCAGTTTGCATGCAACTATGCATTTTGCATAACCATTTCCCTCTTATTATTCATCTTCACTATCTTGGCAGACTCAGTATTAGAAGATAGCCCACTGACAGAAAGGCATCTCAAGGTATAGCACCCAACGAGGACAGAGTGAACGTGATGCTTGTAAATGCTGCACTGAAATGTAAAGTGCGTAGCTCCAAAGTTTTCCTGCACTATTGGCTCTGTTTGAATCTCTCTGCTTCTTTTTCCGTCTTTGCAGGAGATGAAGGCGGAGGATGGATTGAGTAACGGTCGGACACAAAATGGCTCAGGGACTCAAGCGCACGGCCAGGTGAAAGGGCTAGAGGTGTGTGCGGAAGAGGATGGTGAGGGAGCCGAGGGATTCTTGTCAGAGCCAGACGGGGAGATGGAGCTGGAACGTGCGGCCAGCGAGAGCGAGGATGGTTACAGCCTCCACACAGCTTCCTCGTCTCTGCAGCTTCACACGACGGCAGACTCCATCCCCAGCAGCCCCGCCTCATCGCAATTGTGAGTGAAACACACTCAGGCTCACAGAGCAGGGATAGAAACTCAGTTGTGAAAGATGGTGGCAAAGTTCTGTCCTAGACCGTGCTTATGGTGTTTTGTAAACAGCCTCTTTATCATTCAGGTTCTGCTCGATTATACTTCCTTAAGACATTACTTCCTCCTAACACATCATTACTGTGCAGTTCTGTGTGCAGTGAGGACCTGGAAGCTCTACAGGCTCACAAGATCTGGAAGAAAGCCATTATGCTCGTGTGGCGTGCAGCAGCCAATCACAGGTCAGAATATGACTCCTCCTAGTGACACTAGCCACTGATGCTCAGCTGCTATTAAATTCCCATTTTTGTACTTCTTTGTATTATAACTCAAATGGATGTAATCTATGTGAACCTTTTGTAGGTATGCAAATGTCTTCCTGCAGCCAGTAACAGATGAAATTGCACCTGGGTACCACAGTATTGTGCACAGGTAGGCACAGGAGAGTATTGCTGTAGCCAGATTTTTTGTCTATTTTCATTTTATCAATAGGTTTTCAGTGCTTATTTGTAATATTGCTTGTATAGAGTGAAAATCTGTAGAAAAACAACTGTTTGCTGGATGACACTGGATTTTAAGACATTTACCAATCAGGAGGTTTCACTTAATTACACTAACTTGACCGCTGTCTATTCCCCACTCTTTGCTCTTCACTTTTCCAGGCCTATGGACCTGGCCACCATAAAAAAGAATATTGAGAATGGTTTGATACGGACCACTGCTGAGTTCCAGAGAGATATTATGCTGATGTTTCAGAATGCCGTCATGTACAACAGCCTGGATCACAATGTGTACCACATGGCTCTGGAGATGCAGCGCGACGTCCTGGAGCAGATCCAGCAGTTTCTAGCCACGCAGCTCATCATGGAGACTTCAGAGTCTGGTATCAGCGCCAAGAGCCTGAGGGGCCGTGAGAGCACACGCAAACAGGACTCTACTGACAAGGTGCTTCTCTAGAATTTTGACAAAAGCAGAGAGTACAGAAGAAGAGACAAGGGTGAGACAACAGGCTGACTTAAAGGTAGAAGACAGTGATGATAAAGTAGATCTGCCTGCCATTCTCCAAAGCATGACAGTAACTTTTTGAATGGTATTCTTTCAAGTAGCCATTGGTTTTGTTGTTTGCTGTTAAAATCAGCTTGCTGAACTGAAACATTCTTGCAACAGTGAGAGACTTTTTTGAAAGAAATACCCTTTTTTTAAAAGGATAACTTTGCTGTTTTGGACCTTGGACCCTATTTGTGGGTTGTTTCCCATGCACCTGGATTATACAGAAAATAATTTCACTGATCGGTCCCTTATTGAGCTTTCTATAATTTTCCTGCCACCTCTCGCTGTGCTAAAATGGACTTACATTTGTCAATCATACATGTGTTGGAAAAATGACAATAAATGTTTTTTGGCGAGACAGGGAAGCTCATGCCTTATTCCTGGTCTCAGTATGCTCTCCTGTGAACTTTATCAATCTGAGTGTTGAAACAACAGTTGCATTTGAACTGGAACTATTTTGCTGACTGACTGTAAAGGCCTGAACATACTTTTCGCATTGCGCGGACTGGGAATGCAGTTTCATTCAGACTAAAAACAAAAGTCCGCACCAGTCTGGCTGTATGTGATATGCAGTGAGCAGGTTGCAGCCGAATGAACAAAAGATAACAGAAGTTTTAGTGGCTGCACTTCTTTTCTTTTGTGATTTTTGGCCACACTGACATTACTTATGTTGCTACAACTAAATCTGTGTCATCCAGACAGAGACAACAGGAGAAAAAAAAGGTTTTGCAGTTATATTCTTTTTTGTTGTTGTTGTTGAACAAAATGAGAAATCTTTCAGTTTGAAATGTTGTAAATTAGTGTATCTACAGTAAAACTAGTTAAGTCAAAACATTGCTCTGTTCACACACGTGAAAGAGCATGTGCAGTCGACGTGCCTTTAAAGCTGACGGTCTGTGCAGTCACAAGTTCTGAGCTGCATGCGGATGTCCGTAGAGGGGTCTGTGCGGACCTTCACAGACATGGATGGATGATGATTTTTTTTTCATGCATACCAGAGTGGAACCTTGCCGACCTGTGGACCCAGAAAGTATGAATTGGCCTTAAGCTTCCGCACTCCGGCTATGTTGTAGAAAAGGAATGCTTATGTCCAAGCCGTGGCAAGAGATACAGTTAACTGTTTGATTTTATTCTATTTTAGCACAGCGAGAGCTCGCAGGAAAATTGTTAAAAGCTCAATACTGGACCGATCAATAAAATTTTTGTCTGTATTTTCCAGGTGTGTCGGGAACACCCCGCAGATATGGTATAAGGTCCAAAATAGCGAAATCTTCCTTTAAGCAAGAAGACACAAAACTATCATTTCCGCAGTTTCAGTATTTGTTCATTCATCGGACTTATTAGACTTCGATTAATGAATGTTGATGTAATCTCTGAAGGCAGCTAATGTCTGCATTATTACAGAAAGAAAAAACAAAACAAAAACAATATATTGGTCACTGTGGTGATGACTGTATGTATCTTAAACAAATCAATGGTTTACTGGAAAGCAAGAAATTCACACTTTAAATATGTTATTCCTTGGAAAATGGTAGGCAAAGTGTACAATAATAATAATATGTTAAGATAAGATGACAATGATAATGCTGTAATGCAATAATTAAAAATAATTAAAAGTTGATTACTGACAACTACTTACCAAAGCATACAGCAAGTTTTTGCAGTGATATTCTACCTTCAAGAAAGCTATTGTTTATTAGAACAGTGTGAGGATAAATGGGCAGATAATTGTCCTGTTTAATTGCAATTTTGTTATTTTTTGGTCAAAGTTGTTTTATTTTTGCATGATAATGTAAAGAAATAATCATGTTGGTGTTGGAGATTTTTACCAGAAACACCAACTTTACAGATACTTAATGTAATGTTGACATACAAAATGTTTAGGTTTTTTTTTAACCGCTCTGTAAAGCTCTGTACAAAACACTCTAGTGAAATGAGTTTTCCAGATAGTTTGTTGTTTGTTCTCATTGTGTTACCTAAGCACCTAGTTGGCTGGTAAAGCAGCAACAGCACACTGAATGTTTTGATGAAAAACAAAGTTTCAGATGTTAAATGTTCATACTTCGTTGTTTTCTGGTGCTAACTGAAACCAGTAGCTGACCTGAAGGTAGGAGATTATTGTTAAACTTAATGCTATGCTTTGAAAAAAGATTGGCACGAACATATATTTGTCTGGTATGATTTAACATGCTGGCATGCTTTTTAGAAAAATATTAAGTTGATAAGTTGTGCGATTGCAGTGCAGTGAGGAAGTGGCCATATCAGTATGCCATTTTATGTAGAAATGTGTTGTAACAGATGTTCTTCTGAAGCGCATTTCCATCTTTCCTCGAGCTGATTACAGTGTCGCATCTATTCTGGCATTATTTTGCTTCCTCCTAAGATTTGCAATTCACTTTTGAGTTGCAGCTCTGATATGCATCATGTTCCTCTTACAGGACTCCGTCTCCATGTCCTCTCCTGCCTTCCTCCTTTCTCTTTTTGTAAGTACTTTACCTTTCTTTCTCAGCTTTTTTCCCCTAAAACCAAAAGATAAAAACTGCAGTTGTATGTTGAGAAACAAAGAAAACCTTATTCCTGTGTAGCTAATATCAAATACAGAACAAAACATATGATAAGTCATAAGCCATTTTAATATCTCGAAGCACAACCAATCAGATGTAAGACAGGTGTCACTTAAGTTCCAAAGTTCTGAAAGATCTGTTTCTGCCTCTCAATGATTTCAGGATGGCGGCACCAGAGGGCGCCGTTGTGCCATAGAAGCTGACCTAAAGATGAAGAAATGAACCTGCAGTATGAAACAGATCCGCCAGTGTCCCCGTGTTGAAGTGAAAGGTGTGATACCACAAGACTGACCTTATTCTCTGTCATTTGCACAGATTCTCACTCTGCATAATGTGCAGTGTAACACTCACTTGCACTTTACATTAAATGGGGAGACTGTGATGTGGAGAAGGTCATTTCTTCTGAGACAGCCGTGCAGATATGGATTACATACTGTGTAATCCCAGATTACAATGGAACATTCAGAAAGACTAGGTCAAACCTTTCATGACGTAGCTGCAGATCAGTGAGATTCAGTCCGCCTCCTGTGAATGGCATCAGGTTGTAGAAACAAAGATAAAAAATACTCCTAGCTGACTGACGGGCTGAAATTAAGCCCGGCTAAATGTCAGATTGGTGTGGGGTTTTTCAGAGATATACCATGTTGGTGATGATATGTGAAAACAGAGGCCAAAGAGTCTGATTAACCTGGAATTTCTGAATGATCAGAGGGGCACATATTAATTTTAAGAACTTTTTCTTTGCTGGTATAAGAGACTTGAGGTTTTTTTTTGTTTGTTTTTTTAGTGTTATGATTTTAAAACATTTCAGATAATTTTTTTCTAAGGTTGTATTGTTTGTGATGAATTGATTTGATCAATGCTACACTTCCTGTGAAACAGTATATGCATATTCTGCATCTTTTTTCAGTATTATTGAGAAACCGTCATGTTATTGAACTGTTTTGTGAACTTTAAAATGTTTAAACAATAAAACTACATTAAAAGAACCCTAAACCCACTATGAGAAACTTGAATTTGCACAGTCTGTGCACCAATAACACACTACAGCAGAAACCATGAGTTATTTTCTAACCTTCTTCTCATCTTATCAGATGTAACTGTGCTGTTCAAGAGCTGTCCAAACCTCGGCATGTCCAAAATGGTCTCTCAGAGTGTGTGCAACATCTGTGAGAAAAAGCTTGATTTTCCTGTTGGGAATTAAAATGGTCGGTATTTCAAGTCACTATGTTTTTCAACATTTTCTGTTGTTCCTAATTCATGACATGGATGTTTATTTACTGTGTGCTGGAAGCAAAAAGCATTCACATTTTCTCCGAAATGGCTTTAGGCAGCAGCGGCCACACTGCACGAAGCGGTGACCATTTCAAGACCACTGCTGTGTTAAAGAGAACTTTTCCTTTTTCACAGCGAGAGCTACACACAAATGGAACACGCCATCTTTCATAAAGCTCCCACTCTAGTGTGGGACCAGTGATGATTTTGCCTTTGTTTAGTCATGTTCAAGATACAAGTTAATGTATTCACAAGCAATGAATTAAACATATTTGTAACTTAACTGAACTCATTTGTATGAAGCCAGCCGATGATACCAAGTTGTTGCTGTTGTCTGCCACTTTGCCTGCGCTAACGCATCATGTTCACATTTAGTTCTTTTAAAATCTGTCCCTTTATTCATCAATATAAGTTAGATTGACAGCAAATGCTGAGTGATTGCTTTCAAAAGAAACACCATCTGTGAAATACCATCTCAAGTTGTACATCTAGTTGAATTAGTTAAGCATCTTTTCCCAAGGAACCAGTTGAGAAACATTAAAACTTTTGGGATGCTTGCTGTTTTTTGAAGGCAGTGGTGAGTAGTTCAAACACAGTAAGTCTGTTTGGTGAAAGGATTTCAAAATACAAATAATCCAGAGATACTTGATCATCACTCTTCACAATCTTGAAATAAAAACAGCTTTGTGTCATGATTGACTAATAGACCAGATTGAGATTAGTTGAAACTACATTTTACTTAAAGTAGCACCATATACATTCTTTTAATGATGGGCTTTAACTACAATTATCAAGTCTGTTGAACATACAGATAATTTGTACCAACTGCACTGTTAAGCTTTCAAATAATGAACAAATCACACAAGCCGAAACACATTCTGGTTACATCTTTAATTTTCTTGAATTTTTTGACTGAAAACATGTTGCTCAGGTGAACTACCACACTGACTGATATCAAAACCTGATTTTTATGTATCACAGTAAAGGTTTGACATGTTTGTTGGTGACAGGGTGGACCTGAAAATTTTCATAATTAAGCGTCAGAGCTGATGAAGGTGTGTCCGCACAAAATAAATCTGTTAACTAATAGAACACTCTCACTAGGGTGCATGCATCAGTAACAATATGGAACACAGTATTAAATATAAACTTAAACGTGTTTAAAACAAACCTGGTTTTTAAAACAAGTATGAGAACAGCTAAGGCAGTTTGGCAGTCTCAGTGCACAGCAACAAATATTATCTGCCAAGGGTGTGAATGATCTGGGGATGGTATAAAGAATTAATGTTCACAACTTCACATATTTAGTGCTCATAACAGGACCTGACACGAAAAAGTCCCAACTCTAGAACTTCTTAAATGCGGGTGATCATTTATTTATTCCCAATATGGACTACGATACCCAAATTTGGGTAGCAGCCGATACCAAGGACTGCTCCGATACCAGCCTAAAAAAAAAACAAAAAAACAATTCCTTTAAAACTAAAGGTATAATCATAATTTACTTAAATAAAATGATTTAAATAGACCACTATAGAACAGTAGTGCAACAGCAACTTAAAAAGTAAACTCTAGGAAAATGTTATTCCTTACAGTCCACTGACTAAGCTCACTGGGAAGTAGCTGGGTACCATTTAGCAACTAATAAATCACATGGTATTAGATATGTGCCAGACTGGGCTACTTGCAGATACCAGTACCAGCATTTTCTGCAGTATCCTGATACTGGTATTGGAATCAGAACAACTTACTAGAGTTGTTCATGTCCACAGATATCTGACAGAATTTTCAAACACTTTATGTGGTCGATTCTATTGAAGATGTGAATTTCTTAACAAAATATGAGTCTCATTTGTAAATTAAAACAGGATTTATAAAACAGTTTTAAGATATGAAGAGTGTTGTGCATGAATTAGGAAGGTTTATAGGGTGAAGCATGCCGCTGACTGTAAGCCCTGGCAACCTTACAGATACGAAACACCGTGCCGGACTGTGAATGAGCTTTTTGGTTGAAGTCGACTCCCTGCTTGTGCGAATCAGAATTACTCTTTCAAAACGTGGCCTCTTTTTGCGACACACAAGTCATTTCTCAAGCTCGAGCCCCGAACGTATGCCCGCAGCTAAAACACTGTTTCCTGAATGGCAGAAGCTTAGTGACAAATGTAATAAACACCTATGCAAGCGGTACTGCAGGGGGCTGAAAGCTCTACTGTATGAGACAGCTCATTTTTTGGCAAGTGCAACAGCACATTAATCAGAAAAGTGTGTTCTTGTTTTTCTAAAATTCTCCTCTAATGTGTGTCCTACTGCTATATGCCTAAGGTCAAAGTGCCTGATTAACCACAGCATGGTACAGTTAACTCCTTTCTATATCTGATTTGTCAATTGTTTTCATAATAAGTAAACAGTCTGTTGTTTAACAGAACAGAAGCTTGCAGATTTGTCCAAAGACTACAGTATTATTTAAGTTACCGTACTTGGTTACTTGACACAGAAAAAAAAAAAAGAT
>JAQLOL010000006.1:11920548-11943212 GCA_029783665.1 Naso thynnoides
AGAAAAAAAAAAAAGATGAGCAAAGATGCTCAAGTAACATTCACTCTATTAACTATTAAATAAATACACCTAAAATGTTAGCAAGGACACAGGAACATTCAAGGAAATAAATACAGGTCAACTACAAAACCTAAACACGTATGTGTGAACATACAACTGCCTTCATGACCCCAAAGGGAGACCCCATGTCATGCCATTTCTATAAGAAAGTTTAAAGGCTTTTGAGACGTACACACTGCCACAGTGAGTTTGCACCTGATGCTGCTACCACAACAGGCAGGGTTGGCAGCGAACATGCAACTGTTATTTTCTACCATCAATGAGGAGAGAAGGCACATTGTCTTCAGCGGCTTATTTCCCACTGACTGCTCTGTACCTAAAAGAGATTTCTTTACAAAGTGGCCAGATTGGATAAATTACACACTTTAATAAAATGTATCTTTGTAAAGTCTGTAAAGAAACTTTTCTCCTCTCAAACAGTCCTCATTTGCCTCTCTGACGGCCAACCAGTCGATGCAGTTTCTCACAATTGTCCAGCCTCATCGACTCTGCCTTCTGCTTTAACCGTTCATCTCGGTACAGTTGTCCGAGGTTTGCCAAATCTGATTCTGAAAAGACCAAAGACATTAAAGGAAGATATATAACATCGATTGAGAATAGTTAAAGGAATGCTTTGCAGTTTGGGAAATACATTCATGTGCTTTCTGAAAGAGATCAATAACACTCTACATCTGTGCAATATAATGAAGCTACAGCCAGCAGCCGGGTAGCTTTGCTTTGCATAAAGGCTGAAAACAGCTAGCCTGGAATTTACACAATCTGACCTCCAGCACCTCTAAAGATTAGAGCACATTATATTTTGTTTAAGTAAATAACAACAATTCACTGTTTTAAGCTTATGTGGCAGATTATTACTTAGGTAGGACCAGTTGCCAGGCAACCAACAGATACTGCTTGTAGCCGATAATGTAGACTTGCATTTAAAGGCACAGATGTAAGAGTAGTATCAAATCTCACGCCCCATTTAAACCTTGTGTTAAAATGTGATCTGTATCTGGATAAGTTATCCAGAAGAGGAAAAATGCACGTTAATGCAAGGTGTAAACACGGTTTGATCAGAATGCAATCGGATCTGTCAGACCACATCTGAAGGAAGTCTGGCTTGCGTTGTGTTCCGATCTTATGAAGGTGTTAACACAATCTGTACAAAATGCAGACGTCCGCGCATGCAACATCACCATCTTGCTTTGACCTGTGATTGCTACGTCATCGTTCTGAGCTCTACTGAGTGGGGTGAAAGTTGCAGAGTATTGTCGGGCCCTCTACTTATTACTCCGCTCTCTAATCCACAGAGACTGATTAACTGTCATGGCATTGACAGTAACTGCAAATGAAGTTGCTGCTAACAGTGTCAGTCGTCTTTTCCTTTACGGAGAAAAGGAAAAAACAGGCTGTACAGCAGTGATATTTCTGGCAACTGTCCACTTGCCATGTTGACAGTCCACAGCTGATTAGCCACAACGGCTAATCAGTCATGCGCAGCTTTTGCTGGACGACAGAGATCCAATCTCAATGTGGATAATGAGAACACATTAAAAATACCAGGTGTAAATACAAAGGCAAGATCGGATCGTTTTTTATCTTGTTAACTAGATACAGATCCCATTTTAATACCAGGTGTAGATGGGTTGTTATTATCACAAAAGCAAATAAACATTCTTATTTTCTGGAGGACCTGCTGGGAAAAATGTAAAAGACTTCATATAATTTAAACTTTAATCTTTATCAAACTCAGTCTGAGCCGAACGAGCTGCTAGCTTACTTTGCTGTTTCTCTTTCCAGCAGCTGCTCTGCAGGTGTTCGATGTAGTCGCTCTCAATGGTTTTCTCTAGCTCAACCAGCGCGGCTCCACGGTATTCCTTCTCGAAACTTTTATCCACATAGTATGGTACGCCCATGTGCTGCGTCTCCCGGGAAACCACCAGCCCCATGGCCCTGAAACCCAAACACACCATTAAAATGTATTCAGCGAGACACAGTGGATTCCAGCTAGGGATCCGTTAAATGTCACAGTGATAAGGTTGTTGGTACGACAGACTCACGGTTTATAGAAAAGACTGTAGGGCGGGTTAGTGGCCATCATCTGAGTAAATACTGATATGAGGATTAGCACCAGCACTGGGAGAAGCTGCAGGAACGCTGTGAAGGTGTTCTGTGGGAAGATAAAATCAGCACAGATTACAAAGCATATCAACTGTATGTAGGCTGCACTGATACACTGTACTCATGCCAGCACAGTACTTCTGTATCTCTACAGCAAACCATGAGCTTCCAAAGCAATACAGGCACTTCAGTTATGGGGAAAGTAAATGTATGCAGGAAATCAAACATGCGAAACAGTCACAGCTTGGCCGCAGCCATGTTAAATACAGGGTTCTCCAGTGCACGGTAATGATCAGAATAAAGCAATGTCTCCACAGGAAGCTCATAGCATAATACTGTGGTTGGCTAACAGGGATTTGTCTTTTCGTTCTGTGAGTCACTGACCTGACTCTGGTTGTCCTCCACCACCTCCTCGCGCCTCTCATAAGCACGTCGACGACGAGGCTGATAGAACTGAGAGTAGGAGGCTCCCTGGTTGGTGTACACGTGGATATTTCCTGAAGAGAGACACGTGAACTTCTATAGCATCTACACCTCTACAATAGACAGTAGATAATATGCTTGCAGTACAGCTAACAGCAACAATGAATAATAATACTGAAAACAACAAGAATTAGTAATAATTGGTAGAATTAGTTATAATATTAGTAGGGGTTTAAAAACACCTTGTAACAATAATACAATGAGTATTTCGTGCTTGGAGATATACAAGAAAGATATTCAAGAGGATTTACTGTCATTCAGCATGTTACACATAGTACAAAATTTAGATCCACAGGATCGGTGATGAAGCCACACAATAAATTACAAAAGAACATAAAATTTCATTGAATAACTTAATTCCTCAGAGATGCAAAAGCCACTGCACTACAAAGCGCCACCATATTAATGACATAGACTCATTTAGAGCGATACGATATGAAAAGATTCATTGACTAGAGACTGATATAGTAACGTTTTTGGGTTTTGTTTAGTGCTGAAAATAGGGGAAAAGAAATTGCCTATTTCTATGCAGTGGTAGAGGAGGTAAAATACTGGAAAAGCCTGATAAACTGAACTAAACAAATATTTGCTGCAAGGCCTCTGTTCAATCTGTGTGAACTGCACAGACTGAAAATCTCTTCTTCTCTGATCTCCTGGTGCTTCCCTGTCATGATGCGCCGTTAGATGCTGACGTAATAAGCATGCGCAGAATGTCGGAATTTACAGCTATTTAACATTATAAGTGCAAAAAATACACTCTCATAACATTTGGCATGCTTAAAAACTATTTTAAATCGATACAAGTTACATGAGAAGGACAACTTGCTGTCCACCTATTGATGTATTTAATCGAGGAATATTAATACAACACATACATCGATGTATTGTTGCAACCCTAAATATTAGATTTCCCTAGTGTAGATGAAATTCAAAAATTTATAAAATATTCCTTTATTTTATATAATATTAGCCACAACTCACTTGGACTTCATTCATATTTTCACTATAATATTCACTTAGAAAACATGCAAGCTGTTTGAGATGATTTTCAGAGTTCCAGACTTTTGGAAGAATCTTTGTTTGATGCTAAAACTTAATAGTCACTCTGCAGCAATCTTCCTGAGCCTAACCTTTTCACATTTTCACATGCCGTCAGTGAAGCTTGTGACTGCAATCATCACTTACACAAAATTTTATCTGACCAAATGCTCACGCACTCTGCTCACCTGTGGGAAACCTTCCTCCGAAGAAAATGTTGAAGAGTTCCTCTGGGGAAATGTCAGCCTCAAAGTCTCTGTGGAAGGTTCGGTGGTATCCATGGCGGCTGTGGCTGGAGTGTTGGGGTGCATTTGAAGTTGCGGCTTGATCTCCATATTGATCATACTGCTGCCTCTTCTCTGGATTACTCAGCACTGCGTATGCATTACCAATTGCTGTTGAGAGAGGATGGAAACATTTGGTCATTGCACAGATCAAATCAAATCAAAATACAATATGCTGGGAGACATCCCACAAGATGAAGTACAGGTATTATTTTGCCCCTTTCCTGTTATTTGTTTTGAGATACGCAAACAAAAATATTATATTGCTATGAATTCAAACAGCTTTGGGCTATTTTTTGACTGAGGAACACTAAAAATCATGAAGATTTTCAAGTAAGTTCTGAAGTTTTGAGTGCTCCATTTCTATTATTCATTATTCATTGATTTAAGGGTACTTATTTCTGATGCACATCAATGATAAAGTCCTTGGGAAGTTTAAAGCTCTTAATTTTCTCTTTTTGGTGCTAATTCTGTAAGGAGTCTACAAGGAGCGCTCCAATGCAAGGAAATGCCTCTTATTACAGATGGACAGACAGGAAGAAGGTTGGCCTACCAGCTGTGTAGCCAATTTTGTAAAATAGTTTGCTACGAGCCAATCTAATAATATGTATGGAATATGTATGTCATGTCTGTGGGTCAGACTTTACTGTGCATTGACTTTGAGCAGGAGTATTACTTCTGACACGAATTGTGGTATTTGGGCGTTATGAGGGATTTTAACGCACCTAAATTGCCTCCATGAGCGCCGTGTCACAGACACTACTGCTTTCTGTAACTGCTGACTGTGTTACTGAACAGACAATCAGTAAACCAACTACCAGTTGTTGTTTTGGGGTTGTTGTTTTATTTTATAAGAGCATCAGCTTGCACTTGTCCGTTGGACAGCGCAACACAAAATTTTGACCTCTGTCTTTGCTGGTTATTGAGAGAGTGTACATCTATGACCCATTGCCATTATTAGGAATTATGCTCAGCACTATGGTTAAAGTTACTCCCCCCGTAAAAGGATTTTACTTTCATTAGATACAATAACAATGGGCAGTAAAAACATGTTGTCACCCCTGTAGCTCACAGATGTCACAGAATACTCTGTTTTTCTCCTCTGCTGAAACTTGTACCTTTAAATGCGTCCGTGGCTCCTGGGGCAAAGTTCTTGTCGGGGTGAAACTTGAGCGCCAACTTCCTGTACGCCTTCTTCAAATCTTCATCGCTGGCATTTTTGGAAACACCGAGGATTTCATAAAAGTCTTTGCAATTCTTTATCCTGCAACAACAAAGCATGCATGTTAAACAAAAGTCTCTACCTCTCAGTTAAAAAAATAGCTAATCCCTCTCAAACTCATGAGGTTAGTAAGTGGGTATACTCTTTAAACAATAATTAGTGATGTGTTCATTTACAGATCTACCTACAGTCAGTTATTTTACCCAGAGTATAGCCAATGGCCTCGAACATGTTAGACAGCCAGTTTTATGCCGATCAGGTTAGTCCGTCGCTGTGTAACAGTGTGAAAAACTAGGGAAAAAGGAGTAAAGAGTCTCACCTGAAAACACCCTGCCGCTGGTCCTCAGTGTAGCTCTTCTTTTCATCACCAGTCGCGTTACTTGTTTCACTGTGACCGACGTCCTCGTCCCTCCAGCCTGTCGGTGGGGGCACGTGGTTTGCATCTGGAGCAGAAGTGCCTCCATTTCTCACAATAGCATCTATCAGCACTACAAACAAGAAAACAAGAGTGCAGAGTGTTAAGGCCAACTGACAGATCAAGACAGTTTATTCGAAATCATAATGGAAATGACCCTTACTGGGCAAAATGAAAGAAAAAAACAAAAGCTGAGAATCTTAGGAGGTAGTTTGGCCACATTAACTTTCAAAACAACTTTGATGCTGAGTGAGTTCTATTTCTCTGACAAGCTACCGGAAGGAGCGGCATTGTTTCAAATTTAATATCTTACTCCACAATCTCTTACAGATTTTAGGCTTGGGTCTGATATTTGAGCTGACGCTGAAGGCAACAATATCTGATTTAACTCTTTTTCATAATTAACTCATTTGGTGACTCCTAGAAGCCTTTAGAAAAGCATTTGTTAATGATTCCCCTCTAATTATTCAGGCTTTTCCTTCCACATGTCACCCATCTGTATGTCTGTACAAGAGTGGAGCGATAATGGCACTGAGTGCACTGTACCTCTAAAGTTATTCACATCATATACAACATGTGCAGTATAACATAAAATACAGTATGATGGATCCACACACATAGCTGGTGCATGTACACTGTGTTCAAAGAGATGATGCCTATACTGATAAAGCAATGAGGCAAGATGGAGCACTTTGGAGACACAAGTTTAAAAGCTCAGTGAGGTTAGTGCACTCTGTAAGGGGGAAGGGAGCCCATTACAGCCCTGAAGTTCAGCATGCAGCCTGGGCAGAATATTAAACCCCTCTAAATAAAAGCAATTCCGTGCACCGATTCTGAATTCTGAAAACACATTTTCCTACAGTTAATTGATAGTTTAGCGAGTCGGCCAACGTTAGCTGGTCAGACTAACGTTACCTTTGCAGAATGTGCGTCAGCTAATTTTACCTCTGGCCCGGGTGCTGGGGAAAATATTCTGAGCTTCATAAAGCAACTGCAGCGCACGGTCTTTCCGTCCGGACCGTAAACACAGCTTAGCCTTCTCTATCAGCCGGTCTGCTTCTTCTTTGTCCATTTCAACGTGACGGGAAGATTTTCGCCGAACCAGCCGCTGTCTAAAGATGTCTGTTCCTGTGCAATGTGCGTCAATATCATATGGCAAGGCGAGCCGCTTCAGCTAATGTAAGCTAACCGATTAGCTCTGGTTTCAGACAGCTGCGTAACGTTAGCTAGGCGCGAGCCCGCAGTCACTTCAATCCTTCGCAGTAACGTTATCCGATTCTCAGACGACGGCAGGTGTTGTCAGCCTGCAGACGGGCCTGCACATGGGCCATTTTTTAAGCCGAAAGCCTGAAAAATGGACTGTTTCGATTGTCTGTTTTTTTAAGCGATGTTTAAAGGGCCACCTCGATGTATTGAACTGCACACCCCGAGCTGTGATCGACAGGAGGTGGAGGCAGAGCCAGGAGAAACGTCACATCCTGTGAAGTAGAAATACCGTTAAATCTGTAAAAAAAAAAAACCCCAAAAACCCACAGTTTTAGGTATTAGGTCATAATGTTGTTTACCTGGTCGTCAGATTTTGCAAGCAATACCGTTTGTTTATTTATTTTAATATAGAATGCGTTTTTCTTGCCTATTACCTAACAGTACGGTTGAGTAACATTGACAGGTGTACAGTGATAGTTCTGCTGCATTCAAGGACTTCTTCTAATGGCTCAGCCAGCCAACCTGGTCGCGATGCATTCAAGTACCTATTATGAAGGCGATGTACCAACTAGTGGATGTTTCTTTTGGCTGATTTGTTTTTCAATTTAGCCACGAGTAGCACATTGCTGCCTTTGACTATGTGGCAGAATGAGAGGACAGCACGGATGCAACATATTTTAATTTCTAATATTTTTTTGAAATGTAAATATGTCAAATATAGATAGCCCTGTGAAAACAAAAACAACCATCAAATCTGCATATTTAGCCAAAGACTATGGTAAAATGACTATGTAAAATGGCAAACTGTTTCTATCTGTGTAAGAATTTATCATTGACACAATTTGACACATTTTGACCAAAAAAAAGAGATGATTTTTATGTTGATGAGAAATCAACTTACCGTGGCAAATATTTTCTGTTGGCTACAATGTACATCAGTACAGAGCCCCACAGTGGCCACAGAGAGAGAGGAGGAGAAAAAATAAAGAGCTATATTGAGGCCACCTTTTACTATTGGCCTATTGAGCACTCAAAATAGTATTTCGTGCAAACGAGATATAACCTCTTACCACTTTTTAGTTAATTTGTGGGAATGAGATAGAATTCACCCTACGTTTTGGTAATTTGCGCGCATGAATTATGCAATTCACTCACACATTTTAAATAATTTGTGGCCTCAAGATACAACTCGTTCCCACATTTTAATTAATTTGTGTGCATGAGATAAGTTAGAAAGCCAGCACAACAGACCATTCATTCCAGCCACCGTCTACTTGTAAATAGCTATGGATAGAGATGCTTTAATTAAGATTTACTTTAGCTTGGGAATGAGTTGTAAAGACATTTTGTCAACACTTGCTTTGCATGGGATAATTGTTAGTAAAATGCAATTAAGCTGGATATTGAGAGCCTGTGGATTACACCATTGGCAATATTCTAACCTGTGTACATAAGGCCCGCAGCCAGGAGTAGTCTTCATTTTTTGACAAACACCACAGCAGCCAAATGTTTCGGCTCAGCCAAATGTTTCGGCTCAGCCTTCTTCAGTAGCTGCATGTCGAAACGTTTGGCTGCTGTGGTGTTTGTCATCATGTTTAAGAAAAGAAAATAAAGAAATGAAGACTACTCCTGGCTGTGGGCCTTATGTACACATATAAGCAGTCTTTTTCGACATGGCTCAGCACCGGAGCAAACATTGGGAGTTTCCTGTGGGTGAGCACATTGGTTTTTTGAAAATTTGTACGATATTCTATTTTGTACATGGCCCCGGAGTGGCCATAGAGAGAGGAAAACATGTATTCAGGCCAGGTTTTACTTTATTGAGTGCTCAAAATAGTATTTCATGTGAATGAGATATAACTCGTTACCACATTTTAAATAATTTGTGGGAATGAGATAGAATTTGTTTCCACGTTTTGGTCAATTCATGTGGCCACAAATTAGGATGTGAGAATTAACTGCATAATTCACACGCACGAATCAACCAAAACATGGGAACAAATTCTATCTCGTTCCCCCAAATCATGAAAATGTGGTAACAAGTTGTATCTCATTCACATGAAATACTATTTTGAGCGCTCGGTATAGTAAAATGTGGCCTCAACATAGTATTTTTCTCTCACTATGTCCACTCTGGGGCTCCACAGTACAGTAAGATATTTGTTTATTTTTTGAGAGCCTCTATCTGGATGTAAGTCAAGTTGAAAATTTGCATTAATTCTTGCATCAGCCACTTAGAAACTAGGTGACACATTTTTGTTCATGCATATTTTATTCAAGAGTAAAAAAATGTGATTTGTCCCATAGGGCATGCTTACAATGTGTGTATCATTTAGGAAGTCAAATGCGAAAACATATTTCCATAGATAATAAAAAATGTTGCAAGATAAAATCCATTATATTTGTTTGTTGAAATATGCATGTAGACCATACAAGAACCAGAAACAGAGAAAGGAAAATAATCATAAGCTAAAGTGTAACAATAATAATATCAGCAGTAAATATGACCAGAGTACAATGTTTCCTGTTAAACATAAGTGCGACACATGATTTTCTGTGTGTCCAATTCATTTACATCTGAAAACCATGCTATCATGCTTTGGCAGCCTGAAAGTTGCTTTTCACTGAGATTATATTCATTCACACTATTGAACATTTTCTGTACATTGGTACAACAGAAAAAAAATAAACACAAGGCTTCACACCTTAAAAGGGCATCTCTGCATACAATAAATCAATATAAAATTAAAAGCAGTGGTTATAAATAACTGAATGAAAAAATGGACAAAAACAATCAAAGGAAGCCTATTTATAAAATTTATAAAACAAGACAAATAAAACTACAAATATAATTCCAAAAATAAAATAATTCAAGTTTACTATTTGAAACACAACTATCACAATTATAATCTCACATAACAATTAGGAACTTAATTGCATGCATTGATGCGTTCCGTACCATAGATGCTGTGTTAAAAATCACTTTTAGTCCATCCTTATTTCACATACCTTTATCATTTAATAGAAAGATGAGATATAAAGTAGAAAAAATATTAATGTATGAAAGGAAATTCTAGAAATATATGTAATAGTAGGTGTTGCTAAAGGCTGGGGCTTCCCTGGTATCGGCTTTTTCAAATTATTTATTTTGAAAGTACCAGATTGTTTCCTGTTTAAATTTAGTTTCTTTTCTCAACTTCTATCAGTCAAAAGGACTCCGTCAGTGCAACATGGCATGTAAAGATAGAAATGGACTTTCCATCAAAATATACTGACACAATTTGTGGCCAAGAGAATTGACGCTTTGATTAAATCACAGTGTGCGTGTACTTTAGAATTTGATTTAAAAATTTGACAGAAAAACAAGAAATGATGTAGGATTAACACAGATGCATAGATTCATAAATCTAATGCCTGGTATACACTGTGTTTAGTCTCAAGAGGAAAGTACTTCTGACAACCTTAAAGTCATCTCAATTTTAGTGAAAAAAGATTTCTTTCCAAAAATAGCATGAATTAACAAATCAATTTTTGTCAGGATACATTCTTCAAATCTCTCAATAAATTTCTGGATGGATCTAGGCCTGCATAAGTCTTTAAACAAAAGATATTTCAATTATATGCATTCACAACATAGAATTTCCTTCTCACTCTGATATAGTACTTTGTGCAGCTCTTAGGCATGAAATCTGATTTGCAGCACAGTAAAAAGTGCAAAAACTCAAAGGGCGCTGATGTATACTTATATGACTTCACTTATTCTCTCCCTTTCTCTTCAGCAAACAAGCAGGTGAGAAATAAACAGGTGGTGTATGACAGCAGAGTATGTCCCAAATGTCAAAACCAGTTCTTCTCTTCTCCCTTGTGGTCAGAAGTTGGTGTTAATGCCACTTTGTCGTCAGTCATAGCGATGCAGGAGAGATGAGAAAACCACGACCCAAAGCCTCCTGCAGCGGAGGATGCTCAAGTGATACTTTACATAGGTTGAATTGCACCACGTGTGAGGTACAGCTTGATCAAATGCCATGCGTCTCTGATGTGAACTACTTAAACATTTAATGGAGGGGAAGAAAATAGCTTGAAGGATGATCTGGATGAAGATACAACCATTTGAGATTCACCACTGGACGTCGATGAAGTTCCATCTCATGGTGTCAAGTCTTCTTTGTGGGGACATTTTCACACAGTCAATTTTGGTGTTAAATCTGCGATGCTGAGGTACCTATAGTAAGTGGTGGAACAATATTTTCCAAATGATCCTTTCACCCACCCCTCTCCCTCTGCCCTCATCTCCTCCAAGGTATTTTTTCGCTAGGAGATGACTGGTACTGAGCAAGGTGAGGAAAGGAGCAGTCCTGGAGGAGTTCGATTTGCAGTGGCTTCCGTGGTTCGGCCACCCTTCCCGCTTTCCCTCGCAGCATGATGGCATCTTACTACAAGGTAAATCAATAAATTAAGTCCACTGGTGAGATTGCACTGCAAGTTTTAAAACGTATGCATTTTGCATTTTCTTTTTGCTTTATATCATACAAAGTGGTGTGACTCGTTAATACTAGCAACACATGTAGGCAAACACATAAGATTAGTTTCCTTATAAAGTGAATTTGTGAGTGATTCGTAATAAACACTTTATGAAATGATGAAATGATTTGTGTGGAATGGATACTGCAATTATGTCTTCAGTCAGGTCCTGTAATGAAGGAGCAGATGTTTGTCAACACTCAGAACAACTCAACTGCCAACAATTCAGTCTGTAATTGTACTGAGGAAAGGAACAACAGGCGGAAATGACTTTCAACCAGTCAGGCTGCTCTAGCCCACCGACCTCTCCTTTAACCCGCCCTCTGTTATGAACCCCTGCTCCCCCCTTCCCCAACCGTGCGATGACATGCTGTCATGAAAAAAATGACCTTTTTTTGGCCCATTTTTAGATTTGCTGCAGATTTCATGTTCTGTCTGTGGGCCTGGTTTATTTCTATGCTCTGAGGCCTGAATTCCCGATTTGGCAACGTCTTGCAGCTCAGTGCAACAGCGGCACGGTTCTGAGGCTCAGACAGCACATCACTGGATGTTGCTGTTGTCATCCGTGCCGTTCGCCTCTGACATATTCATCTTTCCCATGGAGTGTCCCACGTGGTTTACCCCGTCCCTACGAGGTGGCATGCGCTCATTGATGCGGTCGAGGCCTTTTGCCTCCTCGAAGCTGGTGATCTTGTGCTGAGGGGAGAATCCACGGATGGCTGCAAAGAGGAAACACATACAAAGAGATAAGACTCACCTTATAATGGCTCAATCTCAAAATATTCCTGATATCATTATCATCTCATATTGTATATTCACCCTATACTGTTGGGATTTCTCAGAAAATTACAACCAAAACAGACACAAAATCAGTGGGTAAATCTCAATTAGGAACAAAAGAGCCTTTTTGTCTTGCCCCCTGGAGGACTGGAGGTCCGGAAGTGGGGCAAAAGCTATGTGCTCCCAGTCAGCCACATCCTCTACCAATTACATCGCAATTGACAGGTCAGGTATAATCAGTCCAAGTCTACTCAACAACAAGGGACAGGTGAACATAACTGAAACAGGGATTACAATCACACCATGTCTCAAGAACAGGGGAATTCACAAAACTTGGCACTTTTAAAAATAGTACAAAAATATGCCACTGGCTGTGAAATAACCTGAGATTAAAAATGCAGTGTGTATAAATAGATGTTTTCGGTGTGAAATGAGCCCAGCTTAACATGCATGCAGTTATCCCCACCTTGTATTAACACAAGTAAATGACAATATAACTGCTGTGCCAGAGAGAAGTGTGCAGTCATCTGTGAGAGGAAGCCACTCAAGTTACATTCTGCAGCTGCAGCCTGTTACATCAAATCGCACTGGATAGATCAAATACAGTTTTATTTGGGACTCTTACACATGAACCCTTGTTTCATTAACTCAACTCATGTTGGTACACGGTGGTGTTTACTGTATGCACTTTAGTCTGGGCTCATTTCACACTGGAAATGGCAAATTTATCTAAAAGTCAGAGGGTTCTGGGGGCGAAACATATCTGGCATTAGCCCTTGTTCAACAATAAATGAAGGCACTAAATGTATAATACACTTAAATGTCACACTTTTAGCATAAAATTCCAGTTGGTTACAAACTGTCAATATATGCTCTTCAGTTATGTCAGATCTGATGCCATCAGCACAGCACTGACTGGTGTGAACGCGTTGTGCTTGGGACTTTTGATGACGATCGATGGCTTGTTAATTTCAGATTGTGCCGGGAGACGTTTGACAATCTCTGTGACCATCCTGAGCCACATCTTGTTCGTCAAGTCATCCACCTAAGGTCGCAAGTATCAGTAGAAAAACAGCTCAAGTGATGTGAATGATGCATTGAAATGGTCAGCTAGAGCGTACAGACTGAGACGCATTTGAGGAAATCAGATTTGAATCACATTTCAAGCCACCTCCAAATGTGGTTCAAATCTGATTTTCAAATCAGATTTTTTTTTCCTGTCCCAACTTCCTGAAATCAATCCTGATATGATCTTGACAGGCATGAAGTAAATTATATTATTGTGCCTCCATATTATTAGATGCACGATAAGACATGATAAGCATCAGAGAACTGCCGCTCTCTAGCCGATGCTCGGGTGGCCACTATGTATTCTAGGCCCCTCCCCTTCACTGTTGCATGTCTGCTCTTATTGGCCGTGCCTCGCACCTGCAACCTGTGACTGGGCCAGTTATTTGGCATGCTAGATATCCGGCAACATTCTGTGATGCTGTTCCCGAGCACATGATTGCAGTTCACAGGAGTGCGTGTTGATTTGCCTACAGTCTCGGGCTTTAAGCCCACCATCTCCAAAAACTATCAGACAGCAAAATCAGGGTTAAAATCCAGCAGTCTGAACTGGGCAAAACTGACATGAGCAGCAAGGCAAAGTAATAGCTGCTGTGGCTGAACACTTCATAGGTTCCTTGTGACACTTGCATCAGCTGCAACAATGTTGTAAGAGTCTTTTCAAGAAGCAACATTGACAAATTATCTGCATGTTAAACTGCCAGCTCTTACTTTCCTATAGGTGTGTATGACAGTCTTTTTATCGAGTAAAACCGCCCCCTCCTTGACTGATGTTACAAGATTTCCTCAAAGTCCTGTGTATCATTGTGACGTGGACGCTTTGTATTACATTTTCTCTAAATGATCCAAACAAATAATAGAAAAGAACAGCTGTCTAAAACTTGGTTAACTTACCCTCTGAGTAAAAACACCAGGCCTATTTTTTAACATTCAATGCAAATGTCTGCCATCCTGCTACTTATTTCAAACAAGACAGGCATGTAGATAAAAAAGAGCACTTATACTAGTGCTGTAAATTGCTGTCTCATTGGGAAGATTCTTGGCTCGTGAGCAGTGATTACTTCAGACATATCACGAGGAACTGAGGTTTCAGGATGCATATTTCATGTTGATGCTCTCTTTCGCTTCTTGTTCTTGTGCATGCAACATTTTTAAGAACCAGATGGAGGCCATTTACAAGTCAAACCCAAAAACAATGAAGTATTTTAGTCATGCATCTCGTAGCAGCACTTGACTTTGCAGTGTTTTAATCTGAAGTTGTCTTGAAGCCTTAAAAATCCATTACTTTTTTATTTAGCATTTTTCCTCCTTTTCCTCTAGCTTGTAATGACTGTACGTGTACAACAGTCATCGCTGGTGCCATTCCTCTCTATGTTGTTGTAGGCGGTGGATGTGGGCTGGAGCTAGGAGGAGATTAATGTACATGAAGAAACCTTGGATTTCCTAAGGGAACAGAAATGTTTCCTGTTATGTCCTCAGTTCCCTCTCAACAAAACAGTGGAAGAAAATGATCCCTAACCAGCTTTCCACCCTGCAAATACTGCCAATTGTGAGATGTTTTTCTTCTTCACAGACATCTATTAGAAAACAATTCCTTACAATGTTCTTATTGTGCGTAAAGAGACCTTTGTAACAACCACTCATCTCCTTGTATAAAATATCTTTACCATCTCTAAACAGATCCCTGTTTTTAAGTTTAAAATCCAATTATCTTATTGGATTTCTGTTTGAATCAACAGTACTGCAAAGTAAAGTGCCAGCCACACCAGCAACAACCTGTCCTGTGAAATGCTGCTCAATGGAGTTATTAGTGTGAGCTGTTGTGTGCACGAGCTGTCAGTCGCAGGTGGCCGCTGTAGCAGGAACACCTGACAATATGTTGAGAGGGGTGGGATGTGGGGCACAGGTTTACCTTCTCTGTCCTCATCATGCGGCTCGATGGCTTCAATGGCTTCAATGGTGGCTGAGGGGGGAGGAGGGGAGCAGGTTACTCCTGATAAAGCCATGCAAATGTCAAATGCAGCCCTCCAGCCAAATGGCGGCTCAGGTTAGGCCAGATGAGATATACATGTTCAGTGGCAGTGCAGCCAAACTCAGAGGAGTGCCATGCATTAATATTGAGAGAATTAGAGTTAATATAGAATAGTATCAAGAAAAAGATCCACAGAGAAAGAGAGAGAGACAGAGATACTGGGACAGGAAGAGTAAAAGGATAAGCTGAAACTACAATTTTAAAACATCTCAGTGAGTGTAAAATAATTGTAGCTTTTTCATTTTTGTTCATTGTTCGATTTGTTTGATTACCAAAAACTCATACATGCACTTTGACCTGACAGCTTTCTGTTACAAGCTTTTTGATTTGGCTATTTCCACTAGATCACAAAAGGTAGATGTTTAAATGCTGACACAGAACGTTGGTTCTGTGCCAAAATTCTGGGTTGCTTATACTGCCAATTCCACTGACAATCACCACTGAACCTAGCACTTCTATGCAGCCTTTAATGTTGGAGAGACCAAAGGATGGATGTTGAAGAAAAAATAAAATCTAGCAGGCTAAAGAGAGACCGGTCTTTTTCTTAGAGATGGTCCACCAAGCTCAATAATGAACTCAAGAAAGTGAGAAACAGCCTTAGTTGTCTTTTTCATGTGGTTCTAGCTAATACTGTGCACTGTATGTTAACCTCAGCATGTGAACTTGGTAAAGTGATAGGATTAGGTTGGCTTGAGTTTGTTTTTCTGCCACCTATAGCTACAAAAAAAGGCCAGTGCAGGTGGATTTTTCATCATTGTCTGGTACTACAATAAGATCCATGCTAAGGCAACAGCAGTAAATTCAAGTAAAAGCTGAGAAGCAGGTGTCAGTCACCCTTTAACACGGGGCTGCTGTAATGTTTCATGGAGACAGAAATGATACTTTGGTTTGGTCTGTAAAATTAGGTTCTTAGAGGTGGTCAGATTATCACTAAGTGGCTCAAAAAGGATGCTGTCTGAGCTACAGTCAGAGTAGAAGAGAGAGAAAGAGAGAGGTTAAGACCAATGGTAGGATGGACAATGTGATGAAGAAATGACACAAACAAGATGGAGTGAAGGTTAGAGAAAAGGCTTATGCTGCGCCTTGTACTCACCGCTCTGCAGCGTCTGTCTGCCTCCAGAGAGAACCCCACTCGGCAGCATGCCAGTGGGCGTCAGGCCCTTAAGCGTCAACACATTCTCACTCTCCTCTCTGCAGGAAACAGACAGGCAAGCAGGTCAGAAAACTTAACTGAACCCTGATCCAAATGGAGAAAAACTTTATGCCCCTACTTTGATGTGTTTACACACCTGACACAGTCATTCAACTCACGAACACACAGAATTCACAAGTTCACGAGCTTAACGAGTTTGAAACACATATACATACTTTTTGCACACACAGACATGAAGTGTACCTGAGAACAGAGAACATTTTGGCCATTTTCCCGATGGCACGGATCTTGTTTTTGATCACCTCCTTGCGTGCTGCAGCTGCATTGGCTGAAAAGAAAGATATATACAATCATTACAGGCCTCTCTGATACAATAGATGCTGTCATTAAATCTATACAAGGCATGAGAAAGGGCTTGTATGGTTCTGTGATGCATAAAATACTCTGATTATGTGTTTCTTGATCAATAGAACACTATCATAAAAGGACATGTGTTATTATAGGCCATCGTTATGCATTAGTTACTGTAATTATATGCCCATGTAACTCTAAAAGCTTAGTGAAGAATCTGTCATTATAGATTGAATGGAGTGAACCAGAAACTGAGTTTATTGGACTCTTTGGTGCAAACAAAATGTCCTTGTATTTTATATGATGTAATACAGCACAAATCTTTACTTTGCTGATGAACTTTAAGCTTCTTTTCTAGTATTACACAGTTAACATATTAAAGATTAAAGATGAGGTAGGCAGTTTATCTTTGGTGTCATCGTACTAGAATTCCATTATAACCTTTCAGCATTTTGTAATTCAGGTGGTCTGAAAAAACACAAGACTTCTGCAACCTCTCAGTGACTCTGTATTTGTACCATCACGGGGTATTTTCGGCCAATCACAGAGCACGTGTTCCTATTGGCTTCTCTACACTGCGCTTCTTAGCCAAAGGTGATGTCGCTACGAGCTGATTAGCTGTTGAAAGAAGTGACGCACCTAATACTCAAAACTTGGCTCTGTCGACAACAGTGTCTGCAGGCGACACTATCAGCTGGCTTGAGTCAAGCTGAGACCAACCAGTTTATATCGCTGCAACTTTCCCTGCAATCATTTTGTCTCATTGTGACTCTTTGGTGCAAATTGGACTTAAAAGAGAGAGCGACAACAAAAGCGATAAAACCTGAGCAAGAGCCAAAAAAAAAGAACGAGGAGGATGCAGATGATTTGCTTCCCAAGGAGTCTCATGCTACAGCTAGCTTGATTTCCAGAGGTTGCCTACCTCGGCACATGAAAAATAGAACAATTTAACACCAGGCATTTTTTCTCTTGGGGAAAAAAATAATCTCAACTTTGACACAAATTTGGCAAAAGCAAAAGAAGTAAAAAAATTTTAGTGTGAAAAGTTTAGATATGACAAGCTTCTCTACGTATGTATGTATGTATGCATGTATGTATGTATACATGTATGTATGTATGTATCTATCTATCATTTACAAAACTCATTACCATCAAAGATCTCATCTTCATCATTCATGAGTTCATCATCAGAGCAGATGCTCAGCACATTCACCAGCATTTCTGTGACTGTGGAAGAAACAGAGTGTAGCACACAGGTAAAGCCAGTGAGTGATAAGTCGTAACAGATAACTGGTGAGGTTGACAGGCTGCAGAAACACTTCATACCTTTCTCCCCAACAAATGGCAGAGACCAGGTGAAGACATCCATGAAGTTTGGCAGCCAGTAGGGATGTGGGGAACAGTTGAACTGTCGGATGTTCATGACATTATTTTCGTATTTCAGTACAGCAGCTGTTGGGAAAGCCGAGGAGGGACAGTAGAGTAACATCTTCCTTTAAAATCTTGCAGAGTCATGTAGCTTAGTAAAAGACTGATTTTACACTATGTTTAGATACATACAATTGCAGGCCAACTAATAGCAAGTCAATCTAGATTTCTGATAGACCTAAAAGAATCATAAAGTATACATTAAGGTTGGGATAAATTCTGTTCAGAGAGAGATGTGGTTGTAAAGCCTCTTTCAGAGCAAATCATGCAGCGAACATTCAAACACTCGCAACCATGCACAGTGTTTGTCAAAGTAGACACGTTTTTAGTGAATAACCAGCTCTAAACTAATGCACCTCTGTAAAAAAAAAAAAGTTGGTCTGATGTTTTTATGACATTTAGGAAAATCAGTGATGTGGTATGAAAATCTATACTCACATAACAGAACATTTAGAACATCACAGACAGCACAGAACACACTGTGATTTTGTCTTATAGTGTGCACTGTGGATTGCGTACTGACAGAGCCATATGCACAGCAATGTTTTGTATATACTCTCTTTAAATATCTTCTTGATCTGTGATGCCACCCAGTTAAATATTTCCCTCTGTGTATGCAGTATGAAATGAGAGACAGAGCGGAAAATTAGACATTTTGCCACTAGATGGCCTAGCAGAGGCCAGGGATTGCTGACACTGTTACATCAAGAGGGATAAAGCCACATGGAGAAAGTCAGCAATGCCGACAGTCCCTCCCACGCTCCCCATCTCCCATAGCCCATAGCAACCAAGACACAGATCTGAGAACACAAACAAACGGGGGCTCCCTGATGCATTATTATGCCTGCTCACAAGCTAAACGCAGCCACATTAACACACACTCCCGTTTGTGCTCTTGAAACCATTTTATTATGTAAGTCTGAGGAGTCCACAGTAGACATTTTGTCAGATGTGAAGTGTTTTTTGGAAAATCTAATCCAGATGCAGTTAAATTGCCAGAGGTGCAGATGTTACAGGGAGGCACCTTTCTTAGCAAAGCAAGATTTTAGTGTTTACTGCTTTGTAATTTAACAGTAAATTATTTTCTTTAGGCCAGCCTACTTTACATAGCCCTAGAAATTACATGATATATTGCATTTTTTAATAAAAACATTTGTATTTCTGTACTTAAAATAGCTTTGTATCACTCAATTTCTGAGATTAAGAGAACATATGAATCAGATCAAAGCAGACAGAACTACAAAAGGAACAGCAAACTGAAACAAAGACAGGTATAAAATAAGCAAAGGCGTTTTCTGACCTTTGTTGTTGTAAACATCCAGGTAGTTTGGTGCTGAGAAGATGGTGATGAGTGATGGGAATCCGGTGGTCTGACTTTTACGGTACATCCGGTAGCTGCAAGGCGTTCAGGTTGAGGTCAACGTAGAGAAAACAGGCCAAGCTTATATGTGAATTTATGTATCTATCATTGGTTGTGTGTGCTGTGTGTTCTCATGCATGTAGTAGGAGGGACATACCCTGCATCTTGTGCCTCATGTGCCCGGATGATTGATAATAGGTTATTGCTCTGTAGGAACTCACACACAGCCGGGTAACTGAAATAGAGTTGATAAAAACTGGGTTTAGAGATGTCACCTGAAATGCTTTTGATGTGAGCAACAAGTACAACAGAGAACAAATCAACTCAATTAAGCACACAGTCTTACCATAACTTGACAGAATTTAAAAAAAATATGTTTTCCCATCACACCTAAGAAGAACATTCAAGCTCCGGGTCACTAATTTCACATGCTTTCACCACACCAGAGAATGAACAAAGATTTATCACTCATAAATGCATTTATGAAAGCCTTGCTGAGGATGATGCAAGGATGTGAAAAACCAATCAAACAGCTACCTGTTGCAGGAAAAAAAACAAACTATCCCCTCAAGCAGCAGTCACAGCTTCCCGCCCCCCGGCTCTAACCTGACAGAAAAATGCCTCAGAGGGAGTGAAACCTTGCGAGGCAGCTCAGGAAGCCGACTGAGGACACTGCAACAATCACACATGGCACAAAGTAGCAGCTACTCACATAATCCGAAGCACTTTTTGCAATAAGGTTGTCTCTCTAAGCTGCTAATGCTCCCCTGATATTTTTTTATTTACTCTGTTATTGCTCCCGCAAGCTAGCTTATGTTGCTTCGACACCTTTTTGGTAGAACATTTCGTTTAGTTTGCCCACCTTTTCCATATTTACAGCTCCACTCTCTGGTCATTTTGTTTTTCACTAAGGTGTGTTTCAAGCCGAGGACTAGATTTTTGTAAGCGTTGTTGACAACAGGAACACAGCAGCACTATCAATGGATTTATGGCAAAGTCAGGTGCTGGCGACGTCTGATTCACTTTATTCATGTCAAACATTTGAAACTAAAGGCAACCAATTTTTACTCATGTTTCTTTTGCAGTATTTGTCAATAATTTTATCGTACTGATTATTTTTTTGGTAATACTTTATTTAAAGCTTGCATCTATTATGCATTATAAACATACGTTTAATCAGTATAATGCACAAATAGTGCTGTATAATCATAGTTTTAAGCAGGGTTAGGGTTAATCCTGACCATAACCACCCACAACGCATTATAAGTGTGTCCATAATGTTCAGGCTTCATGGTGCTACTAATTTTTTTGGTTGTTGATTGGTACATACATGATACTTATTTCATACTATTCTATTTATGTATGCAGTGTTGAAATATTAATGTGTGTATAATGTGAGTACTGAGTGACCAAACTGATTCGCAACACATTTCCTCTTAAGTTTTTCCAGTTGTTTTAGGTTTTCCTATAATTTTGATATTATTGATGTACTCTGTTGTTTTGTATTTTTCAAATATGATTTTTTGTTCCAATCCATGTACTGTGCTCAATCACTTATTTATGTGTGTGTGTGTGTGTATGTGTGTGTGTTTGCATCCAACAAGTTCTTCACAGCTAAAAATGTATCATGCCAAATGGCACTACACAAAAACTTTACACTCTATTTACTATTTGCTCAATCCTGACTTCAAATTTTAAAAGTGACCAATGACAGTTTCAACTTAAACGAGCCTCCTTTTACAAAAAGTTGTATGTGCAATATATGACAGGCCGTTACTAAAGCCACCAATGTGACCCATCTGCCTCAAACACTAATTTACCATATTCTAATACTCTGCGGCTGATTATAACTGAACTGTTTCCCAAACACTAATTAAATTTGTGGTATTGTTATCTCTCCACTGGCTGTAAGCCGGAGTCGTCCTCCTTTTTTTTTTCAAGCCAGATGGACAATTAGCTGTCCCGTGAATGAAGATGATAAAACCCCATGATGTCCTATGTGACAGCTCACACTCAAGTTGCATGTATGGATCAGATGTGCAGCAGATGAAGAGCCATAATTTGTTTCCAAAGGCACAATAAAAACATTACATTGCGCAGTGTGCAGCGAGCAGACCTGTGTCACACAGGAGGGACAGATACTCAGAATTAGGACACTTCCAGCTGCAGTGTGAGTGTAGCCCACCATTTAGCAGTTCTCACCACAGTTGTTATGCAATACCAGGAAGGTTGTGTTATGTCATTCAGAAACTGTATCATCCCTTTAAACTGCGTCTCCAGGGTTAGAATAAAAGAGAGTTTGATTAGCTCTTTTAAAATACAACAAGCTATGCCCTCAATTCAGCAGCACCTAAATCTGTCACTTCCCTACAGGTCATGAGTGAGAAAAAATCCTTAACTGCTCCAACTGCTTTATTTCAAACAGTGAGCATACAAGAAAAAATATACTCTTACTTCCACCAGCTCTGATGGTTAACCTGCTTACCTGCTGTTCGCTTCTTTAATAACTTTTGAAATAAAATAACTTAAAATAACTTAAATAACTTAATAAGGTTTGTCCTTTGAAATGAATGCTAAATTAAGCACTGGTGAAGACACCAATAGATGCTCGGAACAAACTGTAAAATATAAATCAGTCACATCTCTGACTTCACTGCAAGCATCCAGTGTTCACCTAAACTAATTCAACAGAGCACTTTCAAATTATTATAATGGTAGTTTGTATTTAAAGAATCATATTCACTGTGTTTACACTGTAATTTAAATTTGAAGACTGACAAAGAGAAACAGATACTTTGGCTGATCTGCTGTCAGAGATTACATGAAGTTTGGTCGGCAATGCACACCTAGATAATGTTTTAGTACCACTACCTGCTGTTTTTGATATAATAACTTGTAGTAGACGTCATGTTCAGAGATGTAGATTAGAGGTGACAGTTGATATTTTTAAAAAGAGGCTCAAGACGCATCTTTTTAATCAGGCTTTTAATTGATTTCCTTCTTTTTACCTCCCTGTACGCTCTTAACCCTCTTATCTTTATTTCTTTATTTATTATTTCTTTATTTATTATTATTATAATTTTTTTTAAAAATTATCATTGTGGACATTTTAGCCTATTTTTACTGTCTCAGTTCTTAGATTTTACCTTTTTACCCTATT
>JAQLOL010000006.1:11970608-11989598 GCA_029783665.1 Naso thynnoides
AACAATACTTAGCATGGTAATTTAAAAATCATGAATGTGGATGATGTGTGTTTACACATCTGACTTTATGATGCCAGGCAGCACACAGTCATTTTGATGCAGTAAAGCCTTACATGAAATATTACAACCAGGTGTGGAAAGCAGAAAAAAAAGAACACTGAGATAATTTTCACAAGTTTAATATTCTTAAAACAAGTGCACAAGACTTAGAAACAAGCGAAACATTCTCGTGTCCCGCTGGCAGATTTATTTTAAATAAATAATTTTGTTTTAAGTCATTATGTAAATGATTTCACACTCTTTAAAATATGAAATTACTAGTTTGGAATGAAATGTTTGCTATCTGAAACGCCGATCATGTGCGTAATTACACATTTGGGTGCTTTTTAACTTAAGTATTTACTAAGTGAGTGTCATGTTTATGAGAGCCAGAGCATATTTGTTTGCAGGGAGGTTGGTTGGCTACTGATAGAGTTGGTTGAACACCCCCTCCTCTCTCTCTTTTGCTCTCTTCCTCTCTCTCTCTCTCTCTCTCTCTCTCTCTCTCTCTCTCTCTCTCTTCAGCTGCCGCGATATTTTCCAGCTCTGGAGCCTCAACCGCACAGCTCGATCGATTCGCATTGATTGTCCCTGACGAGCTGCTCCACTTTCTAGCCAATGTCAGCCAGTCTGCGATCGGGAAGGAGAGAAATGAAGGAAAATCTCTGCCGCCCTGGCGGTGTCATTTCCACACACTTGGGTTGGCCGCCTGCCAGCAGACAGGCCGGCGGGAAGAAGCGGAGTGGACTCCGGAGCTGCGGGAGAGGAGGAGCGGGCGGGGGATGAGGCTGATCTCTGTCAGCCTTACATTTAGTGAATAATCTCTGCTCTCCCAAATAAACTTAGAGGTGAACTGAGTCCACGTGCGTTTAAAGTCCCAACACCATGCACAACTTTTGACTAAGAGGTCAGTCCTCAAAACAAGAAGACAAAAATAGGTAAAATACAGCAGCCACAGCAATGTGATTATGCGGGTATTATTTGCAATATTTCACTTTGGCCTTTTAAGATGTGTTTTTTTTAACATCTAAAAAATATTGATTAGTGCAATTTTGTGTCTTTGGAGGAATAAACATAAAAAAAACATTTAGTCAGCCTGTTTTGAATATATTATGTTGCTTTTAATCACCATTTTAGCAGTTAAAAAAAAAAAAAACAAGATCATATTCAATCGGAGTGCAGTCCACAGTTTTATTCTGAAACAACGCCTCTTCCGCCAGCTGCCCCGAAATCACACTGAACCTCGACCTCAGCCGAGGCGCGCGCGCCGCCGAAAAGTCCAGTTCGGTTTTTCCGCGAAGCTCCAAAAATCTATGAAATGTGTTTGCATGTTCCTCTCTGCAAGCGGGGATGTAGAGGTGGGATTGCAAGGACCGAGAAAGCTGGGGGAACCCACGCGTTCAGCCTCAGAGAAAGTACGCTTTTCTAAAATAACTGTCGGTGAATATTTTTTTTTCTTTCCACATTTGTCACTAACAGGCAGACACTCTGTAGGATTGTGTTCTCGGAGAATAAGCTTTTTTCCCCCCCTGCCCTTTTCTTTTTTTGTCACCATTCTGCACGGCAGGCTGAGAGACGGACCGCTCGGACTGTGGGAGCCCTCCCCTCTGCTCGGATCTGCTTTGGTAGGTGCGAATAAAATGGGCCCGTGTTTGCAAATATGCAGATACATGGAAGGGGAGGGAGGAGGTGTGGGATTGAGGGGGGGTGTCATACTTTGTTGAAGTCTGCTGAAAGTTGGGATGTCATCTTCTTATAGGATCAAGTTATAGCAGGGTGAGCCGGGGCTCTCCTTCAATGCGCGACTGCAGACCATATGCTGGTACCGCAGAAAGGCTACCGCGCTCATAGATCACTGAGTCCAGACAAAAGACAGCTGTTTTAATCTGCTTAGACTCTTGAAAAAAACACAAAACACACAAAACAAACCTTTTGTGACCTACTCAGTGGCTGGGCGTGTAGTGATGCTGAAGGAAATATGTTACAGGCAGCTCACAGTTTTTCAACAGTCCTCAGTTCTCTTTATTTAATAAGCCAGCGTTGATCGGCTCAACGCTGAAGCAGAAGCCCGACGCTTCGCTGTGAATCAGCTGTTAATGATGCACGCTAAACTTGACGCTTCCAGTTAATGAAAGAAATGCTCGACGCGCATTCGTGTCGGATCGTGCCTGCGTTTGTCAACAGACTCTGTTCAGTCGTCACCCTATGGGCTATAATTAAAACTTTTATTGAAACCTAACGCGCAAACTGCATTTGCATAGCCCGTGACAGTTTCCCACTCGCGCGAAGAGAGGTGAAAAATTTAATGGCTTCTTTCTTCGTGTGTGTGGTTTTTTTTTTTCCTACGGGCATCATTAGAAAGTTGCCAGGTACACTGGCTCTCACCGCGCAGCCCGGAGATTTACAGTCACCCCCTCTGCAATCCGCCGCCGGTATCGCAGCTCCAAGTGCTCCATATGTTTGCAAATAATTTGGAGTCACTGGATGCTCGGCGCGGTTGTTTTTCTCCTCTAACTTTTTGTGTGCATAGCCTAATTAAGGAGAATAAGACGCAGCAGGTTATGGACAATGGATGCAGCCTTGAGTCTAATTATTGTCACCAGGCTTTTTAACTTCCCCAGCGTTTCGTGCGACTGCGTGTCCACGTGCGCGCGTCAGTCGACAGGAGGTGGGAGGAATAGAGAATGTGGAGCTCACCATAGACAAGTGAGGAGTCCGCAGACAGCGCGTCTGCACCGGGGGGTGGGTGAGTGAGTGAGTGAGCGGTGGGGGCGCTGCATATGCATCGTGCATCGCCTGGACTGATGCATTAAGTGTTCTCTAGAGGTGTAGTCAGCTGCCCTGAGTTCAAATGCCTCAAAACCATTCAGGAAATTAGACGTTGCTTTTCTCCTCCAATGCGGTTAAAAAAGAAAGAAAGAAAGAAAGAAAAAAATACGATGAGCCTACCTGGCACCTGCGCGTGCAGTGACATCAGTGAAAGAAACTTATTCAAGAGACTTTATTGCGCGCGAAGGAGTATGTACTGCAGGCCTAAAATTTGGCTTTGTGAATTCAAGCAGCAACATTTGTTTATTTGTGAAACATATAAACTATTATTCATTGTTATTGAAAGAGTCACACCTTCAGTTTTACCATCACACATATCAAAGTCCCAAACTGAATGAATTCATGTGTTTCACTGACCTCGCAGGTGGTCCTAACTCTAGCTGTAGGGACCAACTCAATATCTGGTGAATATTTCTGGTGGTTTTCATTATTCTCATGTGTCGATTTATGTTCTTAATACAATTACAAGTCAACAATGCCCAAACAATGGGGGAAGAAAAACCCACAATGGCCCTAAACGCTTTCCTCCCTTCCTGCATAACCTATTGATCAAACCAGTCAATGACCGAGCCAACCAGTCATCCATCACTCAGTTGTTACTGTGTTGTCTGACATTCATTTTTATTCAGACGTGTTCTTTTTCTTGCCTCATATCTCAATAATTAGTAGAAAATCAGTCACCTGAGAAGAAATTTTTTTAAAAAAGGCGACAACCAGGTTTGAAGCCATCACTGTAAAGCTAAGAGCTGCATGTGGATGTTAAATGAGCAGTTTATGCTCACACAATTGTCACGGTGCCGACAGCATTTACTCAGCAGCACTGTGGCTGTTAGGAGCTACTCATCATTTTTATTGCTGTAAATGTGCAGTATAATCTGTTGAAGTAGGTTACTATTTTGTTCACCAATGATTTCAGATTAAAAGTTTTTGTAAGCCTGAATGTTCCACACAAAATAACAGACCAGTGTTTGATACACCAGATTTTGCTCATGATTCACACAGTGAACCTCTGACATAGCTCTTTTGTTGTGGCACAGTTGAGATATTATGACCAGCTTTGCTACAGGAACACAGAACACATCGTCCATAAAGGACAGCTTTTTGAAATCGCCCATTCTTTATTGCCAAGAGTAAGATAAGTTTGTTTCCACTCACGGGTCTGCACGCTAAAGCCACTGCTAGCAGGTGTCTGAAAAGACAATTCAACATTACTATTTCCTGGCGAGGACCAGTGACTTCCTGGAGTCTCCAATGGTTTCCTAGCAACTGGTCCTGGCTAAAAAATGGCTCAGCATGTAACCCCCTGTTTAAAAGTCTATGTTGTTTTTACACTTCTGTTTTGTATGAATTAAACAAACAAGATATGATGTGTTAATTAATGAGCTTATTAGCTGCTAGTAGGTGGATCTTTTAACTTTTTGACAGAGCCAGACAATTAGTTTCTCCCTATAGAGTGCCTAAGTCACGCCCCTCTACTTCCTGGCCATGGGACCTTAACTCAGAAAAAATATGAACAGTAGTCAATGGAGAGGGACAAATTATTTTTTGATTCTGTTTGGCTTGTGCCCTGAATTACACGTATGATGTTTGGCAATTTAAATGATTATTTTCCATGTAAAGAAAGTCGAATTTTGTTGTTAAACAGTAAAGCACAACAACGTTTTGTAGTGAGACCGTTTAATTAACTACAAGTCTCATCTCAGACAATATATGTCATCAACGTAGACATGGCCGTCAGCTCGGCAGATTTCATGGCGTTTCTCCTGGATGAGGGGGAAAATATTTAAAGAGGTGAAAACCATTGTAAATCGGGTCATGTTGAGAGCTGCTGCTACTTGAGGGCCAAGTTTTTCAGTTCTGTGAGTCAGAGGAGGGAAAATGTCCTGACGTCAGTGGCCTGAGTGTTGTTGTAGTCTTTATAATTACGTATTTTTACAAGCTAATACATCAACCGTTCGACGACAAACATAGACTTTCTTTACATGAAAAATGATCATTTAAATGAACAAGCATCATATGTGTAATTCAGGGAACAAGTCAAACAGGATCAAAAAATAAGTTTCCCTTCCTCGTTGACAACTGTTCATATTTTCTTGTGTTCTAAGGTCCAATGGGGTCCACTGGAAGGGGCTTGACTTAGGCACTCTATATCCAGTATTTACGCGAAGCTAAGTGTCTCCTGGTTGTAGCATCATATTTAGTGCACATTGATATCAGTATTCTCATCTCACTCTTGGTGAGATTCTCCCAGTCAGTTGGTCAGTTGTTAGTTGATACGCTCTCGTCCGACCAAATTCTAATCGTCAGACAATCACTGTTGTCATAACAGAAAAGCGCCTCTTACTCCATCACCCCTGCATGCTCCCCGAATCAGTCTACGCACGAATGTGTTGCCATTTAGTGGTTTGTCGTACAGTAGTCTTCAGAGTTGATAGGCTATAACTGTTGACAGGTAAAGAATGAGATGCTGCGAGAGGGACGTTGAACAAGACAACAGATTGGTGACTGATATGCATTACGGGTGGGTTTCGGGAAGGACTTCATGATATGAAGCGCATCATGATACAGGGGTCACGATACAGTATATCATGATATATTTCGATATTCCACAAAATTCACATTAAAATATATTGGTAAGGCAGCAGACAAATTGAGTAAAAACAACTGACTTTAAATTTTTATTTCCAGTCTATTCGAAATATAAGGATACTCTTGCACTTTAACTGGACACACTGAAATTGAAAACATGAAAATAAAGTGTTCTTTCATGTCACTGAACTTTAGGGGTGGGTATTAGCAAGGACTTCACCTTTCGATGTGCATCACAATATATGAGTCATGATATGATACAGTATTTAACGTAAAATAAATGTGATATTTTGCCGTATCAATTTTTTAGCACAGCCCTAATATAGCTATCCCAATGACCAATGGATTGGTTGAAAAGATGGTCGAATTTTCAGTCAACCGAGATGTTCTTTGATTGACAACAGCCCTACATATTTCCCAAAATTTTTAACTTTTCCTTCAATTTGAGGGTCTGAAGCACTAATTCTGAGATGCAAGGTATATGCAAATAACCAAGCATTAAAATGCTAACAAAGGTTGGCTTGAAACTTTTTTAGGCAATATGATCAAGTAGCATATATATTGTCAAATAGCAAAATCTGAATGTCCCTCAAAGCATTAATATGGAAGGGGGAGACAGGGACGAATGAAACGCTGGACAAATGAAACCGACGATTTACTCAAAGCCAATACAAGTCAAATATGTCAAACTATACCAGCACGTACAGCACTCCACATTACTTGAGCCATGAAAATTTGCGTGAACACATAAAACTATCATTTGGTTACAAACGAGAAGCTGTTTTTGACCAGGAAGTAAAGTCACTCAAGTGTTAAATCTTTTTGAATGACAAGCTGTGTTCATTGTTTCATGTGTCATTGGTATGATTATTTGACACATGAATTAGTGCCTTGACACAACCTGAAGTGTAACATGTCGGAGTTTGCTAGTATTTAAGTAAATCAAGTTTAACCGCCATGAGTCACTGTTGGGACGATCGAAACCGCCGTTTCTTGCATCTCTCTATTGTAACAAGTGTGATTTGAAGCAGGAATTCAAAGGAGAAGTTTGCTTTTTAGCACAATTGAGCCCTATCATAGGGTATTTCCGATCATATAGATCAATAGCGACATTATGAACAATGCTGCAGTCTTGAACGCAAGCTAATTGCTGGTGTCACCGTTAGCTTCCACAACGGTTTGGCATGGGCAATGATACAGTCCTTCAAAAAACACAATAAACGCTCATTTGAAACACTAAAAAACACACCGACTGGTCAGTGGTGTCCGCTCGTGTTCCGACGCTTCGACAAAAATGTAAACACTGACATATGACTTGGAAACAGTTCTCTCAGCTGCTTTTGAAAACAAACAGACAGCTGTTTCCGGCTTCTAAAAAGAGCTACTAAATCCAACACATCCAGTACAAGGCTCCCTGTTGCTTGCCCTGGTTACCAGATATGTTGGATTTAGTAGCTTTTTAGCCAAAATAAGAACGATAAAGAAGACTGGGTTTATACCACAAAAAGCTTTTACATTTTTGGTTTGGATGTTTTTACTAAAGGGAGAGTAATTGATACACAAAAAATAGTTTTGCTATGAAATATCACTTTCACGTGCTAACAACCTAACTTCTCCTTTAAGCAAATACAATGTGTTAACAGGCTGATCTACATCGGTTAAAAAAAAAAAAATCCAAATATGCATCATATGTTGCTATGCCATAAGTTGTAGAAATTAAATGTAATATTTCAACTAAAATAAAGTACCTAATATGTTTGCAATTACATATGCAGAAGTATCGTTGTATTTCTTCCGTCCCACCCCTCTGTGTCATATGTCCCTTCTGACTAGGACAGATTAAACTAAGCACAACCTCTGTTCAAATGCAAATAATTCCTAAGTCGTTCCACATCTAAACAAAATAGCAGCTGGTGTTGATAGAGCACAGGTGAGTTGTTTATCAGACTGAAATTAGTTTCTTTCTGTAATGTAATCTTTTAAAATTACTTTTTTTCTGAGAAGTGCTTCATCCCTCCCATCTCTCCCCTATCACGCAGAGCCAGAAAAAAAAATATCTGGATAAAAACACCACATGTCACACCAGTTGTCTTCCCAATGTTGCATTTCACAAGGCTGTTTTCACAAAATTTGTTTTACATGTTCACTGACACAGCAACTGCAGTATGTGTGAACCCAGGCTCAGTTATAAGCAATTGCTAAAAGTAATCAATACCCTCTTACCGTATGGGACATTTTGCTAACCACATTTAAACGCTATTGTTTGAAATGTACAGACTGTGCAGACCAGCTGTTATCAAAGGCTTTGTTCAGACTGCAGGCAAATCACGTATGTTCTTCAAATCAGGTCTTTAAGATCAGCGGCTGTTATTTGCAACCGATCTGATCAGATTTTTGCAATTACACATGCCGAACATCACCAACAAAAATCTAAGTTAAATTGCTTTTCAAACCACCTCACAATGTGGCTTGAATCTACTGTATGAAATGAATCTGGATACTATCTGGATGTCAAAAAAGAGCTTTGGCAGTCTGAACAATACCAAAGTGTCCACCAAGTGAGAAGGTTATAGCTGACATAACTACACTGAATTAAAAACACAGGCTTGAACTGATGCCCAGTTCTAAAGGATTTTAGCCCTGATCTTGCTGTCTAAGACAGTTTTTGGACGTCGTAGGCAAAAAGCCCCAGATCATAGGTAAATCAGAGCGCACTCCATTGAATGATGGTCGTCTTGTGTGAACTGTTCAGGGACCCAATCATGAGTTTGCAAACACTGTGCCGGGTGTTGCAGGATATTTAGCATGCCAAATATCTGGCCCAGTCGCATTTGTACACACAAAATGGTAAGGTTGGAGTTTTCCTGATGTCCTGCCCTGCTAAATGGCCCGCTGGCAGAAGCTTAAAAAAAGCCCAATGTTCACCTGATGGACACAATTAGCTTCAGAATTCACTCACAGGCATACAGTATCAGTATAAGCTCATGTGCCAAACATAGTTAATCAAAATAAACAGTAGTGCGAAGGTTTAATGGTTTATTTGTAGGCTACTAAACCGCTGTGAAACTATCAGAAAATAACTTTATTTCTCTGATTCACCGGCTTTGTCAGAACCATCATACATCGTAGGCCCCACCCAGTGAAACGATCTTGTAGTGTGATCAGTCACGTAGTGTGAAAACCTCAGTGACTGAAGGACTCCTGGTGAAGGAGCTCGATGACTTTGCAGGTCGTGCAGTGTGTCTTAAGGCTTAATGGAGCAATGTATTACATTTGGCCAGAATTTATGTTCAGCTAGATTGACGAGGTCATAGGACTGCTGGCTGCATGGCTAACTAAGCTGACACACTAATAGCTACGGCCACAGAGAATTCAAGCAAAGAAAATAATAGGAAACAGTTAAGGGTTACTCCGGTGATATCCCATCCCATATTAATTTTACATATTGCATCATTAATGTCAAGATTTCCGCTAAGTTGCTTTGTTGAATGAACAGCAACCAAAAAAAGCTGGAGTAATTGTTTAACACTCAGACTGTAGTGTAAGTGTAAGTACAAAAAACAACAAAAAACAGAATCAGTTCTTCCCAAATGAAGATCAGCCATCACAGAACCTGTTCAAATAGTCTCACTAATACTGTTGCTGTTCTGGCTGAAGTTTTGAATTTATTGAAACAAGAGGCTGCCAATTATTTTTATGCACGCTTCGATTGCAAGTTCACAACTGAGCTCATTGGTCAATTTAAAAAAGGTTCATTTGGACCATTTATACCATTTGGACCTCCTTATCTCCGTCCACTAATCCTGCGCAGCATGTTGTTTGCAGATAGATTAACAAAAAAAAAAAAACAAGGACTCAGGGAAAATATCAGGGGCAGCTGATATTTACACCTATTTTTGTACTCAGACAGCTTGAGGTGCAAGAAAATGTGTCTCTCATCGTCTTTGATATGTGACTCCTGATCACGCTGCTCTTGTCAGGCCAATTCACAGAGACCTGATGTGTAAGGCTCTAATGTGAACCACAGCGTTTAGTAAGTAACATCACAGGAAATTGAGTAAACATGCTTGAAGGACAAAACAACAAATATCTGGTGTCAGAAATATGGCACAGACACTCTGAGTAGCAGGTGCAGTTGTGGTTTAGGAGACAGTTCACATAAGGACTTAAGCCTCTTCTGTAAATGATGTGGCGAAGGAAATTGAAGAGCCATGACGCTGGAAGTCAGAGAGGGTGATTAGCCATAAGACTGTACACCCTGCTCAGGGCTGATGATGATGATGGAAAGTGTGTGACTGATGGGTCAGTAGGATGGAAGCAAAGGAGGGTGAGTGTAAGGCTAAAATAAGTGCCTCCTCTTTCATTTTTTTACACAGTGAGGTACACCAAAGCAGCAACTGTGGTGTAGCGGTTTTGGCTATAACCTGTAAACATACAAATACTAATCTGTGCACATATGTTAGTCACTCATACTGGTTTGGTCATGTGTGGAAACTAAAACATAACAAACCATCACTGTCTACATTAGGGCTGGGCAATAAATCAATATTGTATCGTGATATGAGACAAGATATTGTGACAGATTTTGTATATCGTTATATTGTGATATGGCGTAAGTGTTGTCTTTCCTGGTTAAAAAGGCTTCGTTACAGTAAAATGATGTTGTTTTCTAAACTTACCAGACTGTTTTTGTTGTTCTTTTATTAACTTATTCTTATTTGGGAATTCACCAACAGTCATACTTACAATACTGTCTCAGCACGGATGTATTTGGTCAAAAATATTGATATGATAATACTGATATGATATTTATCATTTTATCACCATAGCTGCTCCCACAATTTAGAGTGCACAACAAATCATCAGTCACAACCAACATAACCAATAATTATCGATATGGACCGATATAAAACTTCACTATCGTGATAGGTTTTGCAGCTGTATCGCCCAGGCCTAGTCTATATAAAGTATTAAAAAATGATTAATTTCTGTTTTATAAACCATGTGATTACTGTTGGTCAATACAGGGTCCTACCTTTATTTTCGGCCGGTATTGGCCTATAACTGAAATACTGGTATGTTCTTCGACATGCGCATATATTAAAACTATTTCCTAAGGCTGGAATTTTTTTTAGGAATGATGATCTAAAATGGTATAATGAACAAGACGCGTAATATCGGCCAATATTTTGGTTCTTGCAATTTTCTTGCTCCCTAATGTTGTCATTGGTGGCAAAAATCCCATTCAGTCGGGCCCTAGTCGTTGCATATGTGAACTGTGTTTTTGTTTAGATAAAGTATTATCACATTTATTTGCTTTTTCCCCCATAAACATATGGAGGGTGTTCATCACCAGAATATAAAAGGGTGCAATAACAGGGACTGAATAACAGAAGCACTTTAAATCAAACTCATGCTTGTCACACTAACGTTTTCAGCTGCGAGACGAATAAAATCAGTACTTAGGCCTAACTGAAAATCACATTTTTCTGTCAGTTCCTTTGTATTTTACAGAATAAAACAAGTGTGTGTGTGTGTGTGTGTGTGTGTGTGTGTGTGTGTGTGTGTGTGTGTGTGTGTCACCACATTATCGTCACACACAGTAGGTGTTGCTGGGACTGACGCAAGCAAGCCCACAGTATGAGAAGTATTTTGTCACATCCTCATTATCAGGATCATCATCACCACTTTGGAAAAATAGCAGTTAAAATACGTTTTCATTTTCATTTGACAGACTTTTCTTTTTAAAAGCCAGTAGTGTCATCAGCAGGTCAGCTGTTGTGAGGCTGATGAGATGATAGTCTCCTGGCAGATTTATTATGTTTCAGCTGATGAGGGATATTTTTGAATCTGTTTGTGAGTCGTGATTGCCAACTTTGCGGCTTTGTAGTGGACTTGAGAACTCATTTATTTTAGCTATTGATAACACGCCAGTTCATTAATTATGTGGAATGCTCAGGTCTTTTAGCGCATTTACTGTATTTAGAGCATTGATGAAGAAGTTGAATCAGAGCTGGATATTCTCCCAGGCCATTATTAATCAAGAAAAAGTGTTGTTGTACAAGTAGATATGCAGATTTACTTTCACAGATGCACCACTGCCGTAGAGCTCCATTGAGACTCCTATAACAACATGAAAATATTCACAACTGACCACTAAATACATCATTTTCGGGTCCAATAATCCATAAAACAACAACCTCCCCTGTGCATCAATCTGATTTGCAACGCTGTTATATGTTCAAACACAACTGAGCGGAGACGCAGTCAGTTTAAGATGTTTTCGGGAAACCGGACCCTGGTCAGTGCTGTAGCAGGAGAAACTGAAACTGAAGGGTTGAGGGGCTGCGGAGCTGGCTCTGGTTCGCTGGCGCCACATCCCCCTGAGCTGGTGAGAATGTGGGGGCTGTGCTCTTGCCTTTGAAGCTTTACCTCCCACTAATTCTGGCCTTCCAATTTCCACACACTGCACAGACACCCCCCCCCCTCCATCCTCTTCCCCTCCCTTTCCCTTTGTTTCCCTTATAAGGACTGGCCCGGCCATTTCCTCAGCTTTTCTGTGGGAGGTGGTAGGCTTGTTTGTGAACATGGACAGGTCAGGAGAATCGCAGCATAGTTTTTCTTTTCATAGATGAGCAGTCACAGGAATCTTACGCTAAAAGCTGCTGGGTGCGTGCATCTGTGTCCAGTGGGGAGTCTCCTATTACCAGCCTAGTGAACCCTCTTCATAAGCCCTGCCACTCAGTTTAATGTGATATAAATTATATTGCTCTACAGGTTTGTTATTTAAGACTAATAGTAAAGAAAGTTTTGGGCAAATCGTTGATTGACGTGGCCAAACTATGGCTAAAAGTCAGTGAAAACAAAGTCAACTTCCTTTGTTCTGTCTCTGGGTTTTGGCTGCATTTTCAGCAGATTCTACATTGACATGTATTTGTTTTTCCATGTTGTTATACACTGAGGTCGATGAACCTGTAATTATTAGTCAATAATTGCAACTTTTCGTAAATGACTAAACTGCAGCCAGGGCAATGCAACTAATTTACAAAGCATTTCCTATGAATAAGGCTGATATTAAATTGGACTTTATGGTTTAAAAGGGATATAAATATTGATAAATACTGATTAAATAGATTTTCACAAATAACAAACTTAATATTGATATTTAGAAAATATCAAAAATAATCACAGACTAATAGATACAACAGATTAAATGGTCAAAGAGATTTACAAGAACACACCTGGGCACCATTTCCATCCAGGTAATAAGGAAGCAGATGGAGAAGTTTCTGTAGAAGAGCTGTGTGCGTGCGCGTGTGTGTTGCTCAAAATCACATCTTTCTGTCTAAAGCATGAGTGTAAAACATACATGGGTCTGTAGCTGAAGAGAATTTTTAGTTTGAAATACTCCTGATTTACAATTCCCTTTGGTTTATAAAAGCTGTTTTTTCTGTCCTTACAGCACAATTAATTTGATTTTCTCACGCTTAAATAGGAAGATTAAGCTCACGTCTTCACGAATTCTTGTCTTTGCCAACCTGCTTCCCTGGAGAAGCTTCATGGAAGCAGGTGTTGCATCACTGGTCAGGAGTTTGATCTGTAGACTGATGTGTGAAGAATTAGAGGAAGAAAGAAAAAATAAGAATTTCAACTAAAGATCTAACAGGTATTGAAGACCAGGTCAACCGACAAACAGCGTTCACTTTGACTTTGTTTTATAACTAAGTTTTACTTTTTGTAGCATTTAATTAATTATTTATCAAATCGTGCATCTTATCTCAGCCTTCATTAGAGTATTATGTCTCATGCTAATTTAGTGACTCTGATCTTTGGCTTTTAATTTTCAACACCAAATTAATGTCAGAATGTGAAAGGGGATGAACCTACACAGAGTTATCACTTTAATCTGCAGCTCAACTCAGCTTCACAGAACTTTGTAGTGTGTTTTAGCTCTTTTTTTTTTAGCTGTCCAGCCGGTAACTTGTCTCTTTTGGTTCATTCTAACTGTTCTCTTAGTGCTAAATAGGTTTACCAAGTGACTGAAACCACAAGTCCAAATAAATTATGAAGCTGCTTTGTAACTGCTGCATCTAACAAATTTGGCACATCAGTTAAAAAGGGGATGACCCCAAATGGTCAATGCAGGTTTTGAAATACTATGTTTTGGACCTGAAACCTAACAAAAATGGAAAATATTTTTCTTGAGTGTCTCGTCGTTTTGTTGATGAGGTCAGTAATTTACCTCTCTTCTCTCCCTGTGTAAAGTTTCCAGATGGCCATGGAAGAGGTCCATTGAGGTGAGGTAACACTCTCACCAGGGCACAGAACGGACCGAGAGACGGTCTTTACTCCCCCTCCTCGCTCACCCCCGCCCCCTTTCCACCCTCACCCCCAACCCAGGCACATACGCTCTGGACCATGTCTAGCGGGCTGTCGGAGGGGGGCCGGACAGAGGACCAGGAGCGGAGTAGCTGCAAACAGGACTCTCCTGTCATAGAGCGCAGGAACCGCAGTGGCATCATCAGTGAGCCTCTCAGTAAGAGCCTTAAGAACTCCCGTACCCTCTCCCAGTACACAGCGGTCTCCTCTGCCACCACCAATGGACACACGAACAACAGTGAGGCAAAGAGCCACTCGGCCAAACCTCAGCCACCTCCGCAGCCCCAGCCCACTGTCTCAGCACTGACAGCAGCCAAGTTGGACCGGACCCTAGAACAGGTTCTGGAGGGACAGAATGGCCTGCTGCACTTTGCCCAGGCAGCAGCACTGTTAAAGCGGGCCGGTATGGAGCACATGCTCTTGCCAGGGGGCATGGGAGTGGGAGTTGGCGGTGGAGATGCAGGCTCGGGGGCTAGCGACTTGGAGGGTACGTCTGTCACAGACGCCGTAGGTGGTCCTGTTGACTTCCCATATGGAGTAGGAGGTGGTTTCCCCTTCAACCCGGGGCTTTTCATCATGACGCCGGCCGGAGTGTTTCTGGCGGACAGCGCGCTACACATGGCCGGCTTGGCCGAGTACCCGGCGCAAAGCGAGCTGGCCTCTGCTATCAACTCCGGTAAAAAGAAGCGAAAACGTTGCGGCATGTGCCCACCTTGCCGACGGCGGATAAACTGCGAGCAGTGCAGCAGTTGCCGGAATCGCAAAACAGGCCACCAGATCTGCAAGTGTCGCAAATGTGAGGAACTGAAGAAGAAGCCCTCTGCTGCTCTGGAGGTAAGAGGGTGGTGGCTGTTGCTTTGTGGGTAATCTTTTTGGGGTTAGCAGAAAATAATTCTTAAACAAGTAAAAGCAAAATAACATTAAGGTGAATTGAACATTATATGAAGTGAAAAACCTGAAAAATAAACCAAGTTTATCTCTGTGGGGTCTGAAAATTGGAGTTGATCTGCAGCAAATGACTTTAAAAAGATCTGCTCATGTCACAAATAAGTTTCAACGTCACACCTGAAAGCACAAAGAAGATCAGTACCTGAGTACCATTTCTCTTTAAGGGCAACATTACAATTGGGTATTTTGGTGGGGTGATGGCTCCACAAGCAGCAAAATGACAGGTGGTGAGGAGTGCGGTGGGTATGCGCAGGGTAAACATGCACCATGGGGTCTCTTTAATCTGTTCACCAGACCCATACAATCCCCTCTATCTTTCAGTTGGAAGGCTTATTCACAAACCAAGATTTTTAATGCTTTTTCACGTTGAGCTCCACAATGTATTTCCTCCACTGGAGCATGCCTGGTCACATGTTCGTCCTCCTCACGCTCACTTGTGCATATGTTGTAATCGTAAATTGATGTAAAAATGTGTGTGGAAGCAGAGTGGCAGTAATTGTGAATATGTGTACAGTATGTGTTTGTGTGCAAGTGTACGTGCGTGGGTATGTTTGTCTTTGTGTGTGCATGTAACGAGGTCCATCTGGCCGCGGAGCTGTCATCTGGAGCACCAGGTGTCAGTATGGCAAATGCGCCCCACTCCCCTCCAACCACCCACTCTTTTTTTTTTTTTTTGCTGTCACTGTCCTTCTCTCCTATGACACTTCTGCTCATCTAAATGGCCTTTCAAACGTCCTCCCTGTTACCTCCATCACACTCAGTGGCCTAACTAACTGTGATGACGGAACGACCAATCACAAAATCAATTACAGCAGATGTTCTCCCTCAAAGGAAATAAACTTTTGTGATCAATGGGTAATAGTGTCACTTTGGCATTACGTAATAAATCGATAAATATGTAACAGTGTGAACATGAACCAGTGGAGAGGTCTCTGGTCTAATTGACACAAACTGGATGTGCACCTCAAACTGCTAATGGCTTTACGTCTTTCTCTTTCTGATGTTGATTGAGGATGACGGCTTAGCCCCTAGTTTGTAGTCTGAGGAATCTCCATGTGCTGACTTTGGCCATCCACAGAGAAATTCTCCTAAAAGGGATAGATGGCCTGCTGGAGAACTTTGAGTATAACAAGCACAGTATAGTTTGACAGCTATTTGAATGCAAGATTAACCTAGATTAGCTCAGTTAAAAGGCCAGTGTGTATGATTTAGGGGGATCGATGAATAGAAATAGGATATTTATGTTTTCGTTAGTGTATAATCACCTAAAAATGGGAATAATTGTTTTCATTACCCAAAAATGAACCCCGTATATCCACAGAGGTAGCGGGTGCTTTTCCACAGAGTCCGCCATATTTCTACAGTGTCCAAGAACGGACAAAATAAATACTGGCTCTGGAGAGGGCCTTTGGAATTTTACATGACTTTTTTTGCAGCCTTTGTGGGTTCTCCTACGCTTAGAAGTAGAGGGTTGTTCAGTTGGCAGCAATCTGCAACCTCAGTGCTAGACTGATGCCACTAAATGTGATGTGTAAATAGATGTTCACTGGTTAATAGGATTGCCTCAACAGTTCCGTCTTTGTTTTATCTTTTCTTCTTAAGGGTTCTTAACCTTAAACTAACATGATAAAACCTTTTTTAAAGGTCATATCAATATTTCTGCATGTTTTAGCCCATTTTCTCACAATTCATGTACTGGAAGTATATGATTTAATAGTATATGTACATGTTTATGTTTAATCACAAAACTCTCCGGTGTCTGTCTCTGGGGACTGTTGTCCATCAAGAGCAAAGGAGGTGAAGTTACACTATAGAGCCAAAATCCATGCTGAGAAAAGGTCATGGTATATAGCTGGTTAAGCAAATGTTGTGCTTTAAACATGGGATTTCCTACCTTTAACCTTAACCACGTTCATTATAAACCCTGTAGTAACCCTTTAGGGCCCCTAACTTTAATAAAGAAGTCATTTCAATCCTTTAGTTGGGCTTTTTTCCTTTAGTCTAACCTAATTGTTCTTGTGCCTTAACCTAACAACAACTTAATCCCAATTATTATGTCATAAAATAAAATTTATCTTATAACAGGAATTTTTAACAGAAGGCACAGAATGACAAGAGTGTCTCATTAAAAAACTGCTGTAGGAAAACAACCAATACTGTTGCTTAACTTTTTTTGTTATTTAACGGAATTTCTTGCTTATATTAGTTGTGGTCCATCTTAGTGAATATCATCACTGGTGGTTTAATTGTTTTTAGAATCATGTTGTTGTTGAGTTGTAAACACACAGTTGTGAAAAAAAGTCTCAGTGTTGTCAAATAAAAATAATGGATACTTTGACAGTGTTCGCTATAATAAAAAAATGGAAACCAATGGCTGCCTGAATCACAATGAAAAGCATGCTCAAAAAATGTAAGACTGTTAAAAAACAAACAAACCAAAAAAAAAGCAAGAATTGTTGGAGAATCGTTGCCAATAAATTTAAATATTGATGAATCAAAGTATGGAACTTTGACAATATGGAACAAAATGGTTACATTAGTAGTCATGCTCCATTGTAACTTAAAAACCTGACTTTCTCAAAAGAAGAGAATCAGACTGCTGCGTCTGAATATCCACATGTTGTTTTTCAGTGTCGTATTGTTCAGCTGCAAATTAATGAGAGACTTCAATTGTCTCTGCTGATGATTCACCATAATGGTGAAATGTGTCAGCTTGCAATGTAGGTGGCACGACTCAATGTCTGTAACAGAAAGGAATTTAATTTTAATTTATGATTTTGCAGTTGATGTTGTCATGGCAGTTAGCCTAATACCAGTCGTTCACACCAGCCATGCCAAACCCAAAGGGGGCTTGAATATTCATGAGTGTTGATGTTGATATAGGTCATCATGCCGCTCGTAACGTCACAGTCTGCTGATATTGCCAGTGGCCACCTAATATGAAAGAAACTCCAGGGTACCATAAACCTGCCAAGCCTCCAAATACCAAGTATAATAGCAGTCTGATTATTGACGTTAGTAATTGTGTGCACTGTAATTACCTTGCACACATTTTTCTCTAATTTATTTAATTTGTCTGTCAAGCAATTTCCCTTTTACAGAAAGAGGAAAGGTAATCTATGCTTGCAACTTAATTTTCTTGTACAGTGTAACAATATTAGACTAATGAAAGGTATTAAAGGATAATATCAGTGTTTTTAAAAGTTTGCACTTGTGTGAGCAGCCATTCTACTACCTCTCATCCATCAAAATCATCATCAAGTTTTAAAGTTTTTTCACATTTTTTTGAAATGTGGATGTTACCGCACTAAAGTTGGCCTGTGCGTCCAGTATAAACAGTGTGTGAAGGATAAGTGTCAGGATTAGGAGCAACAAAATAAATGTGAAATTATAGGAACAAGTACATCTATTTATGAGAGATGAAAGTTTCTTCAGTGTCACAGATGCTCTGGAGGTCTTTTGCAGGAGATTGCAAGAAGCATTCATGTCCAAGTGTGCAGCTTCTGCACATCTACCCACACAGAAAAAAACGTGAATCAAACCTTAACCTCAGTCACCTGACAAGCTACTGCATGAAAAGCCTTTGTGACAAAGTAATCCCATTATTTTGTCGCCTAATGATCTCATTTATGTCCATCACAGTGCATTAATCTAAAAGTTTTTGTAATAAGAAAGCGGCTAAACATGAATGCACTCTCCAAACCAGCTGACAGAATGTAAAATACACTTTGATTGTAAATGGACTTTAACTTAAAGTCTCATTCAGTGAGAGGTCTGTACCCTCTAACCTTAATGCCCCCTATATAATTTGCTACAGTACCACCCTTTATAGGGCTTAGACAACCACACAAAATTTTCAGTTTGGCCTGAATTTTATTTGTCCTCATGCACTCATACATTTCCCATCAGCAGTCTAGTAGTTGTCTCAAATGGCTTTGTTATTAAGTCAACAGCTCTTGTTCAGCAGGTGATTAGATCAGAGAATACAGCCTGGGCCGCACTGTCAGTGTGCGTGATGTCATCAGTATAAGCTAAATGTCAGAGGATGGAGGATGTGCTGCGTAAGGAAGGAAATGGGAGAGCTCAGAGTCAGCAATAAATCCCAAATGTCAATAATAAGTAGCTGATGTGTTTATGTATATATATATATATATATATATATATATATATATATATATATATATATATATATATAAACACACAAAG
>JAQLOL010000006.1:12000879-12012593 GCA_029783665.1 Naso thynnoides
CATAGAATTTTGTATTTTTTGTTGTACACTTTTTTCTTTTACTTTTAATTTCAGAGTTTTAAACTTGGGATGAATTATTTTTCGTGAAATGTGCTTTGAGGAACTTTAAACTTACGCAGCAGTCTCAATTTAATAATGGTGCCTGTTTATGACTCATATAAACAAACAGGACCCTCGGCGAAAAGATGGGCTATTTTTGTAGAGTTATTCTTAACTTGATTAACTAATGCTTGCCACTGGGTTGGATACTGAAAATAAAATCATTTATAATAGTCAAGGACAAAGGATGAATTGAACAGCCTGAAGAGAGAAGCTGCTCTGTGGTCCTGTGGAACTGCAGCTGATACGAGTGATGGGAAGTATGGCTCTTTGAAGGGAGCCGGATCTTATGGCTCTATTCCTTTCCAACATTGTTTTATTTTATTTTATTTTGGGGTGGGTGGTGGGGGGGTGGGGTGTCAGGGTGGGGTATTAGATTTATTTAAGAAATAATCACTTTAGGATGATGATTGAATTAGCTTCAGATCAGATTTAAACTTAGACATCGCACCAATATAATTTCATTTCTTATATTTGAACTAGATTTAGCAGCACTACATTATTGCCAGACCTACTGGCAGTAATCTATGTTGTAAACATTACTCTTACACTTTTTCACTGAATTTGCTGCTTCTTTAGTAGTTGTCTGTGCGTCGTGTCTGTGGCTTGTAGATCTGTTATTTTCAACAAGTGCATCACTCGGCCAAGTATTAAATGGATGTTGGGCACAAGGCCGTGAACTGCAAGTACAATGATAAAAAGGACGATTCTCACCAAATACTTTTCAATTCCCTTTATTCCTGCCAAAGGCCCTTTCAAAAGAATCGGCTCATTCGCAAACGTTCCATCATTAGGCGTATTGTCAGACAGCAGCAGGAAAACTGGCGTATTATGTTACATTTTATGTTGGCCCTTCTAATGAGCTAAAACTAGCTTTTATTATTATAAATAAATGACATTAGCTCAATAAGCTTATTTAGCTCAATAAAATGACTTTAATCAAGCAAACACATCTGTTAGCTTTATGTAAACAAAGTTAGTGTAACTAAAACAAAGTTTATTTTGTTTCACCATCGTCAAATTAGTCATTAATCTTCCACAAACACAAATAAACACAGTACCCAATCTTTGTTTATTTTGCAAACAGCTGTCTTTACAAAGGAAAAATACCATTCATGTAATGTTTTTTTCCCCACTTGCTTTAAAACAGGTGCACATGCTAGCCAGATCAACTTTTTTTATGACAAGAGCGGGTGCTGTTTGTACTGTGTTTGTCCACAGGAGGTGCCAGATTCAACAAAATTTAAAAGGTTTGTTAGGGCTGCTTTAAAATTAGGATGTATTTTTAACATGGCTTAATTTATGTGAATTTATTAGGGGGCAAAATGTAGCTCGGTCAGTGGTTGCGGTATAGGCACATTGTCTACTGTACACTGCTGTACAGTAGAAATGGAGGCTGCAGACCGGAAACAAAACATGGTGGCATTCGGTTGCTGTTTTTCATCTAAAATTACCATTATATTCTACAGATGAGATCTAGTAATACTTCAGTCTCCACATTGCTCCACACATACCTGTTGTTGTTGTTGTCAGCCGTGTTTTCGCGAGTTAGTGGAATATCCAGTAAGACAGAATAATCAGCACTAATGCACTAATGTTAGCTGACTACTCCGTTTGGTGAGTGAAACCAGCTATTTGATATTTGTCACAGTTTATTTGAAACAACTGTTTCCATCTCCCATTTAGCACAATAACTGTGTTTGAGAAAGGCAAATACCACATCAAACAAGCATTAAAACTTCTTTGCAAAACTGAGGACTTTTTTTTTTTAAATTGCCGTTTCCATTAACCATTTCTCATGCAATATTTCAAAATGCGCATCAAAAATGTTCAATGGAAACATGGATAGTAAGATCAGGCTTTAAATGGAGGTAAATGTGCTAAAGAGCAAAGGACGAATCTTACTCTGAGAAATTAAAATTTTTTCATCCGTTGTACTCAACTGCCCCCAACACCACGGTGCAACCACGCATCCCTCCACACACACATTTGGTTGAGACAATATTACTCTCAGCTGTTATCTATAACTGCTCATCCTTGGGGGGTTATGTAGGGGCTGGAGTCAATCCTGGCTGACACTGGGCGAGAAGCGGGGGACACTCTAGACAGGTCGCCAATCCATCACAGGCTGACAAACAGACCCCATCAACCATTCATGCTCTCACTCACTGTATCACTCTACAAACATGTTGATTTCACTCACTTTTTATTTACACACAGCACTGTTACCTGCACAAATCCTCACTGTTTGCTTCTTTTAAAGTATAGCACACAGCTAACACATGTTTATTATGTTTGGCAGTGCTGTTGTTTTAAGAGACCATCTGCGTTATAGTTAATTTTAATTATTTTAGCTGTTAAGAGTATCTCATTATTGCCACAATAGTCACACACAGTTTTTACTTAATAAAAATACTTCACTGCATCCAAAAATAGCGCTAACACTTACAGAACTTCCTGCTGCAGGGTGGTTGTATAATATAAAAGTCAAACATCACAACCAAGTACTACCTTAATGAATGCACAATATACCTAAAACCATATTTGAGTTACAAGTGTTGGAGTCACACTGAGCTCTCATTTGAAGATCTGTTGTATCTTTTTAACCTGAAGCACCAAACAGATGGAATCAGGGAAGAGCTTTTTTGTGGGTGCTTTGGCTGAAACACCATTAAAATTATGAGCTGGTGACAATCTGTCTTTAGTGGAGAGCTGTTTAGTTTTTGTATTTTAATGTCTGGTTCTCAGGTGGTGACTATTAATTTTATTTTATTTTTTAAATTTTATTTTACAATTATTTTACCAGAAAGTCCCACTGAGATCAAAAATCATGTTTACACGAGAGTCTTGGCCGATATAATAGCTGTACAAAATCACATACTAAAGCCGCTACATACACAACATAAACACAATAAAACAGAACAACAAATATTCATACACAGCGGTATCTTAAGAAAAACAACCGCAGCCACTTTCAGAGCATTCTAAATGGTGTCCTTAAATTCATTAGTAAATAAAAAAGTAAATACGTGAATGTGACTTTTTTTTATGGTTTTACAGATTATTTCATTTCAAAGATGCATGGTACAAAAATGTGGTTTTTCCTAAAGCTGTTAAAACCCAAAGTGCATTAAAAAGTAAACACGTAGAGCATTCATTGTAAAAAAAAGCACATTGTTTTATTGCAGTTAGTACAATTAAAGCTGCTGCTAGGCACTACAAGAAGACTTCCTGTTTAAATGACCATATCATACACTTATTCAAACTTCATTCATAGAGTCTGCCTTCATGGGCAAACACCCACATTTATACTACATTATGCCTCTAATAATGAAACCATGTTCAGCAGCTAGAAAAGGTCAATTAAAGCACAGTCCATAGCTATAGCCAGTCAGTGATTTAAAATTTGGCCTTGGTATTTTCTAGAAAAAGTTTTCTGTGATCAGATTTGTGCTTTGCTTGCAATGCTATACAGCAGATAATTGCACAGTGACCTTGAGTACCTTTGTTAACACAGTTCCTTTGTCACACAACACAACATTATCATATAAATCTTGAAGTGAAGTCGTCGAGAACTAGCTGTGGGATCGGCTCACATGATAAAAATTCACAAACAAAATGAAATAAAACTTACAACTAGCAAACTTCATTCACCCTTCAGTTTCTGCAATTTGAATACATGATTGATAAACAGCAGCGCTTCAGGGAATCTAAGGGCAGTTTCATCAAAAAGGAAATTACAGAGGATCAGCTTAGGTTACAGCTGACCTTGCTCAGAGGGGCCTGTAAGCCATTTTGTGCTTTCTCCTTTTTACCTGTGTCACTCTGCGAGGCAAACACAATTTCAAATTTATTCAAACATCTGATGCAATCAAAATGACTCACAGTTTCATTGCCAACACTGTTGAGATGCAGTGAACATTGAAACTCTCTAATGAAATAAGCTTGTGCGGTTAAGAAGGTTAATGAAGTATTTTATGATTCCAAAAAAATGAGCATACAAAAGCTGTCCTGTGAGGAAATAACAGACTGATGATGTGAATGAATAAAAAGAATTAACAAGCAATGACTGGAAATCAAGCTAGCTGTAGCATGAGACTCCAATGGAAGCAACTTAACTGCCCCTCCCCTCTGTGTTTTTGCTGATTTGAGCCGACCTGCCCTTCACTGCCTCACGCTCTGATTCGTTTGTTACTCTCTCTTTAAGATGATCGTCTTGATAATTTACGCCAGTCTTCCAATTTTTTGGTGGCTTTGCCACGAGTGCAGTTGTGCTAAAGCTGGAAGATCAACTTTTCCCCCTGGGTTGTCCGCCATTATATCAGGCTCTCATTAGCTGAGGAGACATGAACAACATCTGTATTTGCAAAGCAGCCAATGGGAACACTTGCTCTCTGAAATGACCGGTAATTGGCTGAAAAGAAGAGGTGCAGAAGTCTAGTGGTCTTTAAGGCCGCTTGCATCACAATATGCTCAAAGGTCATTTTGGAATTTTTGCCCAGTGACACCAAAAATTCTGCCAACCCGTGCTTTATTTGCTTTATTGTCTCTTGTCAACTCGACCACATAGGTTACATAAACCCCACCCATGTCCCCAAAATATCTTAATCTGTGAGATATTGTGTTTGTTTACATTTTGTCCTTATTCAATAATCCTTACAGAAAGTACTTAAAAATGTGTAACAACGTTAGTTAAGAGAATATCTGTGTCAAAACTTTTCTTCATGCCAATTTTGTTTGCCAGGAAGGCAGCACTTCTAAGGAACTATTTTTACAGGTGAATAATTTTTGCCTTAATGATTCCCGACTCTGTTGTGATTGATATCTCAGTATATTCAGGCTCGTAATGGACATGGCTCCAAAGCCGTGCCATAAAATGAGGCTTTTCCAACTTCATCCACCTCTTTGTCATATTCATAGCTAGACATGTTGCTGAGTTGCTGTTTAGCTGAGCAGTTTTCTCAATAATATCTTTCTTTGTCATCACCACTTTCTTGTTATACAGAGATGTTTTGGCCAATAGGATGCAGTGATGTCTCTTGCGTGGAAGCCCCTTGTTACTGAGCCAGGTGTACACCTGCTATTGAACTTTACATTAGTGGGCATCTCCACCACGGCTAATGGGAGCAAGGGGGATGAAAAACAAGTGGACCCAGGAACTGCTTCTAGCAGGAAAAGCAGTGGTGAATTTATATCAATGCACCAATTCAAGTTGCTTGTGATGTGATGTTTTATCAAATAAATGCAGACAGTCTCTTTGGAAGGGTGAATCACCCATACTTAGCAACTTTCACATTTTCTATAGGGTTTCAGTATCCTGTTTTAACATGCACAGCAATGAATGGGATTTAAAATTGCAGTCTGAGATCTACTAAAATATACACATTATTGAATTTTTACAACAACATTTGTAGAAGATCTGGACTATCTCTGTTAATGGTCAGAAGTCAAAACAGACTGGAATGGTTCTTAAATCCACAAAAATGAAAAACTGGGGGGCACTGGGGTCGAAGCACCTGACGCAACTCTGAGCCAAAGGCAGATCGCCTCAGGGCAAGCAGGAGGACGAGGCCATCATTGAACAGGGCTTAAAGAGTTTGTTTAATATGCATTTGTTTGCATGCTCAGGTAGGCTGAGATGTACTCCTGCAGTGCAAGCTGCCATGATCTGCTAGAGCCTCGGACTACAAGAGTCATCGAGTCTGATTCTGCACTAAAACTTAATATATCTCGATAAATAATTTTCAGCCTCCTGAGTGTTGGATTCTCTTCTATTTTCTCCAACACTGAAAGCTTAAAGAGCACAAATTAAATGTGAGTTTTTTCTCACCATTCACTGGATTTGTTATTCACTCTCCTAAACCAACCATGGCATGATATAATATATACAATAAAATACTCATGGTTCAATTATGAAGCAAACACACACACACACACACACACACACACAAATACACACACACACACGCGCGCACACACACAAACACACATACACACACACGCGCGCGCAAACACACACAAAAAATACACACACACACCCACCATGAGTATAACAAGAAACAAATTCACTCATGCATTAAATCGTACATGGACGTAAACACATACGCTTCCAAACAGACACAAAACCATGCATAATCTCCCTTTCTTTCTTTCTTGCTCTCTTTCTTGCTCTCTTTCTCTCTCTCTCTCTGTCTCTCTCACACTCACACACACACACACACACACACACACACAAACACACCCACAAGGACACGTGGGAACAGATTAAGTCCAAATCAATGGCTGTGGCTGGACTGGGAGAGAGATTTCACCCAGGGTTCTCGTTAAGGTCTGACACATGCGGCAAAGGCTGGAGGGAGTGTTATTACCAGGGTGATGGTTGATAAGACACTCGTTTCTCCACGGTGCGTCCCGCGGGAAAATGCATCGTGCAGCCATGGAAACCATAAAGCTAGGTGTTATGCTATAATTGGCCCGGCGTTTTAAAACGGTGCAGCTGCACTGCCACAGGTATGCCACTGTCTTCAAATGAGAAATTATAGTGGAGCCACGGTGGAGAAAATGTGGCCGATTTTCTGGAGCGGTTTTCCTCCCGTGTGGTTTCTCCTTTTGATTTGTTTTGATCAAACAAACTTCGACAGAGGGGATGTGACACAAGTTGCAATAAACAAAATGAAGTAACAGGGCACAAAAACAATAATCAACTTATGAGGGTTTGTTTGTGTGGCAGGATGAGCAAAGCAAACACACCTGCAACAGCATCTTTTGAAGTACTTACATCCCAGTCATTTTTAATTGCTTACTAACTGTTTTTTTTTCAGCCTGGTTGAAAACTGCATCAGGAAGCACAGTTAAAGATGGAGGAAGAAGACAAGGGAAAAAGGAGGGGGAGGAGGAGGAGGTGGAGGAGGGAAGAGGAGGAGAAGAGGGGAAAGATAGTCGTTGGCCAATCCCTGCTCAGTCTCTGTAACTTGGTTGATTACGATCAATTTCCCTGGTATCGATGGCCTCCCTGGCCCTGAGCTACACTCCCTCCTGCACTTTGCATGGTACGTGCTTTGTGTACCATGACATGACTCACACTCCACCACACCATCCCAAAACCCCTGGCACTCCCACCTGCAGCTCTGCGAATTTTGGCCTTGAGAAAAATCAACAGCTGGGTAACTGTGTGTTGGAGGAGGGATATAAACAAGCAATCGAAGAGCACAAATGTTCCCACTTCCACGTACTCGAAGTGAGTTAAAAATCTGGGTTAATGCAGTATTTTTAACTGATTGCCTTGTGCATGTGGTAGGTGTAAAAAGTTTGGGTGGTGTTACTGCAGCAGTGCAGAAGGAGAGGAGTTTTTTCTCTGTCAGGGCTGCTGAAGGATTGAGCACTAGCTGGAAAACTCCAGAGAGACAAAGTGGAAATGATGAGATGAAGTTTGGTCACGACATGCTGGACTGAAAGCCCCGAACCTGTATTTGTTCTGGGGAATGCAAAACTGTCCTCCCTCCGGCATGTGCGAGGGCGCATCCCGCTCGCTCTGTCTCTGCACACTTGGCACACTCTATCCGAATTAATTGCATCTCTGTAAGGGAGAGGGCGAGATGGATAAAGAGAGAGGGAGAGGTTTAGTCCTTCTGTTGGGTTGGTCTTGCTACAAGGGGAGTCATTTAAAATTCTACCTCCCATGTGGCTCCTGGTTTTCACTTTAATGACCCTCCTCCTTCCTCTTGCTTTTTACCACATGACTTTCCTGGGTTTGAGCTGCAAGCTCGGTTTCCTGTTCAGCTGAACAAAGCTCATATACATCCTATTTTGTATACTTTGTATACTGTTTACTAAACAGTTTTAACAGCTACTTTGCCATTAGTGACAACATACTGTTTGCATCATTTGTGTCCTACTCTGTGTCCTCTCAATGCTTAGGTGTTTTTACCAGACAACCACTATGCCGCCTTCAACAATCCTACTCTGCTACCTGTGTTTATTACCATGCAAGCAACACAGCTTCTCTGGAAAAATGGCTGCTCCACCTGTTGTTATCTTTAAATTAGTCTTTGCATTGAACTATGGTGTGGAAACCGATTTTTTTTTTCAGAAAAGATGAAAATCTTGCATTTTATCTTTTGTTTTGCAGTGTGTCTAGGTAATAATTCATACATTCAGGATCATAACGATTGACCTCTCTGGCTGATTTTAGAGGTCTAGCTCTCCATATGGGAGTGTCTGGGACTTTGTGGTTTGCATGTGTGTGTATGTGTGTGTGTGTGTGTAACAGAGGCAGCAGAAGGCCCTGTGGACGGTTAACTACTGCAGTGTTTACTGGCGCTACAGCGCAAGCTTCAGAAGAGGCACGATAGGAAATGGCCTCAATAAGATAAAGCCGAGCTTTCTGCATAGTTCTCTGCGGGGGTATCTGTCACACACACACACACACTCACACGCACATATCTCTGTGTGTGAGGTGGGGGTAGAGTGGAGTGGGCTGTAGGACAGCAATGGCCCACAAGGTCAGAGTAGGCTGTGTATATGGTTGTTTTTCCTCTGTTTTTTCTCTCTCTCAGTGGTGGAGCTGTGTGCTGCCTCCCCGGGTCTCTCCTCTATCTGGTCAATACCACCACGCAGCTTCTGACGATCAATGGAGGGTCAATACCTCTCAGACGCCTGCCTCTTTGTGCTCTCACTGATTTAGCTACCACCTACCCATGCCTTCTGTTTTTTTTTTTTTTTTACTTTTCTTTCTCCCTCGTTGTTTTTTATGACCCTGGCTCTTGCTTAAATACGTGAACCTGCTCAAATTAGAGATACAGCAGTAAATCTGAGGTGCACCTTTTCTGCCAAACTGCATAAACCTTAGTCTCTTATTGGAAATACACACAACTGTGGTGGCCTTTTGTCTAAAGAAATGTCCTTTCCCCTTTTTCATTAGCTAAAAGAAGAACAAAAATCTCCATTTGTCTCGGAGAGAAACTACACTTCAACAAAATGCTGCAGCTATGCAGGCTGCCATAAATGATGACATTACTTTAATTAATACTTCTCGAGCTTCACTGCATAATGAACTCAATGTGAGTCACCTGTAGATGGGGCTAGATTAAGTCTAAAAGTCCAAACTCTCACATAATGGAGCATGCAGCAGTTCATAAAGGACACTCAGTCATGCATGCTATCAGCTGACTCATGAGCACGCAAGTTACAATCAGACTGACAATAAGTCGGTCTGTTAATGCCAAAGTGGCTCACGCTCATTCCTGCAGCACATTCACACTGCTGCTGCAGACGACAATGATGGTGATTGGTGTTTGTGGAGCCTTCCTGCACCACCGCCCTGCCTCTGTCTGCTCTGCCGCTGCTTTTATACAGAATCAATCTCTTCTCAACATGTGGCGCTGGATGCGTCCAGTGACCAATTAGGTTAATTATATAAGCAGGTAAATCTTGATACTTATTCTGTGTAATCTGTGACAACTTCACGTGTGTTTTTAGTACTTCAGGGACTGTGAGAAAGTTATTTGGGCTGTTAGGGGGGGCTAAATCTTAAATACTATTCATAAAAATCCATGCCCTTCACTGCATTATTAATACGAAACTACAATACTCTCCCTTAATATCTCAAAATAACATACTTCTGGCAAATATAACTAAATTGTGAAAAATACAGCCACTCTCTATATTTCAATAAAAAGCTGCTGCTGCTGCTGTCTGCGATGAGGAAAAAGTTGAAACATCCCTCTCTGCTCTCCCAACAAATATAGACCCTCCCTTGAGCAAAAATTAAAAAGAAATACCCCTCCCGCTCCACCGTAATATTTTTTTCAGACAGTCTCTTGACACACATGAACTTGAATCTGGCTTCAGTTAAACTTGAAGCAGTGGCTTTAATGCCAAATATAACTCTATTAGCACTTTCTACATTAAATGGGTTAGTCCTCTTAAAAAGGGCGCTCCTTGTCAGAAAAAGTAGTTAACCTTTTACCACCAACTGTTCTACCTGTGGGAAGCTTTCACTCTTATGAACATGAATAAGAACATGTGCTATATGAACTGAAAGATTTGAGAAACATCTTTTTTTTGGTCATTTTCAAAAAGAAATCTTCCTGTCAAAACAACAAAGCAGGTACAAGCGCAGAAGTGAAGCTTTAAAAACATGATGCTGTCTTAACTAGCTCTGTCTACTTGAAAGTATGTAGATACAACTAATAGGTCATGCAGTTTTCTGCTGAAGAAGCTATATGCAAAATTCAGCTTTGCTAGATTTTATAAAAAACATATATTGATAGTAACGCATTGTTGTCTAGAGTGGAGAGCGCGTTCATGTTAAAAGGCTGGGGCGAGTGAGGAGCAGCCAAGCATAGTTCCATATTTAATCCAGGCCCAGGTGACTTTACAGACTGAAGAGTGGAAAGGATAACATCATGAGTTGTTCAGTCATCACAAAAATGCTGCTATATTGTGTTGTGATGAGATTTTGACCTGCCATGGATTGTGGAGAGAGACAATTAGACATTTTTTCACAACATTGCATTATCATTGAGAAGATGTGGGAGATAGTGAATGCTGACCGCTAGCGGTGCCCTAGCTTCTGTTGAATTTTTTTTAAAGGGTAAAATAATTTTTTGTTTAACTAGAAACACAAACAAGGATCACTCAAGGGAAAATCATGCATGAACTCAGGTTGAACAAACCGGGATAGTGACTAAACCATTCTTCAAGTTCCTTTATGGTTACATTTAGACACTGTTAGCGATTGGTTAACATGAGAGAAGACCAGACCACAATCTTTCCCTAACCAAAGTGAGGTTTTTTTTTCATTGAACTTTGACGTAAAATCACAGATACATGTGTCAAAACAATGTAATTATATAAATAATTTTAACATAAAAGAATAATTTCTGGGAGACAGTCTGACAGATCAAGATTGCATTAGATCCTTGAAATCCTTGGATTCTTCGCTATGCCATTGCAATCAATACAAGGTTCTAACACCCAAAAGCTGTTCTGATTTCAAGTCAGACCAAACTGAAAAAGAGTTAATCATTTTTTATCAAAGTATGTAATTAACAAAGTGGTGTCTTCAAATGTGAGTATTTGCTTCAGTACAGCTATAATTACTCTAGTTATAACAAGTAAATAACACTGTGTGTTGGCATGTGAAGAAGAATTCCTGTCACCACATATGCACAAGGACCAGATGGAGAGAATACAAAGTGCTTACTTGACCAATCCTTACTGTGGTCTTACTGCTTTGGTCGCATTGCTTGAAGACAGTCTTGAGAGAAATCGTTAGCACTAGTGGTGCAGCTGTTATTAGACCAAAACTGCTGCAGAATGATGGCAGTCTGACATCTGTTGTTATTCCTTTATTAGGGCACAAGTTTCCCGCTCTGATCAACAAACAGCACACACTCTTCGCACCTAAAGAAACAGAAGAGGAGGATGAAAAATTGTTGTAAGACAACTATAAGTCAGAGATGAGGGCCCTAAAGACTCAATGCTAGAATAACTTAGAAACAGCATCATGTTTTAACTGAATTATGTTAAAAAAGCCAAATGCTTTTTCATTTCTCATTAAAACAAACTGAGTAGCCATGATGCATGGTAAGGCACATTAGGAAAAAATGAAA
>JAQLOL010000006.1:12012693-12044042 GCA_029783665.1 Naso thynnoides
ATGAAAAAGAAACATTGATTTTTCAACAGTAACAGAATAGTAAACACAAGCCAAACACAGTAGGCCATTAAAAACACCCACAGAGCCATTTGGCATTGTTCTACTGCAAACCCAATATTCTTTACTGAGGAAATCAAGTGGGAGTAAACAAATAAACAAACTGTATTAAAAACTGTGTTTTGACCAAATATTGGCCCCGCAATGATAATCATAACTGAGAGCAGCTATCTTTAGCTCTGAAATGAATTAATCAGCTTTAATTAGCAGAACATTATTAAGAGACATGAAACGACAGAGCAACATGAGACAAAACACAACTGTACGTGAACAACACACATGCAATGTCGTCTGAAGGCGTGTGAAGTTTATCAGGTGATTGTAAAAATATGACAGGGTTTGTGTGGCAATCACACTCGATAACCTTAGATCTATTTCACAACTTTTCAGGCCAATAACTCCCAGTGTGACAAGCACTATGTCGCACCTACAACATGCTTGTGTGAATGCGCTGACATGACAACTTTCTTATCGATACTGTCAGCTTTGCTACTCATTCGGATCAAAAGGGTTTGAATTCCTGCACCATCATCAACAGTCCATGTTGTTGTGTGCATTATATACAGTGTTCATATTTCAATGTTTTGCACCAGAACATTAGGCTAAGTGTTAAATAATATTAGCCTGCGCTGTTCCTCGAAAAGGTATCTTTTAGTTTTTTGCCTTGACTAAGAAAAATGATGGCCAGTTATTACAAAAAAGCCTTGAATTACTTTTGAAGTAATTAGGAGGTTGTTTTTGAAGACAGATCAATCAAAAGGTGATATTTGTTTGATTGTGTTCTTGTCAGAGGGATCCTAAGATTGACCTTATGGGCTTCACTCACTCTTGCTCATCAGAAGCTGTTGGGTGCACCTGTGATGTTCTCTTTCAGCTGATGGCAATCATCCTGACTGAGAGGAGAAGGAGGGGGAGGAGGTTATATGAGGAGGTTGGTGCATCCTGATCAGTCTTTAGAGAGTCAACATCATTAGTTGACTGTTTGTGTTTCTGTTTGTGAATTAGGGGTGAGTGTGTGTTAAAGGTGTGCGGGATTCCTTTACTTTTCCAGTGACTCCCAACTTTAATTGTCAAGTTTTTCTTTGTCAGTCCTTATGCTTGAATTAGTTGCTGGCTTTGTTAAATTACATTCCCATTAGCACTTTCCAGAAACAAAGGGACCCATTTTTGCTTCAGTGCTGTTTTTGTGTCCTGTACAGTTTTTCCAACCAACAGAAAACCAACTCGCAATCTATCATTTCCACCTACTGACCCACTCTGGCCAACCTCTGCACAGATTGAGCAACTTTTCTCCCTATAGTGGTAAGATGCACATGTTAAATGTGGAGCTGCTGCTGCTGCTTTTAGTCCCCAACCTTCCAAATGTGCATCAAATTGCACATATTAGTTAACAATTGCAGTCAGTGTGAGCCCCCAAGTTATGATCCCCTGATAACCATCCATTGTATTTTATGTGAGTTAAGTCTCACATATTTTATATTTTAAGTGAGTTAAGTTTCACAGTTAAGTCTTCTAGACCCCGCTTGCGTCATTGTATAGACTGCCACATCTCACTAGACCACGCCCTCAAAATTACATAACTCTGCCCTTCAGGTCTGTGACTTCCTTCTTTTCCCTTAAATTATTCCTGTGAGAAAAAGGCCAAATCCACCTGAGTGCTGCTCAAATTTTTTACCTTTATCATAGTTTGAATTTGATTACTGACTCTGGTGGGATTTGTGCATTGAGTATCAGCAGTGTTATTGAAATAGTTGCGGACAAATGGAAGAAATTCGCTGTACTAATATGTGGGCACAAGGTGATATTCAATCAGAACAGTTATAAACAAGTGAGCAGCAGCACCCAAATTCAGGTTTCAACTCAAAAAACAAACTTGGTTATGAAAATAACCAAAACAACTCCACTGGTTGAAATATAGAATAGATAGTAGGAAACCGTGAATAAATAGAAATTAGAAAAAGCTTGATTAATAACATTGACTAGCAGTGTCAAATACTGTGTTTCACCTCTTTGAATCTCCAGAAGCAGCTGACCACCATCATCCCCTCTCCCAAAGAGACGGATGGTTGGAAGTTCCCTGAGGAGCCCAGCGACATTATGGTAATTGTCATTACTGGGGTTGAAGTGCGTGCGTGACTGACGCCATTAGAGAGTGCAATTACAGTAGGCTTTGGTGACCTTGCTGACTAGTGGAGGTCAGGGCTTCTCATTAGAGTGTGGTGGAAGGCAGCCCAGTGTCTCTGCTGTGCCAATCAATAAGAGCGTAGCTTGGTTGGTGCTAATCATAGCTTTGACGCAGCCTCACGCACTGCCACCCCCCATCGCCGCACATCCTCACCAAGCTTCCTCTGTTCCACCTTTTAGCTCCCTTATTACGAGAGCATGAGCACCTTTTTTCACTCCAGCACTGATTGGCTCAAAATTGGTTTAAACACACACTGTGGGTGTACAGTAAGTATAATGCACATGTATCAAAGCATGCACATACAGGAGAAATACACAGAGGGCTTGCATTGCTTTAATAAAGCTACAAATAAGTCTAGTAGTCTGTAAATTGATCATTTCATTGCAAAAAACTTAATTCAAATACTGCAATTAAATTCTACAATAATGTGAGGTAAACTGCTAAAATGCAGCATTATGTTACACAAACTTGTAAACATGTACAACACGAGCTCTTCAAGGTGTGGTTGAATATGACCGGCATGTTTTGTAACTTTATTGGGTCAGTTCAGGTGCAATCTATTATTTCTTTCTATTCTTCAGGCTGTTATTTATCGGCCTCGACCTTTATAACCTGTGGTTTATTTCAAAAATTCCTTTTCGATAAGTCTCAATGTGTACTTGTGAAAGATGGATGATGATGTTTTGCGCACCGACACCAAAAAAAAAAAAAAAAAAGAAAGAAAGAAGCCTGACAGTATAGCTTGTCACTGTGGAAACATCTTTTTCTGTTTTGGATGGTGAAGCGATCTATAGACATCCACACTTCACCCCCCCCCAGACGTTGTCTAGACTCGCTACACAGCGCTCTTTTTTTTAGACTGAAGAGATCTCGTCTTTATGTGAGAGGACAACTGCATTGATTTATATTTTTTTTATAATTCTTCTCCAACAGTTACCAGCGTATCAGTCCCATTTGAACCAGAATGGGTGAGACATGCTGATCCTTGTGCATCACATCTCTCAAATGACTGCAAACCTACATTTCTGCTCCTGGTTGAACGATTAATGCAGTATTAATTGTATTCTTACATCAAAATCAATTAAGATAGGCTATATCATACGTATATTTACAATTTAATAGCATCGAAGGATCAGTGTATTGTACATGATCCCTTGGCATTGAACTTAAGTTGAGAATAGTTGGTATTGTGCATTGTAGTCTATCTGATGAGGTTTTAGGGGGATTATATTGTAGTCACCCCCTCATCTCTGCTATACTAAAAAAACAGTGGTATGCTTGTGATGAATGCCGTAAATCAGCTTAGACAAAAATGCTCTCTCGTGAATTCACACTGTAAGATCAGACTATGTAGGTTGGCTAACCAAAATGGAACAGACCAAAATGTATCTAACCCAAACTTTACAGCATTTATTTGTTGTAATGCTACTGCAAACATAGTGTCTCATAAGCAACACCATCTGTAAAACTATCGTTCACCTGTAGCATCTGTGTCTAAGTCAATCTGGCCTATATCATATCAATGCTATACACCTTAGTAACAGCAGCAGCAGCTAACTGTATGAACTGAAGCCAGGCCAGAGAAATAAACTGGAAAAGTGGTTCACGAAAAATTGTACAAAATAAATTCAAAACGTAAGCTTTCTGAGATATACTGGGACATGTTGGCCACTTTCAGGTTTTAGTCATTATATTCCCAACTGTGGTCAGATGAATGAGCTCTCTGAATGCTGAAGAATTGATAATGGCTCTGTGTTGTGTGTGTGTGCAGCAGTATGCTCTGTCCACCGTGGTGTGAGGTATGCAGTGTGGCTCGGGGGCAAGCAGTCAGGCAAACAGGCTGCGAGCCAGTTGTCTACAGAGACAGAGGGGGAGGGGTGGCCGGCCAGAGAACTCTGGATCCACCACAACTCCTTCCTCACTGTTTGCACTCCAGTGGTTTAGTCACCAGACCCGCCTATTAAATCAAAGGCCCCCTTCTACAAAGACCGCCAATTATGCCTCTGCGAGATGCCCCCCACTCTGCTGCTTTCGTGTCCCCATCCGGGTTTTGTCATTCTCTACTCCGTTTTATGTTGCTTCCATTCTTTTCTCTCTCGTCCCCCCTCTGACTTATTTTTCTGTTTTGGTCAAATGGGAAAAAAACATGTTGCATCTCTGACCTTCTGCCGGAGTCTGTGCAACTCTCACTCGGCCCCTTCTGAAGAATGGAGCAAGATCTATAAAGTGTAATTGTAGCTGAGGTGTAAGACTAGCATCCCCTGGCTATTGTGGCACTTTGTGTCTTGTTGGCTAAGAATCAGGTTGTGTGATTTTGAAAACAAGGACAAGATGAGGAAGGACGAAGAGAGATTATGGTTTTTTCAGCTGTGCGAGCAACACGGCTCGAGGGACGGCAATGTCGATCCACTGGTCCACCGCTTTGGTCCAGTCTGAAATATTTTTAAATATAAAATATCTATGATATTATGGTGAAATTTTGCACAGACATAAACTGTGAATGTTTTCATCACAGACAAAATATTTATTTTTTTGGTATTATACCAAGTTTTTAGTTTAGTTTTAGTTTAGTTTTTAATTTTGAATGAATAAAAAGACACATACCTATTGTACATGGGATTGTGTTTGTGTGTGTGTGTGTGTGTGTGTGTGGTTCAAGCTGGCAGAGTTGATTTCCGAACCATTTTTTATAAGAAAACATCTTGAGATTGCCCCAAGTTTTTCCAACCAAACTGCACCCACCAAGTCACACATACATACTCGCACACACACCTACAAACACATACGTGTTGTGATTTAATATTTTTGGATGGCCAAGCCTCTGATACATTGTTAGTAAAAGTGTTTTTACTCACTTTTGTAAATTATGTACTGTTCAGTTTTCACTTCTGGGCTGACTCAGGTTCAGTAAATGCCAGCCTTAAAGGATAAAACTGGCGGTTCACTGTCAACAGTTCTATGACAAGACAAAAAACAATGATGCTCCAGCTCGTCTCTCGTGACTTGACTTCACCAGTTAGTTTTGTGGCTTTGATCCCAAAGCCCATTGAATTACTGAAGCATAAATCAGGTGAAAATATTCTAAGTTTAGTTTTCACAAAAGGCTCAGTTCTTAAAACAGTTTAATACTGCAGTTCTTATAAAACCTGGCTTAACCTGGACTAAATAGTGTGCTTGTTGGGTCCATTTTTAGTCTCAGAGTTGGTGCTTGACTAAATATTCATGGCAGAAGCACGATGTATGTGGGACTGACTCAAAATAAACTGCTGCCATGTTCATGTTAATGAAAGAATATATCATCCAGTGCAAAGATGTGGTTCACTGATGCATTTTTAAAGTAATAGAGCCTCTGTAACAAAGAAGAATGAGCTTTTTCAGGTTTAACTGCACAGGCAACACTATAACATGTTAATAAAATGCAGTTATTCTTATTGTAACCTTTAGTGTGTGCCCAGTACATGACAATGCAAAACATCATTGCATAATGTTTGCGCGTCATGTGAACAACACAAGTAGAAGATGGAAGCTGTCAACTCTCAACCTTGACACTAGTTTTGTCACAATATATTGGTATTGACAATGACCATGATACTAAAAATGAAATATTACATAATGGTAATGACACACATATGATAATATTGTGTAAATAATGCAGCACTTCTCTCATAATTTATTTTCTTTCCATTCTTGCTTTGTCAAAGAATGGGTGCGTAAAACACCTTAACACTCGTTTCCAACCGCACACAGTAAGTTTCATTAGATGTAATTATTCTTTTTCTAAGCTTGTAGCGTTATAGCTACAGACTTTTTGTTCACCTCACTAGAGGCTCATCCCGGCCAGTATTTAAAAAAAAGATTTTGACAGTCATAATAAGAAACTATCACAAAATAAAGACTTAATATTCATAATAATGAGAAAGCTTCTCAAAATATTGACCTAATGTCTCAGATGATCAGTAACTTATCCAAACTCATCTTGAAGCCACATTTTTTGAAATAATCATTATTATGAGATAGTTTCTCACTAATGACTCAAAGGATTGTTTGTGTTTTATTTATATTGGCGCACATGGGCTTCCATAATTTTGAATGTATTCATTTTCCATTTTTCCAAAAAAATACAAAACACATTGCAAAGTTAAAAATGGATTTAAATTGCAGCATTGTTTTTTCAAATTTTCTGTAGATATTGCAATGCAGTCATTACAGTGAATTCCTCAGACCACAATAATAGTGTACTGAAAATCTGATATACATCGTGACAGCCCTGTTATATAGTAGAAGCATAAGTCTTTCAACAATTTCTTCTTCTTTTCAGAAAAAAATTAAGGTCTTTCCTACACATTCAATTGTCAACTCTATATGATGATGTTGTATGACAAAATATATTTGCTCATGTAAAGGTAAAAGCACTTTATTGGTCACACATACTGCGTACAGTGAAATTTGCATTTAACCCATAACTGAGGAGCAGCGGGCTGCCACAGCACAGCGCCTGAGGACCAACTCCAGATCCTGAGCCAGGTCAAGGGTACTGACTGCAGACAGACTTATGTATATGTTCTGATAATGGGGGAAACCAGAGCAACGGGAGGAAACCTATGTGAACACGGGAAGAACATGCAAACTCCACATAAAAGGCCTTGCCTCAGCTGGGAATCAAACGCCACATCTCCTCACTATGAGGTGACAGTGCTAAGCACTAAACCACAGTGCCACTCTAAGCCTCATGTAAAGCTTGATATGAACGATAATGAACTACGATGACATTTAATGAAAAGATGAAAAATGAAAGTTAGTGTGATTTTCCATCAACACCAAACGACGCTCCACGTTGAGAGGACATCTCGTTTCTTTCCTACAAAAAAATAATGATCTAGCCAGCCAAAGCGTTATCACAGCTTAGGTAAAATGTCGACCGACAGAACTTGCTGCTGCCTGTGTTGTCGATGTCTGTGCATTGCTGCAGCCATGGGCTGCCTGTGGTTGTTCGTAATGGATTGTAAACCCTGGTGCAGGCGTACAGAGCTGCTGAGGGAGCCGCACCCCCACATACCTCCAGGCGATGCTCCAGTCCTGCACACCGCTCGTACTCTACGCTCTGCTTCCCTCTCTTTCTCGCCTCTTGTGTCTCTTGTCTGCACTCCACCCAGCTCCAACTCTACCTCCCTACACCTCCTAAATGCTGCTCCTCTACAGCCTGAACAGCAGAGTCGCTACTGTAGCTTTGGATGTAAGCAGATGTATCACACACCCCACCTTCCCAAAATTCTACCTGCAAAGCCTTTGTTCTTCTTAATGTGGATTTTCTACTTCACACTTTTACAAAGCTTGGATTATAACTCCAAGGCTCTCACTTCTCCTACTTCCCATCATTGCTCTTCTTTTTCTTAAAAAATTGCTTTTTTTGAAACATCACATTAATATGCCATTAGGCTCAACAAATTTTCTTGTGTTTTTCAAGACAAAACAGTGAGTTCTTCTGCCTATGACTGTAATTTCAGAATGAAAATTAAAAAAAACCCATAATATTTGATGATAAATGATTTATTTTACTGATGATTTTCACTCCAGCTTCATCACGAGTTAGTAGGGAGCTCAGAAACCTCATGAATATCACGGAACAGGCGCTCAGGAGAGGATCAAGAGAGAACGCCGCCAAGCCAAAAGCCAGCTCAACAAGGCAATCCGACTGGAGAGTCAGGTTGCCAACAATGACTAATACTACAGGAAAAGACTTTACAGTTCTCCTTCCCCGCACTCACAAACAACCTCAACCTCCTTTATTGTCTCACGGAGCAATGAATCTCCCCCATTCTGCCTTCCCCCTGCACAAAACAGAACTCTGTTTTACCGCAGCAGATGTAATTGGTGTCATTAGTGACAACATTTGTTGGATCTCATGATGCAGCGTCACAGCCTTTTAGGATCATATTGTATGTCAAAGTTACAAAAATATCCACTCCCACAACCACCCACTGATTCACTTCTGTTGAGAAGAGTGGTGTGTTACAAAGGCAGAATAAGTGAAAATGATCTTTTTTAAGAAAAACAAACAGCTGTGCAGGTGCACCATAGGATGCTTCCTATGGCAATGACGACACCTGCTGATAGTGTATATAATCCCACTTCTATGTCTTTTTGTTTCTTTTTTAATTTTCAGACACGTAGGAGAATGCAAATGATAAGGCAGCAAAGTAATACAGCACTAGGAGACAGTATGAGCTATTAATATTTTTGTTTCAATATGAATTTAGGAGTGAAATAATGTCTTGCAGGTAGGTTTTAGATCGTACTGAAGTTCAAAAATACTCAAATCAGGACTACAAAAATACAAGAACAATAGTCAGTAAATGATGTTTATAATTATACTTCTAGTTTAAGTTTCTCCCCTTGTTTTTAAATTTTATGTTTTGACGAACACTGTGGTTGTGGTGTGGGTAATCAAAATATGTCTTTTGTTTTTAATGTTTTGATAGAGTGACCTTAAGCATAAATGACATATTGTGTGTTTAAAATAGTCATTTTTTTGCCACAAACATGGAAGCAAAATGTCCTGATGGTCACCAAAAGTTACCCAATGTTGCGAGGTAAAACTGGAAGCCAACCATGGGCTCAAAATGATCTTTAAAAAAAAAAATAAAAAAAATTCAAAAAAATTCAAAAACAGCAAACACATTTAAAAACAATGAATAATGGTGTGATGCCTCGCAGCCATCTTAACAAGAATCTGCTTATGTGCGTGTAATCGAAACAACGTCATTTTGACATGTTTGGAGGAAATGTTGAAATGATACGCATAAAAACAACAACAAATTTAGGGGTTTGCAGAAAGTACAATGGCAACACCTGATTCTGTTATCTGAGCTATAAAAGACTTTGTTTTGGTCTTTCTCGTGAGTTTCAAAACTGCCATACATTGCAAACTAACACTATTATCAGCATACAATCATAAACCATGGAGTGCGTTCACTGATGCAATAAACATGTTCTGTAATCATAATAAGAGGTTGACATGAAAAAAAAAATAGCCAGCTGGCTCACTGAATCAATATGTATTTAAACAAGTATACAAACCCATAATAAATGGAAACAGCTGTGTATTATATAACAATAACAAGATTCAAACTAAGCTTTGTCACAAATTGTTTGTCTATGATGCATTGTTTTCCAGTCATAGCTGTCCAGTGATTTCAGAGCTGGCACTTCTATCATTTGAGACTAATACGATAAAGAATATTATCTTCTGTGATCTCAGTGGCTCTGTCTGCATGAGCGGATGAGAATTGTTGTCTTCGAACTTAAAAACCTCTAAGAAGTTTCTGTTTAACAATGACACACCGGACTGCAATGAACATGGTTGATCCAAATAGAAAACAAAAAGGACATAATTACATGCACATGAGGTAGAACATATGTTAGTGTGCAAAAAACCCCTCCTGGTATAATGATTATTACAATACCTCAAACATCCAACTTAACCATAAGGAAAGTGCAAAGGCTGTTACATGATGCCCATAAAATTCTAGGTGTTTCTTCATTTTTATGGTCACCAGTTTGACCAATGAGTGAAAGAAGCGAAGAGAAATGAGTCGGTCTGAGCGGGTTCTCCTTTCAGCAGGGGAGACAGATGCTTGTTTACTGGCCTCATTATGTCAGCAGCTGTCCTGAGCAGGTCACACTGTAGTCCTCTGTCCACCTACTGAGACCCATAAGTCCAGCACCTGGCAGTGGACACACTGTAAAGGGCTTCAAGAAAAGCTCGAGCGGCTCTTCATTTAAATTGCTGTCACTCGGCCTCTGTGTGTCTCAGCATAACTGCAGCACAGACTGAATAACGGCTTAACTTACTAAGTAATTTAAAGGTGTAATAGGTGTTTTGGCAATATAAATTACAGAAATTTTCACTTATAATTAAAAAGTTTTGGCTTTAGTTTTAGCTGGGAAAATGTAGTTTTTGATGTGTTTTTAACTGTGTGAGAACAGAAGCCTACAGTACTGTTTATCTCTGGAGTGAATGAAAATAGACTGGTTTAGACAAACCTTTTTGTTTTACATTTTGATCACACACAACCAGCCCTATAATTGATTCTTCCAGTGCGAGTTATCCACAAAAATGATTCTGCTAATAAATATTATTATTTTACAAACAACAAACAATTAGAGGAATTATCTTCCAGGCTTTGTGAGGACTCACTTCTCATATTTGCTGTTTTTATAAAGTGCATAGATTCTGCACTGATCTTTTGTTCATGACCTCTACAAATAAATTCACTTTATGCACAATAATTTTAAAACGTATATAATAAAATGCAATACTTATTCTTATGTGGCAAGTGCGCATTCACATGAATGCTTTTGCCCCAAATACGAACATGAATGTGTTGTTTTTCCTCTCTGCAGTCCCCACATCTATAATCCCTTTTATTGAAATCCGTGTCACCTGCCGCCTGCGCAGTCCAGCACCCTGAAGCATTAGACGGCTGGCATAGTGACGGGCACTGCAGTGAGAGGAGAGAGGGGGAGAGACATAACCATAATGTCTTTCGTTTAGTTGTGCTTGTAGCTTTTACAATTTAGACAAACTATGTGGATTTATTCATGTGTAAATTTAACTGAAAGGCTACATATAGCTCGTCAGCAGGGTCTGCAACACAACAGATATTTGAGTCAGTGAAAGCACCTAAATTTTCACTGAAAGTGGCACCAAATTTCACTCTGAGCTTAACGTCTCCCTGTTGTTATGGCAGCACACTGTCACCAGGACAGCCCACACTGTTGGTCAGGAGGACGGAGTCATGGTGGGCATCTTGGCTTGACGCTTGTTGCCTGTTCCCCCACAGTTATAAGAGCATTTCTTCATCCCTTAGAGCGCGCAGCAACACCACACTGAGCATTGTGTTTGGGGAAAGATTGAGATGGAGAGGGTGAGGTAGCCTGTGCCACGAGGGAGGTGGAGAGAAGACAGAGTGAACGTGAGAAAGGAAAGCCAGAGGGGGAGAGGAAGAAGGGAGAATTGAGCGGAGGGAGCGCGAAGCAATTTTGCAAACCTGTGACACATTAATTATTAACAAACTCGGGCTAAATGCGTAAACTCTCCCTTCTTGTTCATTCTCTCCACTCCTTTCTTTACCTCCTGCGCAAAACGACAGTCACATGCACTCTAGATGTGTACACTCACATAAACACACACACACACACACACACACACAACAACAACAACACACACACACACACACACACACACACACACAAGAGACAGCGAGGTGGCATGTGATGCTCGTAACATGAAGTGGAGCATGTCAGAGGGCTGGGGAAGGTGTCAGGCACAAGGCCCGCAAAGAGTGGGAGACCGGAGGGAAGAAGCCAGCGATGATGACGTGGGACGGAGAGGCAGAGAGGCAGAGACAAAATAGAGTGGGACTGCAAGATGAGAGTAACACAAAGACATAAAGAGCAAGGTAAAGAAAGGGATTGTGGGGAAGGGGGCTAAAGACTCTGCTTGTGCATGTGCTCTTAAAGTCAGGGTTGATTTTTGTTTGCAAGAGCTGGGGAGGCTGCCAGCTCTGCTTACGAAAGAATTATGCACAGCAGGAACAAGTTGTCCGACTTTGAAAGAGACGAATAATGGTTGAATAAGAGCACTGTTTTAAAATGAAAAAAAAAGAAAGAAAAAAAGTGTGATCTTGTTCACCAGTTAGATAAATTCCCCCTTTGTTTGGAGAGCAGCGAATCCTTCACACAGCACAGTTAGCTGCTAATCATTAATAGGTGGTCAGTCCATTTGGCATTCAGTATCCTTTAATCAATTGGCTAGAATGTTGCAACGGCATTGCGTGAACGTGCCTCGGTGTGTTTGTGTGTGCGTTTGTGTCGAGGCAGGCACTGCTTGAGCGGTCACTCTGCCCCTCAGGCAATGGTGTGTGTTTGGAAGGGAATGGATCCTCCCCCAGGAGTGCAGGGAGGAGGTGCGTGTGTGTGTGTGTGTGTGTGTGTGTGTGTGTGTGTGTAATACTTTTTTTTTAATAATTTGCTGCAGCCTGTCCTCTCACACAACAGTCGGGTATCTGTGTGCATTAGTATACAGACATGGCGTCCAAGAAAGGCCAAGATGTGAAGTGACAGTGTCGGTTCTAAAGATGGTCGACATTAACAATCAGACTGCAGGAGGGTGGGGTTATTTTTTATAAGTTTAAAATGAAAATGTAACATGTTGCACTTCGACTGGTGTAGTCAGTGACAGTCGTAGATCTGGACATCTGGTTATGCTATTAGCAGCTGATTTAGCCTCCAGTTGATAGCCTCAAGCAAACATGAGGCGGGCAATCGTCTAGAAAGAATTCTAATTCTACGCACTCAGACTTATAAGAAATTTCTTTTTCAAACTTGTTGTCTTCAGCAACCAACACTGACTCAAGTGACATCACTTGAGGCAAATTTTCAGATTTCTTGCAGCACCTTTGGAGCCATAATAGACTTAGAACAACTTTTTCACATGAGGTGTGATGCACTACTCTCAAGAACCTGTAAGCACATTTTGGAAATTTGGAGTTGTCCCTTATATTTGGATACATCATTTATTCAGTGTTGGAAGTATTCACAACTAATGTTCACTACTTGTGAGAGGGAATTCACAAATTTGAATTAGATCAAGATTCATTTTCTATGTTTAGATAAACGGAAATTCATATGACAACAATCTGGAGACTCTTTGCACAAAGTTTTCCAAAAAATATGCAAATTAACAATAAATATATAAAAGTATAAACCTCCTCTCTCTTGCCCATGACAGTAATGTACATATAATTGTCAGTGCTAAGGATAGCAAATGTAGTTTTGTGTCAATGCTGAAAAGTGTTTTCATATCCTCATGCCTCATGCATCCATTTAAATGGCAAACTGAGGTAAATGGAGACATTTGAGAAAATGTAATGTTAATTCGATGACTTCAACCCACCACTGAGCTGCAGTGAATAAAAAGGCTTCCTGAACGTCACGAAAAAGCAAATCATTATGGAAGTAAGTCTCCCTCCAGAATTGATTAATATTTGTTTTGTTTGGGTTTTTCTTTTGTGCTCGCGATGACTTTGTTTGGTCCTAAGACAAAAACAGAGAAATGCTCTTGTTCTTATCAAATATCCAATATGCTAATGCCCAAACAAATGGCCATACATCATAGTATGCACCTTTACATCACAATGGGCTGCATTAAGTCACAGTGGCGACCTTGACGCTTGCAGCAGGGAGTTTGACATTTCTGTGATTTTAAGGGACAAACGTCTTCTTTGTTTCCACTTCAAATTAGCATAAAAACTCTTCTGTGATGCTGTATTATTGTTTGGTCTCATGGTGTGCAATGCATTTATTTATTTATTTATTTTTTGTTCATTTCAGCTGCAAGTTTGTAGATCCTGCTTCTGATTTTACTGATATTGTCATTTCATCAAGGCACCTCTGCTCGTCCTACACAATGAAATATATCAGCAGCTTCAGTCGATCCACGCATGTTCACAAATGTGTGGACTCAGCTTCCATCAAAGCTCAGTGAGTCATATAAAACACTTTGACCACTCGAACATAATAATATGCATAGAAAGCATTGAAGAGTAATTCTGCCAATTTTCAACCTTATCTCTATTTATCCGAACTAGGGATATAATGTGAAACCCAACAATATTTTTTTCGATGTTCTCTGTGTCTCTGGGATGCAGCTTCAAAATCTCTTGTTCTTCCTGGAACCCGTGACGACACTGGTTCCAGGAAGAATTACAAACTGTTTATCCCTCGCTTTTCTGCTTTTCCAATTGCACTTCAGAGAGGATTCCTGGCTCTGGCAGATCAAAAGCCCCTTGTTATTGAAAACCACGCAATATAAAATAAAAGAAATATTCCGATGCGATGGATAACAACCTTGGACACCTGGTGAGTACAATTTTTTAATAATGCAATGCATCCTGGTACATGTAGGCACTGCAGGAATGGCTGTGTGAGCAGACAACTCAGAAAAATCAGCTTTCTCTGTCAATAGAGCATAAACTGAGGAATTGATTGCTTTAACTGACTACATCAACACTGACTGGAAATCCACATGAAAAGCGGTGGATTTTCCCTTTAATATCACAAAATGTTGCATGTCATGAAGTTGCATATTTACAATGAGAAGGACATCATCCTTATGTTTCCTTTTTATTTCCTCCGATGTGACCGTCTGAGGTGAAGAAGAGCTTTTAGTCATTACCTGCTCCTCTCCATCTGTACCGTACTGCACAATTTTGCCATTGGTAGCAGTTATGCCATGTTGACTTTTACGCATGAGAAAACTTTAGACTTGGGTGCTAGCCAGTTGCTCAAGCACTTTGCATCACCGCTCCACATCGCTTCATGTGTCACTCTCCCGATAGGAGGATGCAGCATCTTGGGTGGATGGTCACATGTGGGTCAGTGTTCACCAAAAATATCACTGCAGGGAGTTGCATGTCATTTTAGAGTGTAACCTTCCAAAATAATTACCCTTAATTTCACAAAGTTGTGTTTGCAGAGATGGTCATAATGAGTTACATGATTTAATGTGGACAGATAAGTGTGTGTCACGTTATAAATAAATTAGGTTCCTGTTCATTTTTTTCCTGTCTCTGACATGCTCTCTGCTGTCACTCAGGACCACATGTCACTGCATGTAAGGGCAGCTGTCCTCACTCTATCTTAGCCACTAACTTTGTTTTCACAAGTGTCTTAGGATTTTGATGAACAACATTACCACACAAAGTTAAGGATTGCTGTCAGTTCTAAAAATATTGGCATATATTTTCATATATGCATGTTAAGTACCCCTGAAATCAGACCTTCTGTGCACCCACAAGCCAAACCATCAGCCAGTGTATATATGATCATAAGCTTTGATTGGTGGAGCATGATAGGATTGTGCAAGGAAAAAATGCCAGAGACAGGCAACTCAGACAACAAATTCCTCAGGCTTGAGGTAAAGTTTTTACAGTAGAATTTAAAATTTATTTGAGAAGAGGTAAGGCATCTCTAATTCGTTACAAATCTGCCAAACTACACAATGACAAAGTTAGAGGAACCAACGTCAATGACATTCCACTTTCTTGCAAATTTCTGCAGTACAAGGGGCTAAAACCTCTGAAGGCTATGACAGAATAAAGAGGCAAGAGCGTGAGTCAGTATGACTCATGTTTTGAAGTCTCGCCAGAATGGTCAAATCCTACCTGAAATTGTGATAAAGTCATGCGCTGGGTGCTCAGCATCTTTGTCATACCATGCCTCAGTCTGACACACAGGCTATCGTGACTTAACAAACCCTCAAGCTGTTGAAGTAAGGCGGGCGCCTGCGAGGAATGCAGGTGGAACGTTAGAGAAAACGCTGGGTGAGAGTGCAGTCATTACACTGTCACACACTGACACTGCACCAACACTTTCTCTCACAATCCGACTGTAACTTCTCCAATAATTTCCACATTCAACATCAATCTTAATAACAGTCATGGAAAAAGGTCATTTGGCACTGCTGACAAGAATCAATCCGCACTGCAGTTCAGAAATATAATGTGATGACAACTGAGCCAACTCCATCTGCGGACAAAGGCCATATGTTGTGGTTGAATGCTTTGGAAAAAGCTGGCAAGTGTGCAGAGTTAAGACTGTTTTGTCAAAGTTCATAAAATAAAGAAAAAAAATTATGAAGAAACTCCCATTTGTGCCCCCCCCCTCTTTTTTTTCTTGGTATGCTGAAAACTACAGCATACTCTGCAATGTTAGTTTCTTTTAAAGTTGCATTTATTATAGAATTTTTAAAATGTAAAACTAAAACTAAACCCAACAGCAACAACAACAACAACAACAAAACATACCTTTATATGTGTTTTTTAAAACATATTTATTAATGATGTCAGTGTGAAATGAAAACACATTTTAAAAGAACACATATTTAACCTTTTGTCTTTACTAACTGAATGGATTGTTTTTCACTTTCACATGAGGATCATTTCTATGCCACAATAAAATCAATTTACTAAAATCGAAATAATTGTTCTTTAAAATCTATTTCTGTTTTATTATGACATAGTTTATGCATACATTGAAATTTAAAAAGAAAAAAGAATGTAGATGTTTCTTGCATTTCACTTTGTTTGATTTATCTTTACATTGGCATTTTACATCTTCCGTACAACTTGGCCTGATTAAAACCAGAAGGAAATGACCAAATGGGGAGTTTAGAAGTGAGAAATTTAATGAAGCAGTAACTTTAAAGTAACAGCACTACCTACATTAGAAAGAATTACATATGAGATAACAGTGTTGTAAAATAACCCTTGTTCCCTTGTGAATTATTATGCCCTCAATAGACAACAGAAATCTTTTTTTTTTTACATAACTAAGACACTTTTTTTCTTTTCAACACAGCAAGTAGTCTATGAATTCAACAAACAAATTACTTGATAACATTTGGAGCTTCACAGAATAGTCAACCAATCTACTATCTGACTAATAAAAAAACTAGTCCAGACTGTGCGTCATTGTGGACTAATCATTCATCTGTGGTTTTGGGAAGGTCCAACGATAAAACAGTGGCACCGTAGATATGCAGCTAAGGACGCTGTGGTAGGTTGTTGCTGATGAGTCATAGTTGTCTTGTGTAACTTTAATACTGTGCTGTGTGGAGGGGTGAAGACGGGCTAGATTTGTTTAAACAATAATTTTCTACTTCATGCCATATCAATAAAAACAGAATTTGAAGTATTATGAAAAGGAAAGACCACTGCAAGATCTCTGCAAGAAAGCAGTCATGGTACCGCAGTCAAATATTTTCTTAAGCTCAGACAAGCTTGCTGAGGGCTTTGTCCAGTCAGATCACAGCTGATTTGTAAAACAGCCTTTTAAGAGCCAATAGATGAACATTTTTGTTCTACTCACCCTTCTCGACTTAAGGCAGTCAGCTGTATGCTGGCAGTTCTCCTTTCAGGTAATTTAGTCTGCCAAATACCTGTTAGTCAATTAAATGGTGTAAGGTGTATTTTAATTTTCAAGATTTGTTGATGTTTCTGCTGAATGTTACTTTGTACACATTTTTACCCAGTGTACTATCAGACATGTTATTGTCACTGTTTTTTGACATTTTTTGTAGATGTTATGTTTTGTATTATGCTGGCTTTTGAAAATGTATCCTATAAATGCACTTTGAGAAAATTTGAAAAAAGAGAAAAAAAGGAAGAGACTGATAATTGATCATATAAGTCATGTGTATGTGAACCTGAAAAGACAGTTAAAACACATCGCTGGCTAAATAAAGTCTCAGTAAAATCAGTCAGTGTGAGGTGGTCTAATTTGTTAATGACTTCAGATATCCCTGCTACCTACCAACACCTGATGACCACACTAACTGTGCACTGGGAAGTTGTAATTGTTGTAATGTTGCACTTGAGTTAACATATTTGAGATAATGTTACTGTTTGTTCGCTATGTTAGAACCTGTTTTTATGCAACACCTATTATCAGGAACAACAGATGACAAATAACTCTTGGTTATAATCTAGTGTGTTTACTTTTTTCTTCTCTGTACTAGATATGTTCATTAACATGCACTATCCCTCCAAAATAAACAATAAATGACATTACATTAAATTAAATTAAGAGCCAATAGATGACTCTGCTATTTTAACTTCCTACATCAGTTAACCCTTCCCTGATTTTAATGAAAACTTTTTAACGAGAACTGATCATTTTAATTGTGTGGAGGAAAAAAAATCTCCTGCAAACAATTGACTTTTCGACCTCATTTTGGACAGCGCCAGGCCAGCTGTTTCCCCCTGTATCCAATCTTAGTGCTAAATCTGGCAAGAAAATGAAGGAGCATTGAGGATTTCTCCAAACATGTCCAACTATTCTTCAAAGTATTTGTTCTTTCTTGTGCAGCTCACTGCCTTCTCTGATGCCCCCTCTGAGAAACAAAAACCTCATACGATCCCCATTCCTTAGCTCGTCACACATGGATAACTGTAACAGACACATTTTACTTGGACAGTGTCATTGTGGCTTTCTGTGGGCTTTGCCTCTGTGGCACCGGTCCCAGTGGACATGATCTCTGAGGACGTCCTCCTCTGTCAGCTGCTGTGTCTGAGGAAAAGGGGAAGGAGGAAGCTCAGTCTGAGGAATCAAATGAGTTTGTGTATTGCCGCTACAGCATTTACTCTGCTGCAGGGATTTAAACCACAGTTCTACTTTTATATATATTGCCTTACTATTTTGCACTTGCGCACATGATGCACTAACTCTTATTCATAGAACACACACAGCAAACAGTTGCAAAACATGTGGACTGTGAGGATGGTCTCTCCGCCTCACCATGGCAACACTTCCTACCGTGCAGGCCCACAGCTGCATTACTTTTCTCCACACTGCAGGCAAACCAGGCCTCCAGCATCCCAAACTAGTGCACATCCTCTGAAGAGTATACATACACCCACTACACTCCTTCATCACGCCAAAACAGCTGTTTCCTAGCTTTCGGTTCTGGCAAAGATGAAAACGCCGTGCTTGTCAACAGTTATTAGAGCAGGAGGTGGTCTCATATGGAATACTTATTTACACAGTTAATAGATAATAAAAATCAGCAACAATTTAAAATATTATAGGTGTTTCAACCTTGTTTTAAATCTAGTGATTATTTTTTCAAATCACAGATGAAAAATAAAGACTTGAGTCAATGCTTTGTACTTTCTTCAAAGTACTCGGGGGTCTTTGGTCAGTGACACTGAGCAAGCAGCTGCCTACAAGTCGAACTACTGCCTCTGCAATTTAGACCAGAGCGACTACCTGCTGTCGTCTGGCTGGACGTGTTTTTTAACGACTTTTTTAACAACTTGATGAACAGCATGAGCACCCCTGAGGTACTCTGCCATAGCTACACTTATCATTGTAACATGATATGCTATCAAATGTATCTTATGTGGCTTTGTAGATGTGTGTTAGCGATCTGCCTCTCTTCTCTAAATATTCAATGTACTATATATGTTACTACACTGAATTATTGCTGGATTGTGTCAAGAATACATATAATTCAATATTCATATCAAGAATTCCTCAATTTCTATACATGGATTAGAACATTTGAACCAAATATTTGCAAATGAGACCATTCTGGTTATGATAAGAGGCAAAGATATTGACTTAAAACTATTATAACAGCATTATTGGGATATCTGTACAAAATTAGAAAATAGTAATTCTATCAAACAAATTTATCTTTAAAGTTGTTTCTTGTGTTTTGTCACTTGTTGGCAAATGAATTACAGTTAGAATGTGAGTGGAGGGAGGTAATCAGAGTTTGTAATTATAACTGTGCAAAAGAGTACAGAAAGAACTTAGTGAACACTCAGTGAAATTTTCTGTTTTGTACCAGGTATCAACCAGTGTTGTTGAAATTTAATCAGTGAAGGATTTAGGTGACTAAAGAGGAAAATTATGATATAGTTTTCATGCTGAAAGTATATTTCAGTATAAAATTTTAAGAAAAATGTACATTTAATGTTTTTTTTTTTTTTACATAATTTTCGTGGCGCACTGATGCATTTGTCAAAGTAGTCAAAGTAGTTTAAGTTTTCCTTTTATTAAGGTGTATTAATATGGATAAAGATGCATAGTGAAAAAAAACATCACCATTACTAATGTGGGTGACAGTTCAAAGAGATAAGGGGGGGGGGGGGGATTATTGCAATTATATCAGTCAAGAGCCAGTAAGATTCTTTGAACATGTGGCGTTGAATAACAATGCTTAGGAGATTTGTAAAAAGTGTGCTGGATACCTTAGTCATTATGCAGTATAAAGTGTAAAGTAAATGACAAAAATATATTTATATGTATTTATAGACACACAAAACATGGCCAAATGAGAGAATAGTATTTAATGAATGCATTAGTGTATTCTGCATACATGAAATGGAGGAACTGCTGCTGTAAGGACCAGATATGAAAACTGTGCTGGTGTACTCACTAGTAAGCAGACTACAGATCTGGCCATGGTGCATTTTTTATGTCATTTCAAAGAAGGTGTGATCTAAAATCATCTATCACAGAGCTGAGATGTAAACTCTCAGGCTCGCAAGACGCAAAGTGCCACTTTGAGTTCATCCAGCCATTTATGAACGACACTACAGAGGATGCTCTTATTCAGTTTTCTTGAGATTATTTAATTACACTGTTTTTGTTTCTATAGGTTGAAAAGGTAAAAGGAGCACTGGATGGGTCTTTCCTGAGATGAAAGTATAACGGAAGGTTTTATTTATAATTTAACCTTTTTATTCTGCTCACATACTGAATCTGACACATGCTGACCATTTCCCAAAACCTGATAACAACTTTAAACCAGTAGGGGAAAATTATCTTGCAATAGATGCAGTCATGTTCAGCTGGATTCAGTTTCTAATGCTGAGCACATCAACAGTCTGCTCCTGCAAACTTGCCTTTTTTTTAACTGATATCCTGTTGGATTAATACTTAAATATCAAATTAAACTTGATAAATCCATGCCCTCCACACCTCAAACTCCAGATTTAACAAGACATGCATGATATCACATTTAGGAGGAAAGATGCTGAAAGACAACTGTCTCCCAATACCACAGTTTACTACCAATATACAATACAAATTATGTACTTTTATGGCTAGTGTACTGCTTGGGGAGCCTGTAGTATCAATGATATTAGGCTCTTTCATTTTGTAGATACAAAATGTGCAGTGAGAGACATCCAATCAAACTGGAGCTTTTGCAGGTGAATTGGAAAACATTATCAAAATGCAAAATAAATTTTTACAAGGGCTATATCTGTGTTTTCTTAGTCAGGCATGGCCGTAGATCAATCCAGTCAAGTCTGTCGTTCCAACACATTACCACAGAAGCTCGAACTAGCATGGGCACAGCATGAGTGTGTGCATGCCTGATTGGTTTGACTCATGTGCCGTATATATAGCACTGTGTGTGTACATCAGACGTAAATGCATCCATACATGATCAACTGCGAAGGTCCTCTTATAGTAGATTTCTCTCTCTCTCTCTCTCTCTCTCTCTCTCTGTCTCTCTGTATCTCTCTGTATCTCTCTGTCTCACACACACACACACACACACACACACTCAGTGAGCCCCTGGTTTGTCCCCCTGCCCACTTCCTCTGCAGCCTATGGTGTTTCCGCTGGGGTGAGACAGTGCCAGCTCCCTCCCTCTGCTTCCCAGTGGGGTCCTGCCTCCCGGCATCTGTCAGGGCAGCTGTCTCTCCTCTCCTCTCCTCTCCACTCTGCACTGCACCACACTATGCCAGGCCTCCACACAGGATCTGAGCTACACACGCATACTCACATTAATACGCACCAAAACACGACAGGACACGTCCTCGTAGTTTTATTGTGTTTAGTCTTGAGATTTTCTACAACTGAGAAGGCAGAGTTACTAAATTGATTTTAATCACTGAAATACCCAAATTGCACTGGCACTGTCAAAAATACTGCATTAAAATGAAATAAACTTGCCAGATTGATACACTTCCATCCTCTAAAGCTGACATGCGGTCATACCTTTTTCAAGCTTTCTCATGATTCATTCAAAAGGAGTTAGATGTTCGGACAAAGGCTGTTGACAAATTTTTCAGATAATCAAAATAACATTGTTATGTCAAAACATGTGTCTGCATCCAATCACACTAAGAATGAATAAAACAAGCATAAGTTGCAGTTTTCTCTAAAAAATGCATTCAGTGTCGTATTATTCAATTCCATTAGTTACTCACAAAAGAGGCTGGAGACATAACAACCAAACAGGGAGGAAGGAAAAAAACCTTGAGAGCAGGGATGAAAGAAGGAGGGGTAGATCAGGTCCAGGTGTGCCAGAAGCTTCAGGAAGTAAACATACAGGCACTGAGCTGCACAGGTGCTGAAAAATGATCCTTCTCCGAGCGAGGGCCAGCAAAGCAGAGAGGGATGTGTGTCTCTGTGTGCATGTGTGAGGGGGATTGGGGGTTGGGGAATGGGTAAGCTGACACTGAAACTAGAAGAATAATATGGACAAGGAGGAGGACAGTAGACCAGAGACAGAAGTCAATGAGTGTAGTCTTGACTGCAAGGCTGGAATAAGCCCAGCATCAACTACCTCCTCCTGTTTTAGATGGCAAATATACTCACAAAGTACACACACCCTCCTTCATTCCCTCCCCTACCATCCACCATGCACGCTGTGCACTCTCACAGGTAGAATGCACACACATACACACACACACACCCATGCTCAGATGCGTGGACGCGCAAAATGTGTGTGCATGCACAGACAAAAACACAAACGTCTCCGCTCCACCCCCTCCCCCTGGGGTAGAGGTCCATCCAACACAGATGTAGCCCTGATTAATTGGGCGCAACACAGGGAAGTGGGTCTGGAAACTACCTGGCAATTTCCTGCAGCCTATCCTCCCCCACTACCTTCTCGCCACCTCACCCCCCTCCCCTCCTCCTCCTCACATTTGGATCACGTAAGTCAGCAGGTGGGCTGCAGGGAGGAGTGTCTGCCGTGTGGCGTTGATATTCTGCCTGCGTCCAGCTTGCTGGGCGCCCTACATTGCAGGCACTCCCTCTGGCAATGCTTGCCTTGGCTCTGGGCTGAGTGCTGGAAACGCTGAGAGTCTGACAGACTCTATGGGCGCATGTACAGGTACACACACACACACACACACACACACACACACACACACACACACACACACACACACACACACACTCACTCACTCACACACACTCACTCACACACACACACAGAGAATGGACTGCTCTCCACTGCCCAGCAGAGCACATCATAGAAAGAGAGAAAGAGGGAGCAACGAAAGGAAAGAGATGGCAAAAACAGAGATGGTAGAGGCAGAGTAATGGATAGACATACTGTATTTACCTCACACTTTTTCAGTAAAGCATGTGGATTACCCTGCAGAGCACTGGGAGGCTTTTTAATGAAAGCACAGGAAGGGGGCAGCAGCTGGTGGCATGTGTTTGAGCCGGGAGGATAAGACCCCTTGCGCTTGGTTCGCCAGCCTCCCTCTCTCTCTCCCTCTCTCTCTCCCTCTCTCTCCTCATCTCCTTACGCGCCCCCTCATCCAACCATCCTACCTCCCCCCCTCCCCGCATAAAGAATGGAGTCCTTTGTCCGTTCCACTACTGCCCGTCCTGGAGTTGGGCCTGAGCCGCAGGGGCCTTCTGGTCAGCCAGCACCAGAACCAGAGCAGAACCAAGTTGAGCTCCTCACAGTCCTGGCCACAGCCCGCCTCCACAGACCAACACAAGTCCCCAATCACCCTGAGCTGGGAAGGGAAAAAGAAAAATGAGCAAAACAGGGAGAGACATCAACAGAATGGTTGGACAATACCAACAAGAGAGATGGACAGAGGGAAAAACACAAAGGAGTGTGGCCAAAACAGAAAAAGGGGACATTTCACTCTAAAGTGGTGCAGCCACAAGATGTCTCATTCGGGATGGAAAAAAATGAACCCAGCTGAACAAAGGAGTAAATTATTGCGCTAAAACCATAAAAACGCATCTTCCAATATGAGTAAATTAATTGACGAGAACAAACTTATAGCAGAGAAGCTGTATTGGATAAAATCAAAGCTGATTTATTCGGTTCTGTCTCATATGAACAACTGGATAACACATAATCCTAAAGCTGGATTGGAATTTTGACTAGCTGAGTAAATATTAGTGTATATTATGTATGAAAACAATAATGACTATGAATATGATAATACATTGCAATAATATAATTTAACAAATTATAAACAACATTAAAAGAATACAAAAAAACTCCATCAAAAACTAAAAAGCCATTCTGAGAATATATTGTATCATTACTCGTCCCCTGTGCCCTCCTTTACTCAATACCAAGTATTAGTCCCCTATTAATGTATGTATGAAGTTAAAGGTATAGTCAGTTGCATTTTCCTAAAACAAAATATAGACTTAATTCAGCTCAGTCATCACTAATGGGCCCCCAGATGTGTGTGGTGGGGACCGTATCTGCTTAGCCCCACCCCTCTGTCTGTATTTTGATGTTTTTGTTTTGTTCCAAGCTGGGAGAGGTTGAGTTATCCCCAGCAAACGGTAGTGTGCAGGTGAGGTTGTGAGTAATAAAACAAAGTGACTGGACACTGTTTACACCAGAGAAAACTAGGATTCAGACGTAGCAGCGAAGAAAAGGTAATTCCAGAATGACAGTGAATCTCAGTTTGGCTTTCACCCACTTTTGAGCACTGAAGGAGATGCTGGGGACAAAGAACGATGTGGAGTTGGCCTGTTCTCTGGACAGTTACAAACACTTGTGGTTAGCTCGTGCTAGCTTGCTAAATTATCAACTTCTCCATTAAAACAAAGATAATATCCTACTTAGCTTGCTGTGTAGGTACAAGCAGTGTACATACATGCTATCCACACTGCTTCTGGTGGTCACCCCACTCACTCATTCACTCACTCAGCAACAAAACCATCTCTTAGGCTGCCCGCCTCTGCGGTCCAGCCAAAAAATATCAAACAAAGTTAAATTGAAAGGAGAAATCTTAGTCTATAGAGCAGAAATACATTTTTTTTGAGAGAAGATGTCAATAAAAGAAAAGGACTCTTGGGTGGAGTGTTGAATGAAATGAAAGGAAGGGGATGATGCAGAATCAGTCACTGCAGTGTCTGTATCAGGTTGCTTCCATGGAGTTTTGTGTGTTCAGTAAGAGTAGAAATGAGGGGCTCCACTTATCAGAAAGACTTCATGCACAAAAGACCTTGTGTGTACGACAGTAATTGGATCTGCGTCACCTCAGACCCTAAACCTCTGCCTCATCCCACTGTGCTTCTGAGCATTCACACATAAAAGTGCCATCATTCTGTTTCGCTACTTAAATATTTCTGAGCCTGAGAAAAGAGTAGAAACACTCTGTAAAAGCCCTTGTTCTTTGTCCCCACAAAAGCTTTCAAGGTTCTTGCTGCTGATTGTTTTGAAAGTATATCTGAGAACTCTTTTTCAATGAAATTTAACTTTCTTTTCATTTGCTCAACCAAGGTGGCGACAAGCACTCGTGCTCACTGCTGAGGTCTTCATGTATTGATTTCAAACAAACTGCTGCTGTCGCTCCTGGAATCGTATCAGTTCCTGTGCACCGCAGAGGATTATTCCCAGGAATAAACATCAACTGCATGCCCACCGCCAGCTGCTCACAACGGCAAAGGCAGATATCATTTTACATGGAAATTTCTTTTCTTCATCGTTAGAGGTAAATTCTCTTTTGCAGGGTTTTGCTGCAGAACAGCAGCCTGGAGCAGGTGGGCTGTGAGTCAATGGAGGGGCTTGAACCTGGTTGCTTGGGTTGAAGGACGTGTCTCAGCACACAGACTCTCCTGAAAACCTATTTGCTGTAATGTACCTTATAAGTCAACTGCTGTGAACCTGAGTGTAAATATCATTACAACCTGTAGTATGCAGTCATCTTGTTGCTCACAGAGACAGTATATTGTATCTGCATTGCTACAGTATGGTGCAGAGACAGGTTAATATACAGCCAGGCTTTCTACTGCTGTCAAAGTATGAACATAACATCTCCGTTTATAGAGGCCTTAAAGTGTCAATATACTGGGCACTTTAGTAATTATGTTGCTACATGAACATCATTGGATATTGAGCGTGACATCATTGGTAAGAGCCTAAAACATACTCAGGGTAACAGTAATTTCTTTGAGTCCCAAAAGTATTTAAATATTCATCACCCTCTCTGCTTCTGCATCAGTTTCCCTTTATCAGATTTCTTCTTTCATAAATGCCTGTTTAAGTTATTTGACTGTAAAAATGCAAGTTGTTGTGGGTTCTTTCTCTCCTGACAAAGTCAGATCACAGCAATGCGGACATATTTCAAACTTGCAGGGAGTAATTCAAGTTAAGGTTGAGTGAAAAAAAAGATTCACTTTTTCATTTTCACTTTGGTCACCGAAGTACAATGGGCCATAAAATATAATTGAATGGTGTTAAAGGGGCACGTTTTCCTTGATCTGTGGGTTTAACTTAACAATTTTAAAAGCACACGATTTTTAAATTAGCCATAAAAGTGAGTTTTCGCCTATCCACCAATTATCTGTAATTTTTTTTGTGTGTTTGGGTGTGTGGTGTGTGTGTGTGTGTGTGGCGAGGGGGGGTCGCTGCCTCTCACCTCTTCTACAAGTGTAAAAGGGAGTTTAATCCACTAAATAACTAAGTAATTTCAACAGTAGGCAAAGCTGAGATTCACATGGCAAGGTCTCCGCTCACCTGAGTGGTTATTGTATTGAATGAACAAACCCCTTATCCGTCGCTCTGCATTATCTCCAGTCTGTGTCGACACTCATTCGCAGGTATGTGTGGGAACATTTTTCTGTAATCTGGTGTGATCATTGTTCCATGATCTCTGAACTCTGTGTTGATACTCCTGCTTTGTCTCGCTGTTGAGTCGCTGGAACAGAATGCTTGGTATTGAACTCCAAAACTTTTCTAACTAACTTCACTTTGGTATTTACTCCATCTCAAACCGTACATACTTGAATGCCTTTCTTCTCTCTTTGTAACCCTATGTAAGAATTTATTAAAGCAGGAAATAGGCAGAGGCACTTCTAATAGGTAGTTCATAAAGTAGCATTTAGCCTGAGTTATTTATGGAGCACAAACTACGGGGAATATATGATGTGCAGGGGATATATATGTAATTTAACTGTGTATATGTTGTAACTTTTTTAACGTCCATAATTATAATTAATGTATGTCCTTCACTTTAAAATGTGTTTTCTTCTTTTTTCTTCTTTTTATCTTCTGAATGCAATTTGCATCAGATGTAACATGGCACATATGCTGGCACACGCACCATAAAAAAAATGTTGGCATGGTACATTTCTGCCAACCACAGATATCAGCTTTTCTATAAAACATATCAAAGTAATTTAGTTCACTAGGTGACAGATAAATGACCACACTTGCCTTGCGTGGCAGAGGAGGTTTATGTGGCATGACAGCTAGGCAAGATGGGAAGCAGCACACCACAGTTTGAAAACACCTGGTAATATTAATGACTGTTGGGTCATTTCCCGGCAGCGTTTACAACAAGAAAACTGAGCATTTTTGGCCCAAATGCGATGTTATCAGGACAGTGTAAACTATTCAAAAAAGGTCAGCACTTATTCTGGAGATTGGGTTGCATGAGCTTTTAATATGCACTTAATTTATGTGATGGCTGTTAAGCCTGAGGCGCTCTCATGGAGTATTTTTTCATAGGAGTGCCTGATTTGTATATATACTGTGGTTTTCTTTATGTCCGTTTCACTGCTTGTAGTAGTCGTGTTATGCACATTCTGTAAAATGCATGGGGCTTTGGGGTTTTTATGGGTAAATGGTAAAATGCAACTCTCTGTATTTATTATAACTCTAGAAGAGCCTGCTGCTCCATACATATTTGCCATTACAATCCTTCTAATGAAGCTATTTAGTGTAGTTGTGTTTGTTTAAACTTTGCTTCCTACATCCAGTCCTTGTCCTCCATCCTCCTCATAAAGCGCATACTCAGTGCTAACTGATCACCTCCAAGGCAGCTACAATGATCATGTGCCTGTGACATCTATTCCAGGAAACCACAAATGTTGGATCGGTGTAGTTGTAATGAGAAAGCTGGCCCTGGTGGTCCTGTGACTCAGGTGCTGAGGGTGCCCCCTAGAGACAGGGGAAGTCACTGCTGGTCCATGCTAATGATGATGATGGACCACATTTTTTTTTCCAAGGCTCTTAAGTTCCTTTCACACATGCTCCCTGAAAGAGTATTGAATCCTTGTCCTTCTGCACATCAGAGCATGGAAGGCAACGCATCCACACACCAGCCCAACATCCATCTCCTAGCAACACACGTCCTCTGCCCCAGGAGGAATCTGGAGGTCTCTGCTGTAGTCACACCAAGCATTTCCTGGAGGGTAATCAGCTTTTACCTCATTTCTTCTGTAACTCACTTGCTCTCGGCCTACCTCTCCTTGCTTGTCTCATCCCAATACTTCATTCCAGCTGGTTTAACTGTTTTCAAAGGGATGAAAATAACAAGCCAACAGGAAAAAAAAGAAAGGGGTGTAAATTAGCCTAAATTCTTAAAAACTGCAGGGCAAAGTGAAACCAGGACAGGGCAAGAAAAATAAGATTTTTTTTTTCATTTTTCTCTGTTACTACTTATTAATTTATTTTCAGAAGTTCTGTCAGTTTTATTTCCTTACTTCTACGACATTACCTCAATATTGAGGGGCAACCATCTGTGTACTTTTCCAGGTTTTGCCACCAGTTGGCCATTAGCAAAAAGCAGTGACGTAGACAAAAGCGTTGATGCTGATGTCATCATGCAGGAACCTATGTCAGGTCACGTGGTACAACTTTTTTGGGAAGGCTTGTTGATGCAAAGCCTGCACAAAGTTTGATTGTTTGTATTTTAAAAATAAAGAAAATTGCTGAGGAGCTACAGAATATTTTAAAAACCCTTAAAAAAAGATAAGAATAATAATGAGCATGCCTTTCTTAAGAGTTTAATGTATCATGCCAAAATAAAAAGTTTTTCATGACCTTACTTAACCTTTTTTGACTTCCACAACTTATTACACGAAGCAAACCAAAAACAGGAATAAACTCCAATGAGCCTTCGTGTGACAGACGGTACCTAATCAAAACAGCCTCTGCATGCAACTGCTAACATGCGTTTCCTCTCCGTGCTAGTCCCCTTCCTCCCAGCCCCATTGCCGCAAACCACCGTTCCCACAGTATTCCCATGACTCTCTGCTGCTCCCCCTCTCCTCCCTCGAAGGGCCCAGACTTCAGCGAGAGACAGGAGGGCTGCGTTGGCGAGCAGCGAGCTGCTCTAGCCCACCTTCCTCACATCTGAGAACCTCTGTGAAATCCTAATCCCCAGAGCAGGGTGAAGCGCAGGCCCAGCTTGCCTGACCTCTCCGGTTGCCATGGATACAGCGCACTATAAATAAAACAGAGGGGGCTTTTTTTTCAAGCAGTTTGGCAGGGCTGTGTGGCCTGCTCACTGGTGGGGCTTATTTTCTCTCTCCCTCCTCTCGTTCTGTCTCTCCTCACTCTCATTCTTCTCCCCCTTTCACTTATTCTCTCAATCATTGAGCGTCCGTCCTCTTTCTCTCCCTCCAGCTTCCTCCCTCTCCTTGTCTCCGTCGCTCATTCAATACTTTCATTCAGCCCCTTCGAATCAGAACACCTGTATTAGCACCATACTTGTGTTCTTCATTCAATTCTGGCAAAACATGGCACTTTGACAAGCCATTGTTCAAATTAAGAAAGTAAACACGCAGGAAGGCAACAAGGCTGGCAATTTACATCTGTCAAGTAAACACACACAGAGCCATCTCAACAGAGGCCAAGTTGGAAAAAAGAAGACCTATTTTGTGGCAGTAAGGCACCGAGAGACGAGGGGAGGCTGAGTGTGCCTGCGCACGGAATCAGGGCTGCGCTGCAGATTTTTGTCTGGCAAGGGAAATCTCGGGAGGCTGGAAAATAATTTGGTCATGGCTGTGGGAGGTTGTTGGGAGTGCGAGTGGGAGGCGTGCGGGTGATGTGGGGTAGAAGGTTTGAGGGGTGACTGGTTGGTGGGAGGAGGAGGAGGAGGAGGAGGAGGAGGAGGAGGAGGAGGAGGAGGCGGGGTGGAGGGTTTTGACCGTCTCGCTGTGGTGAAAACATGCTTGACACTTCATTCCTTTCCAGTTAATGTGGAGCGGACCGCAGGATGTTAACCCTCTGCCTGCCTCTTGATGCTCCGTCTCCACTGTGGCACAATAGCAAGTCCTCACAACACTTCCAGTGGTTCAGGGCTAAAACATTCTTGGGCAGCTCATGGATGGGACTGTCATGGTTTAAAAATTTAGTTCAGACATTTCCTGTTTTATTTTGTAGTTTCTCTCCTCTTCTGTTTTTTTTCTTACCCTTCCTGTCTGCGTGTATTTTCCCTCTCTTTTTAGTTGCTCATGAGTTTAACCTGTCCCTCATTTGTTTTCTCTATCTTCTGCACGTAATTATGTGTTTTTCCGTCCTTCAATCGTCAACTCTGTGTCTGTTTCCCAGTGCTGGGTTTGCTGGTCGAGTGATTCTTTACTTTTCCTGCCTCTGTTCCCTGTGCTTCCTCTTGTTTCTTCAGTTTCTGCGTCCTCTGTTTTGCTATCTGTTATTTTTTGTCTGGAATCAACTTCTCTATCAACTTGTCTGTTTGGAGTCCTGCATTTTGATCTTTTGCGAAACCTAACAGAAATCCTGCCTGTCATCTCAGGCACCGTTACACATTATTTTCCAGTATCACGTCTACATTAGCTCAGTATAATACTGTGCGACAATATGACAGGCCTGCTGTGCAATTCTCAGAGGCTGTCATGGTGATTTGAAAATTTGACCATCACATGCCAAACACTCTTTGTCTGGGAGAATTTTGAAGAGTAAGCCACATTTCCTGGACCATCTGCCTTGTATGAATTACACAAGACAAGACTGGCACCGGCAAACATCCACAATGTTGCCTGGGAGACAGAGGTCACATGAGAGGATGAGTCACAGAAACCCAGAACTACCTAGAAACCGACACACTATTGAACGGCCTCACATCATGGTGCTTTTTACAGTTTGGCGACATGCAGAGGGATTAGTGTCGTGTCAGTGCCTAAACGACAGTGAGACGGTGCCCTTGGCAAAAGACAAGTATACAGTTAAACTTAATGGGGCCTGAATCTGATACCTCAATAGGAATCCATTCCAGTGCCGGTCACTATTCTTTACTAACACACACACACTCACATATTCATGTGTATCAACCTGTGTCTGACCATGGGTCTACTCCTTGTGTGTGTGTGTGTGTGTGTGTGTGTGCGTGTTAGTGTGTATGTTCACACAGACCTGGAGAGTAGGGAGTTAATGCAGGCAGGGCTGTGGCAGTCCTCCTGCCCCTCAGCCAGATTAATCATGCAGGAGAGACACAGCAGGCCCCCGTTCATTCTGCCTGGGGGTGAAGCTGTGCCCGCATGCTCTGCGTATCACATG
>JAQLOL010000006.1:12054219-12073944 GCA_029783665.1 Naso thynnoides
TGTGTGTGAGAGAGAGAGAGAGAGAGAGAGAGAGAGAGAGAGAGAGAGAGAGAGAGAGAGAATGGGCCAAAGAGGTGCTCAAAGAATTAATGTGCTATGCGCAGCTCTGCAATGAGATAAGATTTTATCCATTTTAACATTCAACATTTGGTTGGTTGTAACTTGGCTTGGGTTCATCAGGAAAAACAGCAAAGGGTTTGAGAGTGCAGGACAACTGCTTGTGATATCGGACTATCCCAAAATTTTTATCATGTCTGGTCACCCTTATCTTTCTACAGTATGTAACATCTGACTTAAAAACCATAAGAAAAGTCAGAGAGTAAGATTCTTGGATCAAGATGTCAGTGAAGTCTCGATTAGCTCTGTTTATCCATGATGACACCAGCCCTCATTAATGTTGCTGTTTGGCTATTTTTTTTAATTAGCCAGTAAAGACTGCAGGGTCTTCAACAAATATTTGTCTATCTTAGTGGAGCAGTTTTTTTCTTTTTCACTCATCAGATCCATCGTGTGCCCATGCCAGTGCTGCTATGCTCACTCACCTTTCCCACTGTGTGATTCCTGGAGCTTCTGAGGTTCCTGTGTGCGCAGGACATCTTTGGTGGGTAAAGTTGTTCCAGAGTCTATTTTGACAGCGCTGCTGGGGGAAGCCGACGTGGCCAGCCTCAGATTTGCGAGGCTGGGTCTCGTGTTGACAGAGCCTGGTGCTGCATTTGCAGAAGCTGGTCTCACATTGACAGGGCAGGCTCTCGTGGGAGGCCTAGAGCAGATGGAGGGCTGGGGAACTGACTTCTCTTCAGTTGCACTGGCTGACTTGGACTCGGGCTGCAGAGGGAAGAGTGACAAAAGAGGACAGAGGAGCGCGATCAGTGTTGACAGCTAATTCACATACAGTGGAATTACTGTCATGTTTGATTAAATCACTGGATAAATGATTCACCAAATTACAGTTCTCCAATGACTGCACTGTGCCATAATGAAACACACAGAACTATGACCGCTGATTAGGAGTTTAAGGATGTGTGGAGAGAAAATTATAAGGTGACTTGGAAATCAAGCTGCCTGGCTAATCTTCCCTCCTGATCTTAACGCCTTCTTAATCAACAGTCTTACTCTCTCCTCCCCTCTCAGGCTCACTCCTTCCCTCTCTAAATCAACTGGAGAAAACGTGCAGCAGCGTTAGCAACAGCCATCGCTACATCTGCTTCATCACACCAGCCTCCTTCCTGTTTCCAGACAAACGAGACATTCAACAAAACACCAAACCCTGTAAGGTGAGACTGAAGCTGTGATTTCTTGGCTGTCAGACCGACCAAACCCTCCTAAGGTGTGGATGTTCATTGCCACATCAGCATGGGTTGGCCAGAGATGTGTTGGGGCCTGTCGCTAGAGAGTCTGGTACAGACGTAAGAAGTGAGGGAGAGACGTTTCTTTCTGTGGCAAAGAGGAGGGGAAAAACAGAGAACAGAGGAGAGCTCACGCGCCCAAACCTCAGGAGACTATCCCACAATCCCATCCATCTGCGACTGACGCATTCTCTATCTCTGGCGTTTTAATTCCCTGATCAGGTTCACCAACCATCTGTTCTAGGGCAGTCCAGAAATCCTGTCTTGCCTCTGTGATTCAGCTGTTCTCACAGTGCGTGTCACCTGCACACACAAACACACGCATACATACACACACACACACACACACACACACCCATTTGCGTGCACGTAAACACAAAAAGAGAAAGAAAGCGAGATAGGGAGCACACTCCCCAGACAACTCGAGGCTGGAGCGATGATGGAGCCAGTGGGAGGACAGTTCAGTTCAGCTGTTCCCGGGAGAGAGCTGCAAGGGGTGCGGCGGCTCAGAAAAGCTGGAGCGTGGAGAGGGAGAATGCTGGGAGTAAGATGATCTGCAGAGAGGCTGGGAGTGAGGGGACAGCTGGCCTAACCACCATTTCCTGTTACTCAGAGGGTGGGACTGCCATGAAAAGACACGCAGGCACTCCAAAACCACATTTCAAAGAGCTAAGCGGAGGATCCCTGTGCTGTTAATCACTCCTCGCTGGGACATGAGAAGCTGTGTTTTAACATGTGTTGCTCAGTGTAGATGACATCAGACAACAGTCATGCATTTACTCTATAAACCCTCTGAACAAGATCAGTTACATATCTTTAAAGCTAAAGCTAAATTTCTGCAGTTTTCATGAAAAACTCTCAATTACTTTGATTCACAAATACCTTTTCTGCTGCTGCTGCTGAAGGTGATGGATGCTCGCTCACTGACACCTGTGGGTTTAACAAAGACATTACATGAGCGTTACAGGCCATGATGCAGCCCCAGCGAGTGCATGCAGTTGCTTTGACTCACCGGCAGAGGGAGTAAAGTGCTCGTCTCCTCACATTTCCCCTGTTGGGAGAAACAGTGCCATGTTAGATGAAACTAGAGGTGACACGTCATCCTCCCTAGTTGTAAATCAGTTCAGTACTTAGAATGGGAATGGGAAAAAAACAGAGCGGGAGGTAAGAGTTAAAGAGAGTTCACCATATAAATGCAGAATAATGGAATTAATTTGTATTTAAAAAACATATCTGTGCAGCAATCTGCCCGCAGGAAAATTAGTGACAGGATGGAATACTTGAATTTTTTCAACCGAGCGAGCAGTGTGCAGCTTCAGCTCAGAGAAACCATCACGGTCAGGCCAGATGAGACTGTCCACCCCGGCTCGCTCTGGCTCAGTGTGTGCACGGTTGCCATGACGACACAGCAAAATCTCTTTTTAAGATAGCGTGAAAAGGAGACATGCCCCCTCAACTTTAAAAATCAACAGCGCACACATCTCCAAGCGCACACTGACACACACGCATCGTGTAACCACCCTGCAAATTATACACGGTGAGTTTTTTTTTTTTTTTAGAGGCACACATAAGATACTTTTTAATAAGTGTGATTGATTTTCAGCAGCCATTCTTAAAAGCCAAATTAAGAGTTTCCTACAAACTGCTGATAGTACTGATAGTTTGCCAACATTTAGTTTATAGACTATTTGTAACATTTCAACAAAATCTCACTTGTTGAAAACAAGCTATTGTTAAATTTTTTATTGAATATTTGTACAAGAATTGTCGAATATTACTTGAACATTTTCAGAATTTCAGATTTTTTTCCTCAGTGTTTTCAGAATGTTAAACAAAGATTAATGAAATGGTTAACTAATTAGGGTAATGTTTACGGTTAAATAAAAAGCTGAATGTCAAGTTGTAAGTTGTTGAAATGTTATAGTCTATCTGTAGGCAGTTTTCATATATCTTAATATCTTATCAAGATATCTTATTATTTCCTCATTGTATGTTAATCAGGCTGATTATCATATATCATAATTTATGTATTTTCTGAATGTTTGTTGTCTTTTCCTGTTGCACCGCAAGTGGCTGGTGAAGTACAGCTTTTCATTTTCTTTATCTATGCAAATACGTCAGGAACTGTGACCAGTAAATGAATCTTGAATCTTGAAATATCCCAATAAAGTGTTACCAAGAAAAGACTAAAGGAAAAACTGATATTAAAGGAGTTTGGTCTGACAGACCAGTGATTGTAAATCCATTTTTTAAAATACATTTTTGCACCAAATTCAATCTAATCATTCTTTGTCTGTTTTAGGTTGTTTGATAATTATTGGCATGATAAAGTAATTTCACATGACAACCACTAACGTGCGTAAAGTGTGCAATTCTTATTTTTGCCCCATTCACTAGATAATTATTGTTTCCCAGTTTGTGAACAGTGATGACAGATTACTTGGTCAGATTTCAAACAGCTACACACCTTCAAGTTCAGTGAGATTCCAGGTTGTGTCTTAGGAGGGACGTTTTCTCTTTCAGTTCTGACAGGTTCAGTGGGTTTTCTGCTCTTCAAGATAGTTCGATGGCTGCAAAAAAATAATCAGAACAGGTTAAATCTCTTTATACAATGTTTTTTCATGTTACATGTTGTTCATGTTTGTGTTTGATATTACAAAGGTGTATTACTGTGCATTGTTCTGAAGACTCGGCGCCTTCTTTTCTCCAAATCCTGAGCAGATGAATTTGGAGGCCAGCTCGTCCACCTCGCCGATCACAATGACGGCCACGTCTCCATCCCGGCCGAGCAGCCAGTTGACATTCTTACTGTTGGCTGGAGGAGAAAACACACACACACACACACACACACACATACAGACAAAATTTGAGTTACATTGAAACACTTTGTTACAGTTTCAAGAAAGTTTTTGTAAATGATACAGAGATGATTTATGGTAAAGGCATCAAAATCACAATTAATAATACAATGATTTTTTAAGTAATAAAAGCCACTTACAATAAAGTTTGTTCTACAAGCTTCATGTGACCTTTTCGGGATTTCAAACCTCCGTTATAATTTGTAAACAATTATTTTGAAATGCTAAGATCTGTCAGATAATCAATGCTCTCTTCATTCCAATGTTAAACTTATCACCAGCATATCTGATAAGTAGAGGCTGTCCTGGTTTATAGACTGACAGGAGCAACAGCCCGAGGGTCCAAAGCTGCACACCACAAATATATGACACAGTGACCTTCTTATTGATGATACAAACAGAGCTGACAGGGAAAACCCTGTCCTCATTTTGTTGAAATACACTTGTGCAGCCCTTCTCTTCCCTGCTCTCATTCCATAATCTGAACTAATTCTGACATGAAACCATCTTTTAATTCCCACTTTAAATTTAATCCCGAACATCATTAAATGAAATCTGGTTTTACACTCTCACTTAGCCTCTCCCTCGCTGTCTGTCTATGTGAGGACATTGAGTTGCCGTAAGTATACAAGCAAAAAACAGGCACACACACTTTCACAACATAACGCCACTGCCTTGTGACTATACTTGGGAGCATGCAGAAGTGACTTTATAGAGATAAACCGGCTCACATGGGCTCAGAGGGTGAGAGCTGGTTGGGTTGAGAACAGGATAACATACTTTCACAGTGAACTGGTTTTGCCGGCTTGGCCTGTGGATCACATTCCTGCAAGGCATACCGGGATGACTATGAAACATCGGACGTCAGAACCTCAGTAAACAAGCTGTCAGTCCAAACTGACAGCTACAAACCATATAACCATTGTCAGGTGCAGGTGAGATGAATCATGTCAGCTGAGCGAGGCATTTAGCAGACACCTCATTTAACATGCTGGCGTATATACCAGGTCCTATTGTAGTAGGCAGTGCTAAAAAAAAAACTATTTAAAATGTAGTTTATAATCATATAGTGCACTGCCTTGGCATAGTGAACAGAATAAAAATGAAAATATTGGAAGAACAAGCCCAAAGTTACCAATCTAGAAAAAGTAACAGACCCTCACTACCAAAGTTAAAATGGTTCGGAACCAGAAACTCCTATGTATTAGGCAGGGTTTTCCTTGGGAAGTGGGTGTGTGAAGTTTTACAGGTCCTTGTGCAACACCCTCTGTTGATAACTTTCCTTGATCACCATAATTCTGCTGAAAACTGGTGGAAATGTGGGCTGGTTTGTTAAATACCAACAAGGTTCCAAAAGTCCTAAAACAGAACCAGTTCAAGCACAAGAGCCAGGTTAGAGGAAAAACACTGTGTGTCTGCAACATCCAAAACACATGCACACAGTCATGCCAGTGTATAGTCATGGAGTTCTTGAACTTAAATACCCATAAAGTCAGCCTACCCACAGAAAAAGTCCCATGATCAAAAAAAGGCCAAATGCTGAAACTGTCAACAGCAGCTAAGAGTGATACTGGCTTCATTCAATGCCTAAAAACAAACTTAGCATGTGAGCTCTCCCACAGAGCCAAGCAGATAAAATCATACTCTCTCTTTGTTTTTCAAACACATACATTTCCTGCATGCTTCCTGTTTCGCCTCCTGCTAATTGTTTGAAGGATTGAGTCTTGGCTCACTTCCTATTTTTACACAGAAACATGAACTATCCACCATTTCCTCTACGCTGTGGACGGGGAGCCTGTATGGACAAGAGGCCTGCAGTCTCAGTTCAGCCTCCTAAAGACAGCTGCATTGGTCATTAAGAGATAGAAAGAGCACTGTTCTACCACTCTACACCACAGTTCATAGTAACGGCTTTGTTTTTAGCCAAGACGAGAGAGATCACATTACTATGTCAACCAGAGTTAATGCACCAACTGCAATGTGCTGTTAATTGGCTTTAAGTCATGTTGAGTGGGTAAGCAATGGTGAAGTATTCAGAATAACTATTTACTCAAATAAAAGTAGTAATACTACTCTGGGAAAATACTGTGTTACAACTTAAACTCCTGCAATCAAAACTTTACTTAAACACAATATGTGATAGAGCTCTCTCACTCCAAACAACGAAAACAAAAGATGAAGTTTGATGACGCGGTGCAGCAGCGTGGCATCATGGGATTTGTTTTGTTTCATTGTAAACAGCCACTTTCGCAGATGAAAATCCACCTGACTGAATTAGGCAGAAATGTTCGCAGACGAGGTAATGAGTTGAAGTTTTATCAACGTTACTTTTAGTCACGTTTGCTGACTTCCTTCCTCACTTTCTGATTGGCGTTACCCCAGACGTTAGAGACAGGCATTAAATGAAATGCACTGCTATGTTGTTGTACATAACTCAACAAACTGTAAAACAAAGACTTGATATGTTTAACTTATAAATGAATAAAATTGTTTTGGCATCCTTTTGTGTGTCACCTATAATTTAATTTTCAAATTTAAACTGTTTATTGATATGATTATGGAAAGCTGAAAATAATTTCCTCTCTATTGTTTCTATAGATTTTAATGTGAAAAAGTTTCATATTGTATGTTTAAGTACAAGTGTATGAATTATCAGCACAATGTACTGTAAGCAATCTGTAAAAAGTAAAAGTGCTCAATCTGCAAGTAGATGGCCAATGTCTACTATTGTTGGTGGCTGAGCAGCAAAGCTGCACAGCTCCCATGTGTTTCTTTATGTTTCTATTATTAATTTTATTATTATTTAGTCTGCCATTAAAGTCTATAGCATCCCTTAGAACAGTGGTTCCCAAACTTTTCAGCCCAGGACCCACAAAATAATGACACCGGAGACTGGGAAACCCCCACTGACCTTAGAGGTGGCACATAACATTATGCACAGCCATGCACACACATTATAAACAGCCATAATATTATTTTAAAGTAATTTTTGACAGAATATAATAAAAAATATAAGCTGAATTTCTACAATGATGGGTTAAATATGCAACTTTAAATTATTTAAAACATTTATTGGTTCCTTGGAAGACATTTCGCAACCCCCTCCTCTGGGTCTTGCGACCCCTCGGAGGGTCCCGACCCCCACTTTCGGAACCACTGCCATAGAACAACATGGTCAAAAGTCATGAAATGTGGCGCACCCGTAGAGGGTCAAGCCAAGAGGCCATGAAGCGAATCTGATTTTGGCTAAAGCAAGTAGTTGAAAATGCAAATTTTAAACAGACACATAGAGTTATGAAACTTTGCTTACATATTCCATTAGTCACAAGGAACAAATTTGACTCAAGGACCCATCACTTCCAGTCTCTAGATTTTCAGCCATTCTGAACTTCATGATAAACTCTTGAAATCGTACTCCTCCTAGAAATTTTCACCGACCTGCACGAAACTTGGTACACACAATCTAGAGACCAATCTCTGCTATTCCATCTTGGCAAAGTTTGAAAAGTTGAAAAAGAAAGAAAGAAAGAAATAGCCATCACAAGCCAATGGAAATTGCAAGGGGAGAGGCTTTTTAGAAAACTGTCTGTGAATGTTCTCATTCATCCAGGTCATAGTTACCTGGGCAATTAACTGCCTGGATAGCTTTTTAGAAAAAGGTGGCCATTTTTTACAAAACTTGGCAGAGTGGTAGAAGGTCATGCCACAAGGCCATAGTGCGAATCTTACATCCACTAGCCAAAGGGTGGCGCTAAAGCAAACAGTTGAAAATACAAAAATGCAAACTTTGAACAGGCATATCTCACACTTTGTTTGATCTAAAGTCTTAAAAATTTTTTGCATACGTGCATCTCCTCATTCCAAACAAGTTTTCCATAAGGACCTAAAGGCACTACTCATTATATTTCCTGAAAATTACACTTATCTGAAAAATGCTTAAAGAAGCAGAATGTAGTTTTTGGCGCCATCTAGTGGTGACAAAGAAACTGATGTTCATCCACTGGTCTTTTACTGCCACTCACGGTTTTTGCAATCAGATACACACACATGGGGCTAAATTTCAAATAATGCTTAAAACAATGCTTTTATTCTTCAATGGATGTCTGTGGCAGGACCTTTAAACCAGCTGATAGGTTGTTTGGAAACTTTGCAGATCATTATGTTTAAATTGGTTTTTGATCACTGGGCCCTTATTGCTCCTTGCAGCTATATGTTGATTTTTGTTTATTATCTTTTATAAATGTGCAGGTTTTAGATTGTTTTAAATATTTCAGATAATATTGCTAGATACTGTTGGGTAATTTACTTTGTGTCAATGTGTCAGATTACTTAAGGTCAATTTAGCTAAGATAAGCAACCCTGTTATCAGTTTTTTGACAATGCATTTTTCTGCTAATCTTTTTTGAATTTGGAGATACATGGTTTTTCACTGGACAGGAAATGTATGATGAATTGTATTCTGAAAATTAAGTAGCAGCTACAAGTGACAGGTAGGAGTAGTGGACTAAAATGAACAATATTTTTCTTTGAGAGTGGATTTGAAGTATTAGTGCCTTTCACAGAAGCACTTAAGTACAAGTGCCTTGAATATGAGGTAATGTACTTTGGTAGCCATTTTGGAGTCATTTGATATATAAAGATGGAGCAATTTGTTTGTTATGTCACCATCATGACGCCACACATTTCTCTTAAAGCATTTGCTACCACCATGGAGAAAATGCAGACAGGCAAGATTCTGGAGGATGCGTCAAACCGGTTCCAGGAGTTTCTGCTTGTTTTGTTTTGTCCGTTTGCTCCCTGTTCGCTGGTGACTCAAACTGTCGCTCACGAGCACAAGCCTGTTCCTGATAAACTCATTTACCATCCGCACTGCCTTCTGTGTTTCAACCTCGCAGGCATTTTTTTTCTCATCATCAGTGCCGATGTTTTCACCTGCCATCTGTTTTCCATCAAACACGCGTTCCAGACATGAGTGACACCTCTGACCCAGTGAATATTCCTCTCTGTCGTTCTGAGGCTTCACGTTGTTTAGTGACACTGGGAACAAAATGATCTAAGAGAGAGCCTGAAAGCAAAATATGTGTTTGAACATGTAGACCCAAATACTTCCTGTTCACTATCCTGGAAATACCTGTCATCATAGCACTTCTTCAACACTATTATATTATGCCTCTTATTATACACTCATTTCAGGGGGAACATCATTTTATGATGAGATCTACTTCACTTTCCTGTTGTAAACTGTATCATTTGAGAGTGTGATGTTAACATACTACACCATCAATCTGCTGTAATTGTTTAGAACTTCGGTCATAAACAGAACTTTGTGTCAGCAAAGGATAAACAGTCTTTGGTTCCTGTCTGTATATCATGCTGCACATTGGCCTCATCCTCTTTAAAGTCTCTATTTTTACAATATAACAGACATTAATTTGGAGCAGCTGGTGTTTGTATTTTAAGAAACTTTATACTTGCCAAGTGGACTTCAGGTAAACGCTGTGCCTGTCTTGGCACACAGCTGTTCAGATGACAGGGAACATGATGAGCTACAGCAGTGACAGAACATCCAGCACAGGATGTCTGACACAGCCGATGCACACATGCCTATGCAGTGCACTTCTCAAGCTTTGGAAATTTCTATCAGATAATTTACAGCACACTGTGCAAACATCTTGACTGAAAGGACTCAGAAAGTAATCCTGGAAAGGGGAGCAGATGGTTTTGTGTCAAAAGCTTTGTTTCAAAGAGCAGCTGATCAGTATGCTGGAAGAACTTGATGCTGTGCCCTGTCAGGAAGAAGAAAAGTTAACCAAAGGTGAGTTGGCGGTGATGGGTTGCCATGATTACCTTTTTTTGGCTTTGTTTTCTTGCACTCAGCGTCCCCTCCTTCTCTCTCCAGCTTCTCCTCCCGCTCCTTCCAGCGCCGCACCTGCTCCTGGCGCATCTTCAGGAACAAAGTCTTTTTCTGGTCCTCATTAAGAGCATTCAGCACATCGGGCTCGATGTACATGTCCTTTAAAATCTGCTGCAGCATGTTGGCGGCGGAGTGTCGGGGTCAACGGTCAACTGGCCGAGCCGTCAGAGAGGGGAGGCGCTGTCTTTTGGCCAGCAGCTTCTTGAAGTGGACGGTGTTGGTTTATAGTTTCATGTCATTAGAAGAAGACTTCCACTGCTTGTCCTAGTAACGCTCTTATTCGCACAAATAAACTCTTCTTAATAAATCAGTGCGAATGTTCATCATCACACATGCTTTGGTACATAGTGTACAATTACACGCATACACACAAATCCTGTTTCCTCTCTGTGTCGGGCTGACAGTCTCCCCACCCTACTACAGTGTCAGTTTGCTTTGTCTTTGGAGGTCATCATTGGGACAATCTACAAAGAAAAAGAGAACACTTGAAACAAACATTTGGAGACTTATGTTGTGCCCCACAGGTTCTACAATGTTCCTAAAGTTTTAATATATTTCTTGATCCCACCTTTGTCGCCTCAAGAAACTTTTTTTCCTCAAGTCATTCCTTGGAAAGCCCGTTAAAGCCTGTTTCAGTCGCCTATCTTGTCCTTCCCTTCATGAATACGGAAGAGCCTAAACCCTGTCTCTAAACTGACGGAGCAACTGTAGCCCAGAATGGGAGGAGATTCCAAAGGAATGGGACCATTTCTGTCATCAGTACCCCACCTCCCCACCACCTCCCTTCCCACCACACATCCCTTCCCAAACCCATGTTCCTTTCTCAACCCAAAAAACTCCCACGAGATTGCGGCTCCATTTTAATGCGGTCAGTTTCTGGTTGTAGAGAGAGAGAAAAAAACAAAACAAACAGAAACAGGGTCATAGCCCAGGACAGCATGAGCCGCTTTGTCTAACAAGGGGATTGAAATGGACTCCTCCAATCTCAGTGGGTAGTTAAACAATGGCTACCACATAAGCAGCACTTGGAGGGAAAGAAAGCTTGTCTCAGACTGAGAACTACAACACTGGTGGAATACAGATTGGTGTCTGCTAAGCACATTGTAGGGTGCACAAAAGGGGGAAAGTGGACAGAGAAAGTAAGTGATACAAAGCCAAAGGGAGTTGTAAGAAAAGGGTAGAATTTGCTGAAGTACTCACAGTAGGATGTAGACAGCCGCTCCACAGCAGTGTATGCTAACCAAGCTGAGAGTCAGAGCGCCTCTGGGTCCTCCTCGTCTTTGTGTGTATGACTAGGCTGATGACATCACAGCATTCCATAATCTTACTCCCTCCCTCCCTCTCTTACTCTCTCTCTCTCTCTCTCTCTCTCTCTTACTGACACACACTAACACACTATATTTAAAAAAAGGGGAAGAGAGCAATTCAGGAAGTTGACCTCACACATTAAACAAGCTGAAAAAAAAAAGAAAGAAAAACAGAGCGGAAAATCGCTAAACATAAACTTTCAATCACAGCTTTCTAAACCACAAAACAAGTGGTTCGTTGTTGGGAAAAATAAACTTGGTGCAAAAATGGGACAGCACTTACCCTTAAATAGGCATAACCCACATGACCTTGTTTTTATATCTTCAAGAGCACTTTATTACAGTTTTTGGCATGTAGACTGCTTAAAAGTATTGCCTCTTTTCAGATAATATGTGACACATCATTACAAATGCTGCCCACAAGCTTTGTGTTCTTCCCTTAAACTGAGAAATTTCAATGACAAACATGTGAATGTAACGGCAGATAATGTGAAATTCAAACATGAGCCCAGTTGGTGTAAATGTTTTGTTTGAGGACCTTCAGCAAAACATAAGTAGTGGCCAAATTTGATTATAGTGATTCTAAATTGTATGAGTAGGTTGAAGCTCTGTTAAACTGTAAATGTGCCATTTGAATAAGTGGCTGTTTACCTTGTGTGTTGTTAAATGTACCACGGAGAAGCCAAAGGCATCTTTTGCCATTACTCCTCTGCCATCTGCTCCTGAGGCCTATTATTTATAGGTAAAGAGCACCCTCTAGTGGCCAAAACTGGCAAAGTCTTCTCTGAATTACGTCACCATAAAAGCTGAAGCTTGGCTACTTCAGAATTAAGGAAAAAAAAAAATAAATAAAAAATAAAAGCAAAAAAGAAAAAAGACAAAACTAAATACAAAAGGAAGCATTGTAAGTGCAAAGGCAGCATTTGCAGTTACATGCGATGAAGCTCAGCAACACTCACCCTGATAAACATGCATGCAGCAGCTTGTAAAAACTGGATGGCTGTTATTCCAGTCATGCATACTTATAGGGAGTGTTCAGCTGATGATGACCATGATGCAGAAACAATAAAATATGAATTTGATCAAGTGGTTCTCTCTCAGCCAGCAGTGTGGTGGCTTTCACGGTCCAAAAGAAGAAGGACGTCTACTGCCTCTCATCAACGGAACACATTGCGCTTTCACAAAAATGATCTTGGTTGGACCAAATACAATCCATCAGCACTTCTGACGCACTGCACTTGTGCTTCCAAAGCTGTGATGACCTAAACCAATCCTCTGTGTGAGTTCTTGGATGAAGAGCAAACTCTGAGTCTGAGCTAGCACTTGGGCTGGAGTCCATCTCAATTTAGCACATCTCCTTCAGTTTTTTTTTCCCACTCTCCCTTCTGTCCAGCAGGGGGGCCAAGAGGCCATCAACTTCACCACAAAAGTCCAGTCACACTGCACATATGTCCCGCAGACCGGCCTTTGAGCGTGTCCACTCTCTGACCTCGCTGGTGAGTGTTTGCAGCGATGGGAGATACAAACTGAACTCATCCTTATGAGCATATTGGCTTTCTTCTGATGCCATCTCTTCAGGTATGAGGCTGAGGAGAAGGTAGCTACATACTGTTCACATTTATAGAAATTCTCTCAATGTTGATGCTCCTGGCAACATCTCACCATGTCATCCCAACTCGACCATGTTTTTAGAGAAAGAAACATGACTGGGGCTGCTGATGATCTGGCAAATTGTAATGCCTGGTCTCTTCTCAAAGTACAACATCTACAGCATGACATTGTTAAACATGCATTAAAGCCGAGATCTAGCACTGGAAAAGAAGTCTAACTGATTCAGTTCAAGTATTAAGAAAGATAAAAACTTTGGCTTTAGCTTGTTTGTGCTAGTGACCAAATTTCACGTCTAAAAAAAGTCTATTTGCAGACTGGAGAAAAACAAACAAAAAAACAATAATGCAAATCTTGTTGGGATGTGACTAATGCGTTGTTATTTCTTTTGTGTTATGAGCAGAATGTTAAAGCTGACACAAGGGCAATTACTGCACAAAGATGCTCACACAGGCAGGATGATCTGAGAACAATATGATGCTTTATTTTACAGCCTGGTATGACACATATAGTACTCATGTAGAAATACCTACCAAATGACTCATTGGGTACTTGTAATTGTAATGTCTGCATTTTTAAGGCTGTAAAATTAAGCTTTCATATTGAGTATAATTGCAAATATAAAGTCAGACATTTTGAACGACACTAAAATAAAATCAAACACTTTTCATCAGTGAATTGTAGATGTTTTAGCGTTTTTCTTCCCCGTCCGTCAACAAGAAATGATACATAAAAACACATACATTTCAATGATTTCCCCTTAATGGGTAAATTAAATTTATTTTTAAAGTTTGTCAAATGTACATAAATTATATTTAATGCATCAAAACCAAATGAGCAAATCAAATACCTCTTAAAAAAGAAAAAGAAAAAACATAAGAGAGAACGACATTCTTTGTTGAGATCATTTTTAAACAAGTATTGGTCAGGCATTTTATTAACCTGGGAAAGCAAAGTGCTACACACAACAACCACTGAAGACAGTTCACCATACACCTTAATGAGGATTTGACTGAAGCACCTTTTCTTAGCTTAAAGCTAAAATGGAGAATTCAATGTTTTTTAAGTTTTTATTTTCACAAAAACTCCACTTTGTGTTTATGTTGACCTTCAACAACCCATTAGCCAAGTTTACCAGTTCCCTATAAAGAGAGGCATACTTGCAGTGACATTGTTCTGTTTCAAGTTAAAGTACTTATGTGAACTGCTTGACCCAACAAGCTGCTAAGACCTTGGTTTACTATTCTTTCCTCTATGATGGAGCTTTAAGTGCAAATAAAGGCATACAACTCCTTCATGAGAAATAAACATGGAATTCAGCCACATGCTTTCAAATAGTAATCATATATTTAATTGATATACATATATTGCCACCATTGGCACATACGATATTGCACACAGTAATGAAATGTTGCACAGAAAAAATAGATATATTTTTTGTGGGCGAAAACATTCCAAAATTACAAATAATGTGGAATAACGCTGAAAATGTAAAACTACGTAAAACAAAATAAAAACAAAACAAGACATGCTTGCTGCTCCCCATTAATTGAGCGACTTACAACTTACACGTAACTACCCAAGCCATAGGACAAGCTTTTCAACGGGGGCTTGACGACAAATCATTTCAGGACACCACCGATGTTTCCCAACAGCCCCTGCTCTCCCTACTAATGCGCTTGGCTAGTGAAGAGCCAACTCTTCTGCATCATCTTGCATCTAGGTGACCACCCCCTTCCATGTTTACATGTAGGCCGATACCTGGATGGCTGAGGAATGGGGATGGCGATAGAGTTAGGGAAGAAAGAAAGGAGCAGAAAAAAGTTAAGAATTCTGCTCCAAATTTTTTGTAAGAGTTTGTAACAAACCCTTTTAGCACCACGAGTCGTGCGCTAGCACACAAGGGGGCTGAGACACAAAAATGTAAGAAAGAAAGAAAGAGGAAACGATAACAGAAAGAAGCCAAACTGCGATCCAAAGCACCAGGCCAGCGTGTAAGCATGCGGAGTGTGTAAGGCACCAGGTTGTTTATATGCTGAAGAGGACGCTCCCAATCAGGTATCGTTTATGCTATACCAGAGGCTCCAAAAATAGGTGGTCAAGGACAGTCTAGTTTGCTGGTTTCCAGTCAATCTAAACATGGGAGCAATCATTTAATTCAATGCTGAGGTAAATCTGACATTATCTGATTGTTGCCAGTTTCTCTGGATTTACTGACAGAGTTTATAAAACTGCTATCACACATCTATGAGATGCGACTGAACTGGATTAAACCAGTTGTTTTCCGTGTGGCAGCCCAAATATTTACAATTAGACCAAAACTGAATCTCATCACCCCAAGGAAGATATTTGGGCTTACAAATCTAGAAGTAGAGCTATGAGTATGTATCCAAAGTAGCCCCACTGAACTTCACATGTTCAGATCTTAAAACTTAGAGATGGGCACATCAACTGACACACAACTGGACATTCACCAAAAGGTGAATTCAACCCTCTTCACCTCGGCTTATCCAGGCGTGCTCCTCAGTGACCCTCCTCATAGTGTGATGGTGATTTTTTTTTTTTCTCTTTTTTTGATAACAGTTCACAAGGTCACTCCTTTACAATCAAGCTTTGAAGCAACTTTCATTAGAACTACACCAAGCCTTTGGATTGAAATCACTCGGTACTCAAACTTGAGATTCGTACACTATAGGCAGATAAAGATACATACTGAAGGGTCCTTGAGCCAATATTCTGGGAGACCAACGAAATCTATCTTAGTGCAGATTAACATGCAGCAACAGCACTCCTTGGCACCATTTGGACTTTGATAACTGAACAAGATCACAAGAAGTTTCTGTTTCAGATGGACTAATCGATAAATGCTCTGCTGAATTTTTTGCCTCTTTTTCTCAGACCGCTAAGTCAATCGGCACAGTGTGCGTGCAATGTTTGTCTTGTTGAGTAATCTGCAATTCAGGCCATTTGCTACATGTTGTCACTGCATTTCCTCTATCAAATACACATTTAGTACCTTTAAAATGAACACATTGCATTAACAACGAGACACAAAGGTAGTCTATAATATATCCATCTGCATGGCAACAATTTCAACGGAAACAAAATTACAATATTAATATTTCTTTGAATGCCTCTGGCAAATGTCATCATGTCGAGATCCATTGACCAGTTCAATATATTTGATTTTTATGCAATGCATATTGCACAACAAATAGAGCACTTATTTCATTTCATGAAAATGCCTATATGTTCCTTTTATACTGCATGACATCTAACCAGTTTTCCAAAGCAGGCCTAGCCCTCATATGATTTATGTGTAAACACATCTCTACTCACAGGTAAAGGTAAATAGGATGGCAAGTACATGTGACAACCTTTTACAAAGTTTTTGAATTTTGGTTTAAAAATTAAAATATCGGATTTGTGCTGAAGTCATTAGCTCACATGTAAAGGAAACGCTTTTTCCTTGGAACTCGGCAATAATTCCATTTGAACATTGCAAACACTTTTTTTTTTTTAACAATAGCTTTAACTGGTACAAAAGTTTTCTGTTAATAAGGGAAATAAACACTCAGTTCAATATCGTTTGTCAAGTAGGAAACAATGTTCAAATATAATGTTATTACTTTGTTTAGCAGCCTGTTACTGTATTAATGGTGGATAAGTGGGGTAACATCCAGCGATGAGTGACACCATGTCATAACTGTCAGGTTGTGGAGGTTTCTTATACTGTGGGTGATGCTCCCTTGGAGTTAAACCATTACAGTTAAATCTTTAGATTTCTTTCTTTATACAGTAGAGTTTTTAATTATATTCTCTTGTTATTTTCATTACTCTTGCATCTTTTTTGCTTTTTATATCAATCCTCGTCTCCATCGTCCGCCTGCATCTCCTCTTGTTGCTGCAGCTCGCATGCCCTTTTCTCCCGCTGCTTCTCCTGGATCTTCTTCATCTCCTCGGCATATTTACTGAAAGTATTCCCAAATTTGGACCACACTTTGTAGGGCACAGTTATTGAGTTGCGGTACGTTGGCTTCACCTCGCTTACCCTCATGAATACACCGTATTTATTGGATCCGACGTCGAAGAAAAAACGTTTGTTGTCCACAGTCAATGATGACCCTTCGGGCAACTCTGCAGGTTCGTCCTCTACACCGTAATCGTCAATAAGTTTAGCCAAAGCGTCACGAAACTCAATAAGTCCCTGGGCAGGCAAAGCAATCGTCTGGCCTTGCGTGGATCCCAAACCGGGCCCCCGGTTAACGGTCTGTCGAATCCTCAGAAACCGTCCCCTCTGGTTCTCTTTCAGATCCATATAGTATTTCCGATTTTCTCGGACCAAGAACTCGCTTTTGAGTGCTCGCCTCGGCTCGTCCTGTACTAGTCCCGGGTTGCTCGGACCCAGCTGTGCATAATGTTCGATGAAGTCTCCCAAGTAGTCACGGAACTCGACCGCCACGGACATGGAGAGAGTGAGGCGGCTCTTGTTTCCACCGGCCCCGACTTCTGCTATCTTCAAGAAGCGGCCTTTCGCGTTCTGCTTAACGTCCAAATAGAAGCGTTTGTTTTGGATGTCAACCCGCTTCGACGCCAGCTCCTGTGTCTCGTGCTGGAGCCCGGAAGCCGAGCCCGCCCCTCCTGCTGCTAAGTGCATGGAACCGAAGCCTGGGCCCATGGCTGCTCCTCCCTGCTCACTTCCACTGTCTCTGTCCGCCATGATGCTGCCTGCCTGCCTTCTCCCTCTGTCTGCTGCAAAGCCACGGCCAGCCACAGCGAACGCCGGAGCTCTCGCGAGATCTACACAGGGAGGTATAAAAGGCGAAGGGAAGCCGTTAATGCAGAGCGCCGCTGCTGTGTTTTCTCCCGCAAGGTGTAATGTTGTGAGCTGTCACTAATAACTAAAAACGAAACCAACGGTGGCTCGGAATAAACGCATTTTCAACGACCTGATTAAGTTTCGATTTGTCGATACAGAATCTGAAAGTGATGCTGCCTGGAAAGACCCTAGCTTGCCCTTTGCTTCACCCTAAGAGAGAGCCTAAATATTTCCTTTTTAAGTTGCTCATGTCACATTTCAGTCCTTAATTTATACACTGTTGATTAGACTTAGTAAAAGTAATCTGACATTGAAAAAATAGGGAGGCCTACTGGAAGCTTTGTGTAGCCTATAAGTTCAAAATTGCCCCAAACTCATTGATTAAAAAAAAAGAAGTATAATTTAGACCTAATAAGTAATTGTTCTCATGTCAAAGTTCAATTCTTCATTTCTGTCCGTTTTGTCCTACGCAGGTCATTACAGGCCTCTTACCAGATTTAACAGGCTATAATTTATAAGCATTTAACGAAGCTGTATAGGCATATTTTTGTCTGCTTTAAATAAAATAATATTGGCCTAGGAGTTAAAAAAAACAAAACAATAAGTCTATCAAGTAGATTGGACCATTTGAGCACCAGCCCGGCACAGCCAAGAGCACAGAGTTCACAGGACAGTAACCTGGGTCAGGGTTTAACAAGCCCCCCTAACCTTGAACAAGTAGGCCTCAATGTCACTTATTTCAGTTAGCCTATTTATTTCAGAACTTGATTGGCTCCTTCTTCTGCAAACGAGCCAACAGTATTTAGGCCTATTTATTTATTTTTATTTTTTAAAACATCATATTGGAATTTGTTATCTTAAAACTGATTAGGCCATTTGTGCTGTTGCAGGCCCACTGTAGCCGGCGTGTTTAATATTGTATTTTATATTTTTTTTATGTATAGGCTACATATGGACCGATTCTGTCTGAAATAAACTGACTGTGTGACTGAAAACTATTTCAAATTTTGCTCTCTATCACGTAGGCTAAATGAAGGCCAAAACATGTCGGGAAAAGCAAGTCATTTTAACCCACGTTCGTGGTTGTTAGAAAATGACGCTGTGGATGCAAAGGCCACATTGTGTCAACTAATTTACCTTGTAACAGCAAATCCGAATACGCAGTGCTCACCCTGGTGCCTGAGTTTGGTTCGCTGCGTTGCAGCAAAGTGGCCGTGCGTCTCACGAGGCTCACCGCGTCACTAGCCGCACATGCAGCCTGCAGGCGACGGGCCAGCTGACTGCATGAGGCTCTACCTGCCGCCGCATTTAACGAGTGACTGTGTCAGAGCTGCTGTCTGCATATCATACAGTGGGAGCATTTTTTTTGGTAAACAGGCAACATATTAGGCCTATATAAGCGTGCAAAAAACACCCGTGATTTGATAAATTCTTGTTTTGGTATTTTGATCGATTTTGCATGAAAAGAATACGGCGTGCTGGCCCACACAGCCACAGGCAAGATGATCATGAGGTTGAATATAACGGAAAAAATGTTGTTATAGCGGGCCTACTGTCGTTCTGGACTTATTTCTCCTCTAAAATTAATAAATAAATAAAAAATAAAAAATACATTTTAAAAAAAGGAGAAGAGAGGAACAAACAAAAAGAAACAAAGAAGCACTAAATAAATCAACACTTTTTATTAGGTTACACACATTTACCTGGTATTGTCACTTTGCTGTTCCCGTCGTGGCGACATTTAATCGACAACCTTTAATCTTCCTTCTTGTCCGCTTGGAAACAAACAGCTGACTGCGCAAACATTTTTAAATGAGGCATGTACAGGCTACACACATGAGGCTGGGCCCACTTCTTCTTCTTCTTCTTCTTC
>JAQLOL010000006.1:12074044-12084413 GCA_029783665.1 Naso thynnoides
TGTTGTTTTATTGTGCGGTGTGTGTGTGTGTGTGTGTGCGTGTGTGTGTGTGTGTGTGTGTGTGTGCGTGTGCAGTAATTTCTTGAATAACCTAAAGGAGAACCTAAGCCTAATTACAATATTTATGAGATGGTGCCATAAAATGTCTCAGTAGAAAAGAATTTCACGCAGGCCTACATCTTCAGCCTGCTGTTGTGAAAACGTGTCGGGCCGCACCTGTAGGCTGTGACTGTCTGGGCCTCATTTTAAACCACGCATGCCTCCTTTCTCCCTGTTTATGGCGAGAAAACTCTCAGTAGTCTAGAAACTCTTTCTGTGTGCGTAAGCGTTTAATATCAAGGTAGTTATTTCGTTCTTGTCCAACACAGAATTGCACAAGGAAATGAAATTAAGACGTAGGCCTACAGCCTACCTGATGCCACAGAGCAGAGCCTATACACTGAACAAAACTGGACAAAATTAAAATATTTGTGTTCACTTCACACAAATATTCATCTTAAAAGGATGATCTTTGGTCATGGAAATTTTATTCAGGATTAAGAAAAGTAAGTTATAGGCCTATTCCACTAATGAGACAGAGAAGAAATAAGGCCTTTGATCTATGATCAGTTTTATTTCTGGTATTGTGATTTTATTGTGTGCTGTTTTTCTACGCATACAGCTTTATTATTATTATTATTATTATTATTATTATTAATAATAATAATAATAATAAAAAGGCTATAACATTGACAGAATCATAAAGAATCATTAGGAATGCACTGTTCAGCGTTGTCATTTCCTCAGTTTAGGCGTCCTAAAGTCAGTCTGAAGTCCTGAAAGAAGTTTAGTAAACAAATAAAGGTAGTCTAACCCAGAAACTAATGTTCACTTATCAGATATCTTTTTATTTATAGATACTCATGACTTTAGATTAATGTCATACAGTCAATTATAATCAAATAAAGACATACATATCATATAAAATGTCTTTATATGACAAAATGTTGCTTTGTTCTTCATATTATAAAATTTTTCACAATTTATTGAGTACAAAAACAAAAAAAACAAACGAAAAAATAAAAAGAAAACCCTATAGTTACTACGCAGAAAACATAAAATGGACGTGGAGGACCATAAATTGTTATATTGAGTTAGACTGCAGAGGAAGCGCAAAAGGTCAAATAATCCTTTTCAATTTGCAGTTGTGGTTCATTTTTGTTATACCAAAAAAAATAAATAAAAAATTAAAAAAAATTAATAACCAAATTCTAAGAAGTCCAAATCAAAAGTAGTATATGGCCTATATTAAGCCTAACCCCCTATCCTATTAGAGAGGTACAAATATTAAAACTAACTGTTGATAATACTCTTTAAAAACCTTTAGCTATAAAACGCTATAAAAATATGATGAGAAATAAAACACTTTTATTTATTTATAAATGTTTTTTTTTTTAGGAAATCCGCAGTTTGAAAAAAAATATTTGGCCTAAATTAAAGAACCTTCTCTGCACAATTAATTTCAGTTGCTCTCCTCCTTGTAATGAAGGGAGGAGAACATGCCGGCGGCCTGCGTGGGTCAGCCTGGGCCCACAGAAGTTGGCTCATTTTCTCTAACTGTCTTATTTCACCTCGATCTATGTTTACATTTGTTATATAAACTCATATCCTATAAATATTCTCTGTTGCCTCACAGGTCGCTGGATCAGATCCACGGCAATCTTCACGGCTTGTCATATAAAATCCAGTGTTGGCTCAGGTAAGTGAATTATTTTTGATCTTAACAATAAGAAACATTGACGTAAGCCTGGGTTCAAACAAAACGGTAGGCTGTTAAAACGACTTAATAAATATGGCAAATGATTGTTAAACTTGTATCATTATTGTACAGTGTGATTCAGGCCCACAGGAGCCTTTTTTGCAGAAATGTCGGCCGTTTGCTTTGTTTGTCTTCGACTGTCCTTGTCGTAACACAGCTCAGTGTCACTGCGGTCTGATTTCATTCAGTCCCAGCTTTTCATTTCGCCTTTTTTCTCTATTATCAAAGCAAAGAAGCGGCTGACTTTACTGTAGGCCTATTAGCCTACTCCTGTGAGGCGCCTCTTTATTTATTTTTTCTCAACCATTTAGATGAAGGCTATCTGATGAACACGTCCGTGTGCATGCAAAAAAGTCAGGCATTTCTTATAGAATTTATTATAGTAAACTCGGACCAGGTCTTGTTTTGGCAGGCCTCGATATCAGTTTTGTTTCCTGTAAATGTATCAGGCCTAATCTCTTTCCTCCTGGGCCTCAATTGTCCCCCAAAATGATCAGTATTTAGAATTTCAGTCGGTTTTTCCTGATATAAATCCCCCCCATGGTGCATGATGTATTTCTGTCGAATGTAAAGGCTGCAGCCATACCTCGTCTGTACGCTGGTTCACCAGCTGCTCCGACAGACCATAAACAACCTGTTATTTAAGCATCTGCCATCAATCAGTGGGTTGCTTTATTCTTTAAAACAATTTTAAATTATCGATATGAACCCATAAAACCACTTCTTTTCGGCTGGTGAGGCCAAGTCCAGCGCAGATTTCACCCTCAAAAAGGTGTCGTCGCAGTTTGTAAAACGCAGCCGCTGTGATCACCTCACAAAGTTTTGCCCTATCCCGACACAGGAATGCTGTGGCGCTGCTCCAAACGCAGCTCCACTACAATGTCAGATCAGACGCACTTAGATGCTCTGTATGTAATGCTTCTGGACACGGTGCGGAAGCGATGACACGTGCTTGGTTGTGCGTTAGGACATTTAAACGCTGCGTGCCAGTAACCAGCGACATGTAAATAAGCGTCATCCACCAAGCGAGATCCCACAACGTACCTTACACCGCTCAGTCTGCAGGCGTGGGAGCGCCTCAAAGCCTCGACGGCGTGCAGCAGCGGGGGACGAGACAGAGCGACAGACGCATGTGAACACGCTCGGAGGCCTCCGTGACAGAACGCTGGACTGTCTGCTTTGCTTCACAAGATGGACAAGAAACGTCGAGTCGTGGCAGGGGGAGAGCGACACACGCAGGAGTTCAACGCCGCACGCTTCGCCTCTGATGTCAACACGCACTGGTGGAAGACGACGCGCGCCTCCCCTCGGCGGTACGGCGGAACTGCAGCTCTGCCTTCTGATGGCGAGAGAGAGGGCAATGTCATGTGCCACTGTGATGGAGGACAGTGTCTGAAGTGGCCTGCGTGAGTATCATCGCCCGGTTATACGGACGTTATGGTGTTTGTGTCACTTTCAAAGCGGATTTGATTCTTTCAGGGAAAAACCTGTTGCATTCACACATATTCAGCTTCTGTTTTGGTGCTATTCTTACCCAAAAAAGGGCATGCCCATGTGTTTTTGTCACTATTAATAACTGTACTTATTGTTTAGAGGACTTCTCTTCACGTGTCTCATGACAGTGTTTTACATTTCGTCTCATTTATGGACTTTGTAAAGTTTCAGCACCACGGAGAGCGTCCAGGTCATGCGTGCATGCGCACAGAGGAAATATGGAGCTGCAGGCTGCTTGCTTCATAAATACACCAAACAAATTAGCATGTCCCGAAACTCATTAATTCCCAAGCGCAGCCGAGCACAACACAAACATGTATTGCTCTCAATTGTGCAGGCCTGTGACCGGAGCCTGTTTGTGTGATTTCGGTGCAATGTGAGAATATTTTAGAGGACACATGTTCAAATCTGGTAGGCTACCTCTTTTTTCATAGCTTAGCAGCTTTGCTGTTTGATTAACAGCATTTACAACAAGTAGGCCCATGTGTCAAACTGTTCATGAATCCACTGCGGTCAGCAGATGTCGCTCTTTGTGAATACTGACGGTACAACATCCTGTAGCCGCATTCTGTTTGGCTTTTAAGTCGAACCGAACCAAGCCAAACCATCACAAAGACAACCTGACTCCTACACTGTCACTGGTGACATTCAGTGAGTGTGATCATATTAAATGAGGCCCCATTTCTCTTTAAATTGCGCCAGTTTCAGAATCACGTTGCACATGAACACATTTGGTTATCATTCCAAAAACACAAAGGAGCACACTTGAACTGAATGTCATCCTTCAGAACTGTTCACAGTCGATTTCTGCCGCTTCGGACACCCAATAATGCAGCTGTTTCAGATGTATGGATTTAATGCGGCGCTTCAACATCAGTTTTTTTTAAAGGCAGAGCAGCGAATGTGACCTGAATGCAGGGCATGACTTAATGGGATGAGACGCAAAACTCATTCAAAACAGTCTCTTGAAGAATCTGAAACGCTTTCGCAGCCTTAGTCATCGCAGCCGTATGATTTTTCTAAACCCACCGGACTATATGCGGCAGCCTTTCCTTTCTCTTTTCCCTTTTTCTTTTTTAAAAAGATGTGATTCTGTCTCGTTTCTGGAGCGATGCCTTGGCTACAGTAAGATGCGATTTTGAGGAGGGACGGTCATGGATGTAGGATTTCGTTTGTTTCATTATAACGTGAGATCACCGCTGATACACCGCCATGGAGTGATTGACAGACAGTAACTGGGTTTTGGGAGTGAGGAGATCGACCCTTTGGTCCATCGGTTGCCTGAATCTCAGTCCTCCAATCCTGCGTTTTTGTTGACGGAGCCCCTTGGCAATCGGCATTATTTTCTCTCCGTCTGTGGCTAGTGGGGGAGGCGGAGAGAGAGCCGCGGTGGAGGGCGCCGTATTAGCGCTAGAGCTGCCGACCACAAATATTGTTTTATTTTTTGGAATGAAACATTGCTCATGTTTGCGACCGGACTACCAAACTTGTGCTTCACTGCAGCATTTTGCGTTTTTTCCCCTTTTCCACGCTGCAGATGATACAGAAAACCATCATAGCGGTACCCCACCACTGCAATTTTTGGGCAAAGATAAGAGTGGCGTCGTCTTGCAGTTAAGGCTACTATGGCAGCATAGGGGGCATCTTCAGGAAGGGAGAATTCGCATAATCCGTGCTTAGCCTGTCTACAATGCCTTATTATTAGCAAAAAGCAGTGACTGGGTTTGAAAGCCGGCGTCATCCCGCGGTTTTCCCGTTTCGAAGCTGCTGTTTACCCACTGAAAATCACTCGAAAAAGCAGCGGATCCCGATGGCATGGACACTTATGCAAGGTCTGCCGCGCTGCCGTGCTACTGGAGCCTTCTTGCTGTCTCTTCATTTAACCGAGCTCCATCGCCATCGCCCCGCAGCCGAGAGAGCCCTGCCGCAACGCGACCAGCGACCACCGAGCCAAAGCAGGCGGCATGAGGCTTGATTCAGTACATTTATCCATGCTGGTCATCGGGGTCTCATTCGCCTGCTACTCCCCGAGTTTGAATTCCCTGCAGGACCAGGCTTACAAATCCGCCGTGGTGATCGAGGGCAAGGTGCAGTCTACGCCTGTGAACGTCTCCGCGGAGCCGTACCGTGTGAATGTCAAAGTGCTGGATGTTTGGCCCCTAAACAGCGGGGGTCTGGAGCGAGAACAGCTCGTCACCGTGGGGGAATTTGGATCTGAGGCTCCGTGCACCAAAGTGAAGAAGAACCACAAGTACATTTTTTTCATGGACCCCACTGACGAGCCCTTGGTTTTCAAAGCATCGTTTGCGCCTCTGGACACGAGTGGAAAAAACCTAAAAAAGGATGTTGGGAAGATATTATGTGAGGACTGCGGTAAGTTAATGTATTGTGGATTACCGGTGAAGTCCAACCCGGAAGAATGAGCGGTCTGTTAACAGCCCCCGTCTTCGGGCTTTGGGTAACAGGCACTTTGGTGAATTGTGGTTATTATGGCCACAGCATGGTTTGGAGCCAGTGGGTACCAGATAGGTGCCTAAGGGGCGTCTATGCAGCAATTTTCGACAACTCTCGCAGGCTCCCATAGCCCACATGATCAATCAAACTCTCTTTCTCTCTTCTCTCTCCCGTTCTCTTTCCCCTGAACTGCATCAGACATGCGCCTCGCACTGTTGCTTCTGAGGAATTGCAGTTTGTGTGTATAGAACTATCTGCATCCTGCAAACCCGCATTATAATTTCAGCGTTATAGGCACATTTAAGTCCGTCTTTCACTTTCTAGGCTTCATTTGCAGGTTTGAGTATTTCAGATTGATCATGGTCTCTTATATGAGCACAGAGAACATGCATTTTATGGACCCGGTACAATTTCAGGACCAGGGACAGCGGCCTGTGTCACCGGTATCACGTGTGGAAAATCCGGCTGCCCTAAGCAAATTGCTTCCTAGGCTATATTTAGACTCCCGCCCTGCTTTAATGCTTTAATACCCCCACTTTGGCATATCCTGTCGTAGTCCAAGTGCTGTATACACATGCATTGTAAGTGCAGGAAGAGGGCAGTGTGTGTTGTAGGTCTGACCTGTCATCGCTGCGGGTGTTGTTCAATATATCGAGGACCAACTTTTAACAACTAACATTTCTCTCTCTCTCTCTTTTTTTAAGGTTCATGCACAGGTAGTTCAGGAGTGGACTCTGGTCAGCAGATGTCGCCCTTAGGGAGGCATATTTTATATGTGATAAGGCATTATTTCTTCATCTTATTTGCTTATCTTTCGCATATTTTTCGTCAGTGATGATATTGAGCAGTACTTAAGTCTCTCTCTCTCTCTCTCTCTCTCTCTCTCTCTCAGTGTACATCTGAACAAATGAGAGGTGTAAATGCTAAAGCAGTGTACAAAACAGTCAATACAATTATATTGCATATCTACATGCAAATACATATTTCTCAACCACATGAATTGTAAGATTTCATAAACGAAAAATCATGGCTAATCATTTAGAAATGATTGACTAGCAATTAGGGCCTGACCGATATATCAGTTTGCCGATATTATCATCCGATATCATCCCATCATAGATATATTGGTATTGGCGCATATGTTCTTCGATAAGTGCCGATATTCAAACTGGTATTTAAGGCTGGAAAAAAGCTTGGACTAGAGATTTAAAATGGTATAATCACATAGTTTGTCCAGCAGAGGGCGGTCCTTTATTTAACTGGTAATAAGTGAAGTGTTTTTCCATCAGTATACTGATGTTTGGAAAGAAAGTTTGTTGGATTTCCTACCTCCATAACATATCTTTGTTACATGTATTTGATAACCACATTTGAAATATTGGTTATAGAATATATTGGCCAATATATCAGATATCAGAATTTTCTTACTCCCTAATATTGGTATTGACATTGGCCCCAAAAATTCCATATTGGTCAGGCTCTACTAGCAATAATGCAGCATACTGTTGCATCCGATACTGATGCAGAAGGCTACATACATAGGCGTACATGTATTAATGCACACATGCTCAAGGATGCACAGACATTCACCTGTGTATTAGAAATTGTGAATTGTTTGGTGAGAGATTTCATGGGCCTAGACTGGAGACACTTGCAAACAGGTAAAATGCTGCAGACAGTATCTTTCTTGCTCTTCGCCAGGGTAAAAGGAGTCTCCACTGCTTTAATTTAAAGTAGTGTCAGTGTCTGTGACTGGACCTCTTAGTGCTTGTCATGGAGCCATTACTTTACTTGTATCTGCATCAAGTGTACCACCATGAAAAACCTGCAAAACAACTTTTAAATGTGAGGATGTTCGTCTTCCATGATTGTTTTTAGCCAAAGTATGCGGCACATATGTAATAAAAAAAAATCTGTTTTGTATTTGCACTCAAGTGTTGTGGCCTAGAACATGATGTGTGCCCTGCACTGCAGCCGTCTTAAATCCTCTTAGCCTCTACTCATGAGACACAGATGCTCCCCTCTCTTCTTGATTTTGCCACACTCACTCTGGCTTTTAAACTCATCATCCCATTAGAGAGGCAACGCAAAATGGACCTTATTACCTCTTGAGTTCCTTGAGCAGCCCAAACATCCCCTGTCAATTCTTCCACCACTTAGAGAAGCTCGTCAGCTGACTGGCATGACCACCTCACTATATTACTTCTGAGAGTTGCCACACCCGCTTTGTGGGCCTCTGTAGATTGCTTTTATTTTAGTTCAAAGTACCCAACAATATAGCAGATGTTGCTCTGGTGCGCCATTGTAATTAAGTGTGTAATTGATCTAATCACTGGTTCTTTTCTGACCCTGCTTCCTCCAGTACTATGCATTTAAAATATAGCCGTTCACACAGTCAGATAAACAGTCAGTCCCTTGACATCGTCTTCTCCCTTCGAGCTCCTGCCTTTATTCAGTGGGGACTTAAAAACAACAATACCCGCTTCTCTCCCTCATATTAAGCTCCATTACACCGTATCACTACATCACAGGCCATTACGATTCCTTGAACTTTGATCTGCTGCGTAAGCAGCTTTGTCTGGGCCCAAACATTGATTCCAAGCCCAAACTTCCTTTGAATCCGTCTCATGCACATGCACAAGCTCCCAAGTGTGTGAACCAGGGCTCTGAATGTACATACTGTACAGCCCTCAAAGTGATGCAGTTGTTGTCTTCTGGTTCCTAAAGGCTGCTTAAATAATGAGCTACCTATGGCACTTACCACCTGCACCCCTTCCTCGGGACTCAGTCAGCAGGGAGCTCAGGGTTTCCTGCTTAAGAAAAGAGACATGAAAAAATACTGTTCTTCTGGTATAGATTACAACAAACACATGCAAACAGAGGCTCATGTTAAGCTATAAAATCTGTAAATCTGTGCCTCTTACTGGCTGCCAGGGTCTCAAGCAGATCATGTTGTGTCTGAATGGAACTGCAGCATAGTCTCTGATATTGTACTGTAAGGAAAAAGAATTTAGCACAGACTGAACATCCAAGTCAAATACTGTATCTTGACAGCAATTTTGTTTAAATATTTTTTCTTTGAGTTTGCCTAAGACTTTATCCAGACACATGCATAGCTAGGATATGAGGCAATCCGCAGAAGACTGCAGAATAATTACAGTCACCTGAAATGACAAAGACCCTTTGACCTATTCCTCAGCGCACCCTCATTTACTCCTCTCTTTAAGCTTGTTCGGTATGTGTCATAGGCTTCTATGGAAGTAACGAAACAAGAGGTCATCTGTCATAAGTCAAATCTAATCCATTCAGACACTAAGTCCTTTTCTATGGCAGAAGACTGGAAAGGTTAGCATATCATGTCACATCAGTTAGCATGGTAATGAGTGAGTCTTTGCTGTATTATACATGGAGTACTTCTTTTCATATCAACTGAGGGTAAGAGATGAGATGACAAAAGAAAATGACATCTACCTTAATCGGAGTGGAAATATTTATAGTCGGACTGGTGTCTGACATTGCTGTATTTAGAACTGTAATTTCGAGTGTGTCACATCTGTTTTTTAGCTCCTACTATTTAGCATAACAATAGTGTTTTTGTCCTTCGTGGCTCAGTCTAAATCCAAAATCCAAAGTCTGTACAATGAAACAAATGTAGGAAGCGAGGCCCCAAGCTTTTTGTCTATCCATAGACCCCACGGAGGAGACCCACGTAATTGCATTTTGTGCTTGCATGTGTGTGGGTGTATGCAGACTGGTGAGAGCATTGTATCAGTATAAGTCAGCACAAACTGGTGCAACACCTGTCTACAAAAAAGGTCATCTGAGTCGAGGAGTAACACAATAGTGGCTCAAAAACTGCCGTTATGGTTACAATTAACAAATGTGCAAATCATTCTCACTCTTGATAGTGTTTATTTATTGCTCATTAGGCCCACGCATTTCTCTGAAGTAAATTAATGCAACAATGTTGTGGTGAACGCACACCCTATCACTAATCTGGCTCTGTGAAGTCCCTCTGCAGGTCGCAGCTGCTGCTTTGAGGTGATAAACAGGCAGAATTTTGCCCCAAACTATGCATCTTTTTCTTCGAATTGAGACAGCTCCTTTGAAGAGCTAGACATAGAACATGAATGACAGCTGCTGATGGCTAACTGGGTTCTACTCTTAGCCCACAAGTTTGTCTGGCGGCAGTATGAATCAACAAGCTTCTACAGGTCGGTCATCTTACCATAACGGAACATTCAAGAGCACTTTTACAAACAGTTGATTATGATGTAGGTGGTCCTTTACTGTATTTGACATATTGTTTTGAACAGGGTGTGTGTTCGTTTAGATGAGAATGATTGAAGTGTTTTCAACTGTTAGTGCTGTAGTGTCTCTAGCCCTTAAAAGAGGTATGGGCTGATGACACTGAACAGCTGGAGGTGAGGATTTGTTTTGGCTGAGGTTGTCATATAAGTTTGTGGGAGCTGTTTTCTATGTTCACAGGGTCTAATTGATCGATGTATATTTATAAGATGTATGAAAAGATGTTGCCACAGCAATTGGGCCTCCGTTTTTCTCTCCTGTTATATACGCTCTCACAATCATCCACATTTGTTACTCCACATTCCTAAAAAGATG
>JAQLOL010000006.1:12098856-12111838 GCA_029783665.1 Naso thynnoides
ACACACACACACACACACACACACACACACACACACACACACACACACACACACACACACACACACAAACTTTGTCCCTCACACTCACACTACCACACACTTCATCACATAGCCACGACTGGTGCCAAAAAGAGGTGTCACTTTTCTGAAAAAGAAAGGTACACAATTGTATATCTCAGCATGGGTGTGTCTGTCCGTCTGTCTGTCTGCCTGCAGAACAAACATAAAAAACCAGTATTAAAAAAAGAAAAGAAAGAAAACAACCTCACCTTAATTGTAGGTCTGATAAAAATACACTGCTTTTCTTTTACAGTGCAGTTATGGCAGCTGTCCAGATAAGGAGGACGATCAAGAGAGAGTTTGGAGGCACCGAGATCACATCTGCCAACAGCTCAGTGTGTGTGTGTGTGTGCTGGCCTGTTATTGCAGTATCATGCCCCATTGGCTGATGAGTTGCTATGCTCATCTCTTGTTCCTCTCAGCCCCAATCAAACCTGTCACAATATGAGTCAGCGTGGCCATAAGTGGGAGAGATGCCTCTTACCATTAGATCAATCAGTGATCAGACACATCAGTCAGACTGTATCCAGTGTTGAACCACATCTGAAGCCCAGACAGAGGCAAAGGGCCACTGGTGGTGTGATGTGCTCATGAAAGCTGGATAGTGACAGATGGAGGCTGGAATAGAGCTGGAGAACTGAAAAAACTGAGAGGCTAAAGAGCCGAAATCTCATTTTCTCCGTGGCCTTGAGAGGGGAGCATGCTCAGTGCTCATGTTTGTCATTTCTCCCTCTCCGAGATGCTACTGCAGTGCTTCCCAGCAGGCTTGGCACAGGCTTACTCATGGACATCTCTCTTATGGAGCGATATAGTGGCCAGGCTGCAGCTGCTCAGTGGATACCTCTCTCTGTGTTTCTTTGCCTTGCGCTCTGCGCCTCGGTTTTCGCTCTCCTCATCGCTCTCCTGCCTTACCTTTCTTTTATTTCTGCCTCTGTCACTCTCCCATTGTATTTCTTACACATTATCTCCTACTTTCTCGCTTGCATCCTAGCTCCTCTCTCTCTCTCTCGCTCTCTATCTCTCATCCTCACTCCGCCCCTCCACATCACTCTCACATACTCTAGTTGCTACCCTTAAGACTGCGGTTACCATGGTGACAGCTATGTGCTGCGGAAACGTCAAAGAGCTGAATCCACCCAGGATCACTTCCTTGTTTAACTCTCACATTCTTTCTCTCTGTTTTCTCTTTGCTTTAAGCAGCTCTCCTTAAATGCTTCGTGTGAATTCATCCATTCATTGGCTCTGCTGTGAATGAGGCAGCGGGTATGATTTCTGATCCCTTCCTTCCGATCGTGATCTCAGCTGTTGCTGAGCAGAGTCATTAGTAACACTCAGATTTGGAATTTCGGTCGACCTTGGCACAGCTGACCTTGAGAAAATAGCCCCTTCCTCGGGCCTCCAGATGTCACTGATTCGTGTCGTGTCTCCATTTAAGGGGGCTTCACCAGCCCACCAAGTGGCACAAGAACTGAGTGTCTCCTCATATGCTTCTCATCCTTTTCCTGTAATTCATACAAAGAGCCACTTGCACAGACACTCACAGCACATACATGGAAAGCAGCAAATCTGGCAGCATCAATCACATTGTCCATGTGTTTTACGCAGTCTCCTTGCTCTGTACTTACCATAAACACTACACTGGAGGGGCTTTAAAAAAAAAATGTAATTATGCAGCCTGCCTGTGTTGTGCCAACAAACCAACTCAATAGTGAATGGTCAGCTGAGGAAGCAGATGTCTTGTTTAAAGGTGAATATCAGCAGGTGGAGCTGTTTTCTGTCATCTGATAAAGAGGACATTGCTTCAACACTTTTATCTCTCTTTCACACTTTTCACCCTCTGTCCTCGCCTTACCTCCCTCCTCTCTTTTTTCCATCCTTTATTTTTATCCTCCTTCATTAGTGTTACTCTAGGTGCTTGTGTCCCCCATTCACCCCCCCCCCCCCACACACACACACACCCCCCCAGCCCGCCCTTGCCTCACCTCCGGGAATCAAGACTACAGGCGTCTGTTAAAAGCAGGCACTATACCCTATAAGCTCCCCACACTCCTATACACTTTGTTGGCAAAAAAGCGCCCAGATGTAAACAACGTAAACTAATGGCTGTTTAAAGCCATTATGTCGAAAAAGATAAACTCTTGTGCCTGTGAAAGGGCAGGAGTTCTGTTGAGCGGTATCAGTGTGATGATGTGCAGGTATGCTGTTGTTAGGACGGAGCAGCTCAGCTCCATCATACAGGAAAGCTGTCTCCCCTTTTCAGGGGCAGCGAGGAGGGAATAGGAGGCAGGCAGAGATGGGGCCTGTGAAGCATTTATGAGCAGGAACATACAAAAGGATCCGTGTCAGAACTTTTAGGGGTTGGCGCTTTTTTTTTTTTTTGATGTGCTCTTCAAGTCATGCTCCTCCTACAGTGGCCCACTGTGCCCCTCCACCTCCAGTCCTCGATCCAAGGACAGCCATCGGCTGTTGAAAAACAGCAGATGCTTTCAAGTGGACGAGAAAAAAGAGCAAGAGCTTTGGATACACAAGTCCATGACCATATTTGTGTCTGGGTGTGAAAAATGGAATTCATTTCAGACCCTCATTGTTATTCTCAAGCTCGTACACAAAAGCTAAACCTTGTTCTAACCTTAATTCGGGAGACAGAGTGTGTGGCCTTCTATTACTCCCCCCCCCCCTTCTTGTATATGTACATGCACTTTATACATAGGCATATTTATACAGCTGTGCAAGTGGACACAGTTGTTACGAGTCCTGATCGTGAACCTGTCCATACTGCTACATGCTGCAAACTTTAGAATCTGTTCACAGTTCTGCAGCGCTCCAGCAAGTTTGTAAAAACTGGGAACAAGACCTACATGTTGATGTACACACCCTCCCCAAGGTTAATGTTCTGCCACATTAGGGCTCGACCGATGGTTTGCTGATATTGGCCTGTAGAAGATGAATCAGTATCCGCGTATATGTTCTCTGATATGTACTTTTTTTAAATTAAGGTTTGAAAAATTGCTTGAACTATTGCTTTTAAATGGTGTAATTCCCTAGTTGGTCCAGCAGAGGGCATTCTGTTATTCAGTAACTAATAAGTGAAGTGGTTACCGTTAAGTGTACTGATGTTTTGAATAAAGTTTGTTACAATGGAGATATCCTGCCCAATACATATCTTTGTCACAAGTATTTGACAATCACTTTGGCTGATATTACAGATATATATATACCTTTACTGGAATATCAGAATTTTCTTACTCCCTACCATCGGCACCAGCCCCAGAAATCCTATATTGGTCGGGTCATAATAGTAATAACTTGTGTCTATTAATGCTACATTTGACTCATTTTTACCCAACATGGCTCTGCTTGAAGACAACCCAAATCTTGTCCTAATTCTACGCCTCTTTATCCCGAAACTCGCATTACAAATACTAACATTTCTGACACATCCATAAACCACGTGCCCACCCACAGACACACATACAAGCTTGGGTACGAGTCTCATCTTGTTGAATCTTAGAGGTGGAAGTGAGGGTTGAGGTTGGGGGCAGATTGGGCGGAGGGGCTGCAGGAGTGGCTCTCTGACACACCGTAGCCCCTGCCAATCCTCCATTATCTCTGCTGACAGATTAGATCATCGAGTACAGCTACTTGGAGGTGAGGAGAGGAGAAAGGAGAAAGCAGTTCATTTTTCTTGTAGGAAAAGCACTAAAATGGACCTGATTGGCGTGTCCAACCTTAGCCTCCCTCTGACCTCTTCTAGCCCACAGATGAGGCGTATGCTATCGAGTGTGCCGACCTGTTATGACCCTTCTGCTGCCCCCTTCCAATCCTGCTGCCGCCTCCTCTGAAGACACGTCAAGAATCGTCTGAGGGCTGGACTGAGACAAACCCCGGGAGGGCCCTGCACATGACTCATCTACAGTTTTTTTTTTTAACGCATGAGTTTCATTGAGAGTCACCCTTTTGTAATTTTTTTTCCTGCCTCTTAAAAGGACGGTGGAGTTCAGTCAGCATGAAATTAAAAAAACCTTACTTTGATACAGCAGCTTAAGATAATACTCAGATCATCATGTAGTCACAGTTCGGACTATGTTAAATGAAGATAAACAGATTAGCCGCAGTGTTGTTGTTGTTGAGGGTATGTTTGCATTAGATATTGTTTGAAAGCTGAGAAAAATATCTTCTAGTTGTGTTCAAGTCAGGCAAGGAGTTGATTTTCACTTCAAGTGTTCTATAATTAGATTTTTTTCCTGCTTTGTGTCACTTCTGGAGCCAAGCATGTTCCTCTGCTGGCCTTCAGCTCACTGCTGTCCTACCTTAGAGTGTCTCCCCTTTCCCTGTTTTCCTCTGTGCTTTATAGCTGTCTACTGAATACCTAGAAAATATAAGAGGTAAGCTAAGGTGACAAGCCCACTAACCTTTCAGAAGTCTGATATCACACACATAAAGCTTGTTTTAATAGTTCTAAATCCTCATTGCCGCATGGACTTTGATGACACCTGGCTAACCGCGACAGTGAAAGAGAGAGCTACAACCGCAGACATGCTGGAACTCGCTCGCAGCGCTGAGAGGGGGACTGACAGACAAGAGGAGTGAGGAAGGGGAGCAGTGTAATTTTTCAAGAAGCAGTCTGTCACAGATTGTGATCTGATGTTCGGCACCTCACACATCGCTCTCTCTCTCTCTCTCTCTGTCTCTCTCTCACACACACGTATACACACGATCTGTGCTCAGCAAATCTGAACCAGATGTGAAGTGTTTTGGGACCTCGGCATCAACCTGGCAAAGGCAGGTCTATGTATTATCTGGGTGGGGTCAGCAGTGCAGAGGGGACACTCCACTTTTGCATGGGTCATAACAAAGGAGATGCTCCTGCTGTAGGGGGGAAACAAAGGTGGCTACAAAGTGGGGCCATGGAGCCTGTATTACCAGCTTCAGATTTCCGTGTGGACTCTTTAGGGCCGGTCTCTCTCCGCGCTCAGCTGTGGCTGCAGGGCCTGGAAGAGCCACTGCTTATCTGATAGGTCTGGTAAGGGAGAGGTTGATTGCCTTAAAGCAATGGGAAATGCCTTCCTTGCTCCCTCCCGCTTTCCGCCCTCCCTCCTGTATTCACTCACTTTTCCCCTTCTAGTTTCTCGAGCACTGCCTCTCTACCTTTCTCTCCCTATTTTTCTCCAAGCTCCCTCCCTCCCTCCCTCCCTCTCTCTCTCTTGCTGTACTTGATTGGTGTGAGTCTATATAGGAGGAGAGACACTCTAACAGGCTCAGAGTCTGGTGGTGCCCACTTGCCACACGTTCCCAATAGGACTACCTGTTTTTTTTCCCTGAGTTGACTCCGGAGAGGATTTACTTTCTTCTGACAGCATGACGGAGAGCAAGAAGAAAGATAGGAAGGGAAGAAAGAAGGGGGGTAAGAAAGGACAAAAGGACAAGGAGAGCGACCCCACTGCAGGTAAAGGAAATTAAAGGTGTTGTTTGTGTCACATGTAATGTTCATTTATATTTATCTGAGTGTGTGACAGAGAAAGAGAGACACTTGTAGAAAAAAAGAGTGAGATTATGAATGTGATACTCTTTCAAGGAACTGTGAGTCAAAGTAAGTATCCCCCCTTGGCTTGTCAAAGCTTGCCACTAGGTTGTCACATGGATTGGTCTAATTTGGACAGCGTGTAGAGACATATCTGGTTCTGGCAGCACTTTGGACGTGTGGGGAAGTTAAATGATATGACTCGTTTGAAAAATCAGCTAAAACTTTAAAGCTTAAAGCCAAAAGCGCTGGATGCCACAGAGCCGAAGTAGAGTTGTATCATGAGTTTACTGAAAAGCACTGAATTGTACTTACTGTGGTTTAAAGGTTTCAGTGAATTCATCCCATGATCACGTCATTTATCGCAGGTGTGACGAATCAGTTTAATCATGAAAGTGACGTTCGTATCGCGAAACAGTGTTTTATTACACTCTTGATAGGGTTAATGATTCCACTGTTGCTACAGTACTTTTATATTAATCCTCATTCTGCGATGAGTCACCCAACATTAAAGTCTTTATTTTTGCTGGAAGCCACTTTGACATTGGAATAGCATGGGAGCTGCTTGTCTTCCAGAGCCACAAACGTAGCAATGTGCTTGCGCAGTGGAGGATCCTACAAGCTGCAGCATGTCACTGTAGTTTGACCTCAGGTCATGGGGAAGCCCAGCCCCTGTTTTACAGACACTTTAAGGAGAATGCAACCATTATCAGCTTAGACACTGTATTTCATTCTTAGTTTGATCAGATACAATATCATAGATAGCATCTCTGGATGGTGGTAGCCATTTTGTACCTGCTGATGTCATTTCTGTCAGCTTCCAACAGATAACACTCAAGTCTAGGCTGGCATTTTCAAGATATCTGTTGGAGAAGATTTTTATTCCGCCCTTCTTTGTATTTAAATTGCAGGGTTTGGGTTTTTTTTGCTACTGTAGAAGTTTTTTTGGCATCTGCAGCTACTTTTCTTGTTTTATTACCTATGAAATTCAAATTTATAAACGGTAACCGGCGACTAATTCTAAGTTGGATTGGGATCTGTAAACGTAAGATAAACAGCTGCCCGAACAACACCGGACACAGAGTGCTTGCAGAATATTTTCTGGCGTCTTAGTTAATGAAAGAGCACAGCTGTCACACACATAGAGAAGATCTGCTTCTTTTTGTCTTCTCCTTTATTTTCTCTACTTTCACAAAAATTACACAAATGAAAATAAACCGTAGGCCTTTGTTTCTATCATTGAATTTAATTAATGTGCACTTAATATTGTAACTGTATGAGCTTCGGGCCTGCTGCTGTTCACTGATACATGGGTCAGCTGACATCATGTATCCACAGCATGAAAATCTGGTCTTGGATCATTATTTTCCTATGAAAAATTAGATCTTTATTGGAAAACTGGGTAAATGGGTAACCTGTGTGAAACTAAGTGCTTACCCCCTTGTTAATGGAGCTTTCAAAGTAGGTCAAAAAGAAGACACGCTCATGGGTGATGCTTGTTGTGTCTGCACTAATGGATGTTCATGCACCGCATCAGGTGTTTTGTAGTCTAAGGCTTCAAAATGGGTCGTCCAAGACAAAAAGAATGGAACCCGTCAACACTTTGAAACATGGATCGTATTTACGACATTAGTCTTATCTGGCTCTTGCATGTTGCCAGTGTGTAATTATCCATGGCTAACATCACTGCTGAGGATGTGGTTTATCAATAAATCATGTTTTAAAAGAAGTTTGTTTGAAAATCTAAGAGCATGTCTGTGCAGCCAGTGCAGCTATGCATGATTTAATTAAAAATTAACTGACGTGTGTAAAATATCAGAACAGCCGCTGGTCTTGTATGCTGCCTTTGTTATTTGTGCTTTGTTCAAAAGATACAGCAAGGGAAGGATCTTTTAGCTTGCTAATTTACTTTGCTGGTGTGCTCACCAGTGAAATGTGCTCAAACAGACTAGTGCGTGTCTTGCTGCATGTTTGCTTGTGTGCTAAATGATGAACATCTGCCAAAATGTATAACTGTAATCAATGAATTTGACCATAGAATTTCTACTTATTATACAGCAATGGTACCTGACGGTTGGCATGAATGTTTAAATTAAGAAAATGGCAAATTATAAAGAATTTAAGTTGAGAGTTGTGCTGAAGCAACTGAAAAATCTAATTATCCACCTCGACAGTATGTTGCTCACAGCTTCCACTAGCATGAGATCTTGGCTGTTTTTCTTTGCAGCAGGTCAAGTTGTATATCACTCATTCTTCTGCATGGATTACGTGTTATACAATGCATTCTGTGTGCTTGCATGTACATGTGTCTGTGTGGATGATGCATGTCAAAATATAATTGTATGCAATCTAGCCCATGAGCGGTCTTCTGAGGTTGTTAGCCTGTCAGGTAACCATCATCAACATCACAGGAACAAGAGAGTATTGTCTGTTGTACTTTACATTCCATGAAAACATCACCTTCCTCATTTATCTAGAGAGATTTCCTCACAGCAGGTATTCCTTGACTATAAGTTCCCTTTCATCAGCTGTGATGTCTCCAGCATTTGGACCAGAAATGTTGATTGACAGCATTTTGCTCGACTATTTTTATATAGACTTTAAAAACTAATAAGTTAACCTTACTTTAAAAAAGCATGCAAACTGATGGCTTAAAAAAAAAAAGAAAGAAAAAAAGTTGTAGTTTGACATAAGTAAAGTTGAATAGGTATTGTAAGTTGTACTAAATGCTTATCCAGTATAGAAAACTAACACTTTAGTTTCAGTAATTCGGTAAACTCAGTATAGTTACTTACTGATTTAATTTTAAATACTCTTGACTAAGTATAGACTACTTAAAATTGCCATTTCATACAATTTAATAATTTGCCTGACCCTACAGCATGGTCCCCTTTTCATTGCACCAAATGCCCCTGTGTAGGAGGAAATGGCAGTTCACCCTAAAACACTCAAGGTCCCGCCTACCTGGGTGTAAGGTACTCATGCCCATATGGGTGGCAGGTTCAAAAACACAAAATAAGGAGGGAAAAATGGCTTGGCTATTACTATTTTAGCTATGCTTTTCAGTGATGGTTTCGGCTGAAATTTTGGAAAGTTGGGTGAAAGTAAAGTATAAAATCTGGTAGAGCGGGAAAGAGCAACACAAGAATAGAAATTTTATGCAGATAAGACGTTCTGGGATCGAGTTATTAAACTTGGAAGCTTTCCCATGATGCAGTGCTGTTCCAGACATGCGCATAACACTATGATTTATGTCTTCTACTACAAACTCAGGAGAATCAAGTACATTTAACTAGCCTATATAAAATAAGTTTGTAGGCAAAAGTAAAACTACTAAGGAAAGACAAGTTAAAGGACCGACAAAAATTAAGTAAAGTTTTTTATTTCATTTAAGTAAGCACAAAGTTTCTATTTACAGTGTATAGCTGAGTTGTGGTCACTCAAGTTTTCGAATAGGTGATCTTATGGCCATGGGGTTGTGTGAGCAAAAGAGTGTAGGAAGAGTTACTTCATAAGATGCTAGTGAAATGCCAGCAAGGGGGCTAGTCAAAAAGTTCCAAGACTGCACTTAGAAAAAGCAAAAATGGTAACTGATTAAAATCCGGTCAGCATTCCCTTTTAAGATCCCCCTTTTTGCAGCGACACATCACTCCCAGCATTCCCGTCATGTTTAGAGGTCCCCTACTGTCAGGAGTTGAAGCACCACCTGCAGTTCATGTTAAATCTCCTCAATAGTGCCAAAATGGCAACCCCTCATCTTCAACTTTATTTTGGGGAATATAAAATGGTCACATAAAAGGGGGATGGGGAGCGATGAGGGTGTTGTTGCAAGCAAGAACGTAACCTAGCGTGAGCTAGCATGTTGTCATGTTGGAGAATCATTTTGAAAGAGCTCGAGGGTCACACAGGGTCAACTTCATACACATCAGTCATAAGTCATTAGGCTTACACACATTAGTCATCAAAAAAACAAACAAAAAAAAAACAACAACTGAAAAATATCACAGCATCATATTTAGTTTCACTTTGTTATCATGCCTTAAATATCATAATCCGAAACATATCCTGAACAGTAACCACCCCTCTTGAGCACAGAGCAAAGTTTTGTTTGGTCAGCAGGCATATGGAGATAAAGATGCAGGGGGCATCAGATCTATGAAAAAACTGCAGCAAACAGAATTAAAACTCACTTGCCACTCATGTTGATTAAGACATCTTAGCGGGCAGACATGGCACCCCACTGGAGAAATCTCTAAATGTAAAGTTTAGATTGTAGAGATTATTTTTAAAACATTTTAGCTCTTTTAGTTTTGTAGTAAAAAATCATCTTAATATAGGAAAAAACAGTCAGTGTTCATCTCCTAAATCGATATAGAATTAGATCTTATTACCAATCAGCCTAAGTCTGATTCAGCTGCTGTCATTTTACATGATGATTTCCTTTCTCTTTTTTTAAAGTTATGTAGCGTGTGTGAAAGTTGACACTCTCTAAAGAATGTTGCATGACTTTTCTAATGAGAAAGGCCCTGGGTTAGAAAGGGAAAACTTCTGCACACCCTAACAAAGACATTTGTGCCAAAATGTTGTTCCTGGTTGGAAAGAAAAATCACCCAAGGGAGGGAAAAACTGAAGAACTTCATGGTCTTTCTTGTGAATGAAAAATGTTACAGGCATTTCATCAAATCTGTCATCAATGCAACATCAATTTATGACATTTTTTTCAAGTAGTACTTAGAATGCCTGTACACTCTACCTGACCCACATAAATATGCTTCTACTGCTGATGTTATAATTTATAAAATTCTACCATCTATCTTCTCTTGCGCCAAGACGAAGCACAACAGGTTCTTTTCTGTGGGCCTTGGTTTGCGTGCCTGGTGAGGGTGGTAATAATTATTTACGGTGAAGTAAAGAGTTGGCTCCTTCATTATGTGCCAGCTGCTTTTTTATCATGTACTAACACATACCACACCTTTATAATCAAAACAGAGTTACCTAAATTATTCAGCCAGAAAATCATGAGCAGCAGTTAGAAAAAGGCGATGGTGGAGCCTCAAACAACATTGTGGTATCCAGTTCAGGTGTGATCTTGCTTCATAGTTGTGTAATTGCTCTTACAAAATCACTTTTGGATGTTGAGAACAAACAACAACTGTAAACATGGAAACTGATAAAGAAGCCAGCTAATAAAACGTCACTCATCATTCAAGTGACTTACACATACAGCCGGTGTTGAACTTTCACTTCCAAGGTAAAATATCCGAAAACAAATCTATTTATGCTGCATATTTATTGAGTTGTGTTCTGACTTTATTCCAAATGTTTCCCTCAATAATCCTACTCAGAGAAATATATACTTTTATTTGGTAACAGCTTTGTCAGCTGTCTTAACCTTCTGGTGTTATACCAAAGTTCCATTTTAACTTTCTTCACCAGCTTGTGTTTTTATGTCGTCTGTGAACTTCCAGTGAGTGAGAGTTTGTGTCTTGGCAACATTTGTTTATCGCGATATATGGTTGAAAGAGCAGCCCGTTCTCATTCCCAGGTTGTCAAATGCCGACACAATCATCATCAGTATTAGATGCTCATAGCAACTGCTCCACCTGATTCAATAGAAAAATGTCCAAAAAGGGGCGGAGTCAGGGTGAGACTGGTGGGTCACACACAAGAACTCTTACCCAACAAAACGGGAGATTTTTGCCAAATCCAACCTTTTTTCTAAAACAAACCAATAGGTTTTGGTTCCTAACCATGACCAAACTGCATCTGTTTCATAATTAACCATGTATTTATCTTTTCCTACACCTAATGAGGTAGTTGACCATTTCACAAGTTGATCGTTTGTTGAAGTAATGTTGATATTTGACAGCCTGGAACAAGAAAGTTTTGGAAGGAACAAGCCGAGATGAAATGCGTAAGCTAAGAGTGGTTCGAGTCTGCATAGAGCTTTTCACTGGATCGTTGATCGTCGGTGGATCAAGTTGTACTAACAGCCCTTCGAAGTTTTTTGCAGCCCCCACCCCACATTTTTATCTGTTGTTAATAATGATACAGAAACAATTGATTAAAAGGATCAAAAATTAATTTTAAAGCTCAGCAAAAAACTTTTCCCCCTCAGTTTGAGAATTTCCAAACAGTGGCTGTGATAGTTAATCTAAATGTTTGTGAATGAGTCACATCATGTTTCTAATTTGTACATCATGTGGCTGTCAAGGAAGTGACTATACTCCACATTATTTAGATACTGCTATTTATAGCACACTTGGAACATTCAGCTTTAAAAATGATTAAAATAACCACTGAAATCCTTTTAATTAGTCTAACTTAGTAAGACCAGGACAGAGCAGACAGCGAGTTTATAATGATGACATAATTCATATTTAAATGAACAATCAGTCTCCAGTTGCAGCAAGTTGAAGAACAATAGAACTGTTCTTCAAAAGAACCCACAACAATCATTACTGCAAAAGAGCAAAGTAACACAGAGACCACTTAAGCTTTTAAGCTTGGTTCCTTTATGGTGGTTTAGTAAAAGTAATATTACTTTACTGACGTTTACATTGAGATCAAACTTTGTTTTTTGTGTTGCAATAGAATAATATTGCCATGAAATTATAGGTTTTATGACGGTAATTGAAGCAGATCTCAGTTCAGCACCTGGTAACTTGGAGATGTGACACAGTCTGGACTCATGTCAGGCTCCTCATACGACACGCTGGTGAGCAAAGATGTTCACACTTTGCTAATTACAGTAATTTGTTGTCATTCAATTGTTACTCAACAGCAAGTCAAGTTGTTGAGCGATGCTTGAATGCTATTTACATGACTGTTCCAAATATTATTAGTAATCCATCCTGAAATTTGCTTAAAAACTATGTGACCAACAAAAACAAAACCTCTCAACTTAAACTGAAATCTCTCTTCATTAGCAATATATTACAGTATGTTGTTATAGTGCTGTGTGCTGTACAACAGTGAAACAGAAGAGTATCTGCAGAACACAAGCACACATCTGGACAAGTAGTCCAATTACTGTAGCATGAACTGAGCTTTATGTAAAATATTTCAATGTCTTGAATATTCCACAATCAAACAAATAAAGTCTGCAGGCTTGGATTGTTGTTGGACTGTTAAGCCAATGAAACAAATGTAGTTTTGTAATCACTCGCTGTAGTGGAAAATTTCCTGGCAATAAGGCTGTTTGGCATTTTCTCCTGAGTTTTTCGGTTCTTGAGAGATTTTGTTCATCTCTCTTGCAAGATTGTCTGATTTAAACTAATGACACGGTGGCAAAAGAGGCAAGAGATTTTGTGCTTTGCAACCCAACAAAACCCCCAAATCCCCCCACCCCCCCATCAAAGAGACCATACATTATGTTTGCCGTTGATGTAGCATTGTGCA
>JAQLOL010000006.1:12115789-12134122 GCA_029783665.1 Naso thynnoides
ACATGGAGAGCGTGTTTGTGTGTGTGATAGTTGTGTGTGTGTGTGTGTGTGTGTGTGTGTGTGTGTGTGTGTGTGTGTGTGTGTGTGTGTGTGCGTGTATGTGTGGGGGGGTTATCTTGGCCAGCCCCTGGTTGACGCTTGTTCACCCCTTCTGTCTTGCTCCGCCTCGCATGAGTCTTCTCCTAAACATGTGTGCAGCTGTCAGCTGGCAAGTGTTTGTGTGAGTGTGTGTTGTGCGTGCATGCATACGTGCGGTTGGACACAGATCAGTTTTCATATTTCAATTAGTTTTTCCCCCTGAGGACAATGAAGTTGCAAAAAATTACCAAATATACAAAGACAGTGATTATTTCTTTTCTTCTAACTTCACTTACAATCAGCGTTGCAGTAAACCAGACATGAAAGTTGTAAAAAGTGACTGAGTTTGTACAATGGAACAGTTTTGCACTCCTGTGGAAGATGAAAGAGTTCAGATAAAGGTGGTTTCTTTTCAACCTTGGCATCACAATAAACCAGTTATATTGTGCCTAAATGTCTTAGCTTTTTATGTGTTACCATTGCTTATTATCGAGTTTGTGGTTGCAGGTTTTCTTTATCAGCTCGTGGATCTTTGCAAAATAGTGCCTCAGGTGTTTTTGTAGCAGCAAAGACAGACTGAATTTCAGCCTGTTTATTAGTCAGAGGCAAAGTTGATAATGTCTCTAGTGACAACATCTGGTAGTCACATGAGAGAGTTGTTGGCTCAGTCCATAGAGATGATCACTGCTGTCTCCTTGTCGTACTGTTTCTTGTAAAACATATTAATCAACACACAACCGGACGCCAACTCTGCAAACTGAGCCATAATCAAGTTTGTATCTTTAATGCTTTTTTTTCTCTCATTCTCTCTCTTTTCTTAGCTTCGGCTCCAAAGTTAAAACCAATGAAGAATCCAATAATAGTGGACGAGGGAAGCAAGCTCACAGTAAAGTGTGAAGCAACAGGAAACCCTCAACTCACCTACAGATGGTTCAAAGATGGCAACGAGCTGAAGAAAAGCAAAAAAGTCCGAATAAGGAACAGCGTGTGAGTACAAGTCACCTATGTCCTGTAAACCTGTAACCAGAGTAAGATGAAAAGAGTCAGAGCTATTCTAAAGTCACAGCAAGGTTGCTCTGATCAGCAAAATGTGCTGATGCAGATTTTCAAGAAACTCATTCAAAAATCAATATCAACATAGAAATTGAGTAGAAAGGTTCTATAACATGAGTTTATGTCTTTACTGAAATGTGATGTAGTCATTTACACTAAGCCAAATCAATTTATAATCTCTTTTTGTATCTATGTAACTTTTTTATACAACTTCAATTCAGCACATTCACAAATAACCACTCATCAAATTTTGCCTCATGACGTACAACCAGTGGCTAATGTTTGCTAACTTTAGCTACGCATGGTATAGAACTGACCTTACAGGGTCATTTTACTGACTGCTGACAACTTGTGCTACTGTTACATGTAGATTAAATTACCTCATGCCACAGGTTACAGTTGATAGTAAAGGCTGACATATACACACAATACCGTGCACGATTGTTCTTTCCTGTTTTGTTCCATGGGTTTATTATAAGAACTGAGTGCTTCGCTTGAAGATGGAACCCCTTTGTTTGAATGGAAAGCTGTAAAATATATATTTCAATGTGGTTATCAAATGACACGTAACAGAGGCAGGATGTCTAATGAACTTTATTCCAAATATCAGTGCCCTGAATGGTAAACACTTCATTTACTACCAATTAAATAATGGGCTGCCTTCTTCCGGACAAACTATGTGATAACACCATTTTAAATTACTAGTCCAAGCATTTTTTCCAGCCTTAAAATCAGTTTTAATATCTGCACTTATCGGTGAAAATGTACGCCAATTCTGATATATCTGCAGTAGGCCAATATTGACCAAGTATATCGGCAAACCGATATATCGGTCGGACCCTAGCTGTAATTGACCTTAATAGCTGTGGGAGACTTGAACTTTTCATATGCTGTTCCTTTAATATATCCATGGTCATGTTCCACTCAGTGACATACATTAAATAAGCAACAGCGAAAGGATCTTAAATAAACTATTGTAGAGAAATCTCCAACTGATGTAGGCATTTTGACGCAGCTTAGCTGTAAAACTATACATTTTATCAAACTTGGTAGTTTTAACATTGGGTCCCATGTGTTTTTATTGTAAGCAGTTCTCCCCTGTGAAATTTGGCTGCAGAATAAGTGAGCATGTATTGCTATAAAAGCAGAGCATTGTTGCCATGCTGCTGCTTGCCCTGTTGTCTGCCTCTCTGTTCCCCATGTTTCCACTTGTTGCGTTTCCATGCTTATTTCCTCCCTGCCCTGATTCCCCTGACTCAGCTGTGCGAGTGTTTTCTCCCACAGCAAAAACTCCAGACTCCAGATCAGCAAAGCAAAACTGGAGGATTCTGGGAATTACACATGTGTGGTGGAGAACCAACTGGGAAAGGACAACTCCACTGGCACTGTTAACGTCCAAAGCAGTGAGTACCAACTCCTTAGCAACAAGTGAAGTGGCACAGATATGCATCATTATTGTTGTTGTTCTGACTGTTCTCATGCCAAATGAAAGATCAGGAGGAGCCATCGCAAATGGGCATGTAACAGTGGTAACATGCATGAAGAACAACTGTCCACACATGTGGTTGTGGGCCCATTAATCAGCAGAACAGTACATTGTACTTGGAGGTGAAAGGAATTTAAATGCACTGTATGGTGTGATCTCTGTTTTTTTCATTCATGGCAGCCTGCTGGTTATGTGAAATCCCACAAAGCTACACTGCACAGTGCCTTTGACTGTCGCTAGCGCACAACAAAAGCAGCAGAATATAAAGTATAAAATCTAAAACATAGCTCGACAGAATATGAAAGATGTAAAAAAGAAAAGAAGGAAAGAGTGTGTGATAGAATCTAACAGGCTTGTTCAGTAGGGGTGCATGTGCATCGCTGAGTTTTGCAAAGTACTGTAGCAGATGAAAGAGTTTCGGTAACAGCTGCTTCCATTTGGTGGGGTGGTGAGTTTGTGTTTGTTCCAAGCAGTGCGGGAAGTGAGTGTGGGGCTGCTTAGGGTAGTTTGTTTTCTGAGTGGATGAAGCCAGTTTAAATATAAGGTGATATAATTCTTCCTGATCTGCCTTAATCAAGAAACGATTTGCTGTGTGGTTGTGGACTGTTAGTGAAGCATGCGAGGGTCATCTGGCACACATGACTTAAAAACTGCTTGATGTTTAGCCATCACTCGTTGTCCTTGCATTCAATTTCAGGCACAGTATTCGCTACCCTCTCTCTGTTCATATTTGTCAAGGCCACCTTTTAGTGCTATTGTTTACAGTTTGCAGACTTAAGCTGAGTGGCAGAAGCTCTTTTCAGATGAAGAGAGGCCCATTGTGTTTGAAAACACAGAGATTCTCAGTGGTTCCAACATGCGAGTTTTATCTCCAGCAAACAATTGTGCAGAGGAGAAGTCATCCATCTTGTATTTAAATGGGTCTGTGCACTGCCTCTTATTTACAGACATCTAAAAAGCTTGAATGAGTTTTATAGCCCGATCGTGTGACTTATAATGCACGCTTTGTTATGACACCTGGCTTTATTCCAGTGCAATGATATATTTCTTTTTTTTTCTTTTTTCTTTTTTACTCCCGGGTGTGCACTATTTCATGGGTCAGTGACGCAAGATTCTGAGCCTCAGACATAAGGTGCTAACATTTATGAAAAATTAATTTGATGAATGGTAATCACTGAGAAACAATCACGCTTAATTGCAATTACATAAATCTGGTTAGTTTCTGCTCTACACCCTGCAAAGGTCGGGGGAATCCCTGGTGGTAGCACCTGTTTGCCTCAGTATTTAATGAAGGCTTATGAACATGTGACCACAGGACCATGAAACTCTATATGATGATCTTAGCAGGCATAAGTGCTTGTAATGCAGCAATATCAAAGGAACTATACTGTTACAAGGCAATGAAGTAGAAGGTTGAGACGTACAGTAGCCACGATGGATAAAACATGACTGAGCAATGATCCATTACAAGACACTGTTTTCACTTAAAGCACAGGCTGTTTAAAATCAGTAAAGCATGATATACCTCCCCCACATCTGGTGTAAAATATGCTAGTAGTTATAGTCAAACATATGTACTGTATATATTTGCACACACTGCATTGAAGCTGATGCACGTTTGCACATTTCTGAGCAATTGTGTATAAGCATCTGTGTGTGTTCTTTGCGCGGCTGTCTGTCGGCACTGTCGTTTCCTTGCATCACTCCTGGATGTTCAAACAAAGGCATCACTGTGAGTCCTATCAGGTGCAGTGATCATCAGATGTCTGTCTCTGAGTGTTTGTGCATGTGCAAAGGTGTTTGTTCGCCGTTCAATAAAAAAGTGCCATTGTGTTACAACATCACGCCTAGTTCCGTCATGCTTCAGGGAAGAAGGCAAGACAGGGCGAATCAGGGGTGGTATGTCCATAGATGGAGGGAGGGCTCCGCTGTGACTGTGCTTGTCAATAAAAGGAAACAACAGCTCACAGTGCACGTCGCTGTGATTACTAAAAAAAAAAATGCTGAAATCAGCAGATATTAAGAGTAAAAGGACATACTGCATTTGCAGAGAATGTTTCTGACAACAAATGCCATCCGAAACAGGTTGCTTTTGAAAAAGAAAAAAATCAGTTTGAACCAAATGTGCTTTTCACTTGGTGTTGATGCAGAGTGCATGTAATTCACTTAGATCCAGAGCTGCTTCATTCTAAGCTAATAAGAGGAATGGCTATTGTGTTAAAGTGCTGCAGTGGAGTATGCTTGTATGCTGCAGTATGTTGCCGAAGCAGCATGTAGCTGCAGTATTATCTGTGTATGTGTGCCTTCTAGGGAGAGCAAGGGGAGGGGTGCAGATGTAGATGGACAGAGAGAGAGCAAAAGAGGAAGAGAGCGTGAATAAAGGGGGGGATTACAAAATGAGGGAATGCATGACAGGAAGCAGACAAAGACATTAGAGGGAGAGAGTGAGAGGGGGATACAGCTTAAAGGAAGGAGAGACAGACAGTGAAAAGTATGAAGGGGAGGAAGATAAGAGCCTGCTGTGTTGCAGAGAAGTCTTTCACACCCATTTTTGAATGCAGCTAGTGCTTGCTAGCTTTGTCCAAGGCACCTTCCTACTCTATCTGATGTCTACAGTCAGATGCTAGAGCATGTCCTTTTCTACCTGTGCCTTAGCTATCACAGTATTTGGCATGCAGGCACACTAGTACACCTGGAACCTACTTTCACAAGTGTGAAGCCTCAGAGGATAATGCAATCATTGGAAACAGTTGCCGTCACACAGATAAAAAATGCAAGATCATAGGTGATAATATCAAACAGCAGCTCAGCACAGAAGCATCATGGTAAACCTCACAGCAAGAGAGAATGTAGCACATGGCTGTGCCTGCCTGCTGTCTGTTCTGGGAAACCATCACTCAGCTCCACCACATGGTGAATGCAGGCCACCACAAGCTCAGCCGCTCACACAGACTCCTGCACTGTGCCAGTCATTGATTCGACTCATAGTTGTGTTCGTGTGAGGTGGAGGTTTGAAGTAGCTCTTGATTTATATTTTTCTTGGCTTTAACTTGAGGGGAAGGGGGATCTTTTGTAGACTGTTGCAAGGAATTTCAGCTCAGCCTAACACAGCAAAAACATCTTCGTTAACGAGTTTGAACATAGGTCCTTTCAGTTGATATGCATCGCTTTAAACAAGTAAGGAGTGCCAGACAAACCTGAAATGTAGCCCTGAGGTGTGATTAAATAGGAGTTGCCTAAACAGTCTTAAAATAAAAAAGTCATAGTTCAGATTATCATTATCAGGGATTGGAGGATCCCTGCTATATGAAACGAAAACACGTTAAATAATTCACATTAAAGCTGGTTATTACCTGAATATATTTATGCAGCAAGACAAATGCAACACTTGCAGCTCTGAGCCAAGATGTGAATGATGGCGTGCAAACTGCCTTGGGTGGGAAAAAATAAACTGTGCATTCAAGGCAGGACCTAAACTCAAAGTGAATCTCTCATGCATTTTAAAGCATGCAGTGCTTTCTCTGACACAATGATTGGACCTGTGTGGGGATTTAACTTGTGCACTTTTTGCTTGACCGGTGCAAGAGAAATGCACACTGTCAGCTGATAGAGTGCCAGTGACTGTATAATTATTCAGCACAGATGGTTGGATGTTTTGCTGACTTGAATGTTTAAGTTGCGGGTTGTCAGTGTTTCAGGCTCAAGACTCATTTGATCCGCTCTCCTTCTCTAAAGCTGCTTTTTTTTGCAGCTTTGGAGAAACATGGCATCAATCAGTGGAGCAATTTTGACATTCTTCTCTGAACACACAACACTTTCCTCTATGTTTTATTGTTTGTTATTTGCCAGCTTGGGCATTGTGACAGAATGCATAACTGTACACAGCATGTGTGCGAGTGTGTGTCTCCTGGTGGTCTGGAATATCATATGTCCTTTTAGCAGTTTCTGTAACAATTGCTGCTTTTTCCAGCGTGGTGTTTTCAGCTTAATGCCCAACCCCCAGTGCAGAGGACCTGGGACCATTTGTTGTCCATTTGGTCTGACCTCTACCCTGTAATCAGTCTGGCATGGAAAGAGACCTGCTGGCCTTCTGCAGAACGGTGTAGTATATCATTGACTGTTTTCTATAAGGCCAGTGTGAAGGAGCAACACCAGTCAAAGTTTGCTTGGCTCCACGTGGCTTCAGATTAAGGCCTTCCATTATCCTACAGGCTGCTGTGTTGTGATAAGCGCCTGCGAGGCAGCCATGTGTCTGCAGGCTGCAGGTCACATCCTTGGGGGGTGCTGTGCACAGCTCCGCTGAGAGAGTGTGTGAGCGTCCAGGAATGTGTTGATGGAAATCACAGCTGAACATATGATTGCTCCAACCTCAGCAGTCATACTGGGGCCCACCAGCAACAATTTCGCGCATGCATGCACGCGGGCCACACACACGCACACACTCACACACATCTCCACATATACATACGAGCACACATGTGCACATACCTTTGCATGTTTTACTTTCCATTCTGAGTCAAAGAGAGGCATCGTTTGCATGAAAATAAGCCCAACTAATTTAAATAGAAATAAAAAAATTAAAGCTTTGACCTGCTTCAGCTGAGTGGACAAACATCAGCTTAGCATCTCTGCAGCATCATCATGAGTTGAGATGAAGACTTGACCTAATGTTGCTTCTTGGCTCCTTTGACTCCATTGGTTGAATCTTTGCTTAAAGCTGAGGTAGGCAGTTTAATTTTGGTGTCATCGGGCAAAAATTCCATAATAACCTTTCAGCATATTGTAATTCAGGTGATCTGAAAGAGCGCTACACTTCTGCACCTCTGCTTTGCTCTGTGTTCAGGCTTTAGAAAATGAAGACCATGACAGGCACTTTTTGGCCAATCACAGTCATTTCAGAGAGTCCCTATTGGTTTTTCTATGCTTTGCCTCTTAGTCGCAGGTGACAACGCTACGAGGTGATTAGGTGTTTAAACAAGTGATGTGCCTTACGCTCTAAATCTGGCCTCTTGCGACTTGACAAGCTGTCAGCTGGCTTGAGTCGGGCTGAGACAAACCAGTTTACCGCCTCAACTTTCCCTGCAACCATTTTGTCACGTCATGAATCTTTAGTGCTGGACTTAAAAGAGAGAGCGACAACAAACAAAATGAATGTGAGCAGGAGCAAAAACAGGGAGGGGAGGGTGCAGTGGAGCTGAATGAACATACTTTCCGCATTGCACGTCCGTGGGCGACTATGGGCTCAGACGGTCATGCGGGCTGAGAAAGCAGTTAAATTCATACTGAAAACAAAGATAGGTGATATGCAGTGTGAGCTTTGAGAGGTGGCAACAGAGTACAAGCTTGACCTAAAAAGGATTTTTGACAACAAAGACTAACAGGTGCCACACTGAGTAAATCTTGGTAGGGAAAAACTTATGAAAAAGAAAGTCAGTGTTGCTGTTAAAATAACTGGACTGGAATGTGGAGCAACTGATTAAACAATAGAGCACGCACAGTGCACACTGGCGGAAAGTATAAAAAGGGCTTTAGGCGTTTTATTCTACACCTAGCTTGATTTCCAGATTGCCTGCCCCAGCTTTAAGCATCTCTGCACTATCATGGTGTTTTCAATTAGTGAAAATATGGACTTGACTTTATGTTGCATTTTGGTTATTTTGGACTCCAACACAAACCATAGTTGAAGTGAGTTGAGTTTGACTTTAGGCCAAAGCAGGGAACGGAATTTTTTATTGCATGCACAGTTACAATTTATTCGTAAAAATATTTGTTAACGCAATCCCTTAAAGAATGAAAGAAATTAAAGAATGAAATGGTTTTATTTAGTGGCGATTTGGCACTGCTGTGTCACTTTTTTAAGGGACCTAAAATGCTCCAGAAAACCGGGCCAGCAGCAGAAAAAACATCTTTAAGTGATAATCAGCGCATTTTGCACTTTTAATAAGCAATAAAATCATCAATTTGCCATTTCCAAAAATTCACGAAATTGTGCTGCACATACTGTATTTTCCATCAGAGCTAAAAAGACTCTTTAACCATGTGCTTAACTATTTCAAATTAAGCACAGTTGTTAAAGCAGATGTATTGAATTTCAGGCTTCAATGGCCTCATATCCTGAGCAAATAGAGATCTTATCTTTGTAAATATTTTTTCTAATCTATTTTTCTGTGTAGTGTTAGTAGAAAAAATAAAAAAGGCTTTCAGAAGTTTAACTGTCACGTGTCATTTCAGCCTATAAACAGGTGAAAACACGTTTAATGTCCAGTGGTTGGGTTCATCCCTAAATCTAGCTAAAGATGGAGGCGTTGAGGGTGGAGACACACACGATAAAATGTATCAAAAGATGTTATGATACTCTTTGACTCATGTTTTACTCATTATGATTCAGTAACCTCTTAGCATTAGAGTGGAAAGCCATTACTTTTCTGTTTTTTCGTTAATGTTAAATGTTACAGAGCCCCTAAACAAATAAACGCCCACAGCTTTTTCTGTTTTCTTCCAGTAAGTTTTCATATCTGTCCTACGTAAGTAAAACATTACAGTAAGTACTTCTTTGAACTGGAATAAACAACAACTTCCTTTGCTCCTTCTATGTCTATCTAATCTGAGTTGCAAAAACAAAACCTACGTACTTAATCTTACTACGCAAGCGACAAGATAAACTCATCTCTAATGACGCTAAAGGATGTTAGTTGTGGTCGTGGCTGAATGTGGAGCATCTGCACGCTAGTCAATTCTATTGATTGCTGTGGGTAAGCAGCAGCAGCAGCCGCCATGTCTGAGAGGAATAGGCCCTCACATCTGCCAAGTGTTCCGATTTACAGCCCAGTGGAGAACAGCTTGTCAAATTCTGTGGATCGAGCTGCAATGCTATTAGTCATGCCCACTTTTTTAAAAAAATTATCCGCGGTCTTGATGTGTGGACAGGCATTCCTCCGAGGTGGCCGTATGATTGCACCACCATCTCAAGTCTTGTCAGTTGGTGGGTTCGAGCACAAAAAAAGGATCCAGGTTTGGCTCTGTGGAGTAGGATGTTGTAATCTAAGAGGCACACAAGACATTGTTAGCGTGGACTCTGATGGTTCCAAATAATGCTGAATGCTTACAAATTATGCAAGGAGTTGATCCTGATCTTGGCTTTTGGAAGCAAATCATGAGCATCTGCATGGTAAAAAACTGTGTGTGTGTGTGTGTGTGTGTGTGTGTGTGTGTGTGTGTGTGTATGTGTACAGGCTCCCCACAGCACAAACGAGAATGTGAAAAAGATGAAAAACACTCATTGTAAACCTCAAAATATTAAAAATAAATACTCAGTACTGTCTCAACACACAGCTTAAAGCTCATCAATCATTTCACTTTTTTCACAGTCCGTGCTAAACCTTTTTCAGCTGAGAGGATTCTGTTTGTTATTCCATCTGACATCACCCCTTACCTCAGGACAGCTGGCGCGCGTCAGAGTTTAGAACTTGTTTTGAAGTTCACCCACAATGATGTTTAGTTGCTCAGGCAGTCACAAAATCGTCACTTCACCCACGCCGCATTTTGTTTTTGTTTATTGTCAGGTCCTTTCTGTTAGTCGACAACATCTTGCACATTGAAAAGTTCCAGAGTAAACTGAAGAGTTTATGTCACGAACGGATGAACACCCACAGCATCATAAGCACACATCATGCGGCCGTTCAAGCAGCACTGAGCCATAAGGGCGTAACATGTGATGTGGTAAATGTTACATACAGCTAAGGACTGAGGAGGACTTACAACATACACTTTGAAAGCTTCTAAAGGCAATACAAATAAAAAAAGATATACTAATTAACAGTGAATAATAAGCAACTTGTTGAAAATCATGCTTGTGATGCCTGTAAGGAAAGGGACAGCTTCATGTTTTGGCTACTTTTTCGGCATCTCAGTGTTTATATATTCATAAGCATCGAAGCCGTTACAAGTGTGTTTCGATTATACATGTCGTAGTTATTACATTTGAGTTAGCTTTAAGCCTTGCAATTGATTCTGCAAGTCACTGGAACATACCTGTACAGATTGAACACCATTCAGCCTAAGGTATTCCCTCGTTTTGACGAGTCCTCAACACAAATTCTCTCACAGGTGTTCAGTTGAGTTGAGATCAGGTGGCTGCGAAGTTCTTAGCATATGCTAAACCAATACTCATCATACTCATCAAACAATTCAGTGATCCCGTTGGTAGGGGTACCTTATCTCGGAAAAGATATTCACAACAGGATTGAAATGTTACATCGTAGGATAAAAACCCAACCAATAGTTTTTCCTTAAACCTAACCAAGCTTAATTTGGTGTGTAAATGTAACAAAGCTGCATGGTTTCACAATGCTAATTGTGATACTTTTTTTAACCCTGACCTAGTGCTTTTTTTTTTTTTTTTTAAACCTAACCAAGAACTTTTATTACCCAAATCCAACCAAAGTGCGACCAAAAGACTTTGGACACCTCGGTCTGTGTTAGAGGCCAAGAGGCGTTAAAAGTGGCGATACTTAACAAGCTGGGATGAGAACGTGCTGGTAAATCAGATCACTGAGAGTCAAGCATTCAGGCCTGTTACATTCTCTCACTGAACGCCCACATGCACACACTTTTTACACATTGCTGTAGATCGGTGCTTATGGTTTTTGCATCACTGCACTCTTCGATGTGCATTCCTCTTTGCACTACTGAATAAATGCATACACCCTACTGTAAGACCACCTCTGTTCTGTCGACTAACAGTTCTTGCTGACACAGTCTGATTACCTTCTGCATTGAAATTCTTGTTGTTGGGGTTTTTTTTGTTTGTTTAGTTTTGTTTTTGACATGGGCATCACATTCCACGACTGAAATTTTCTTTATTTACTGATGTCTTTCTCGTTAAATTAAATAAAGTTAAACACACGTTTCTTTAGTCACTGTCCCTATTTAAACACTTGAAGCTTTTTGTCATCAGGCCCCAACAAGAATCCTCCCACTACTAAATGGTTTCTTCTTGCCTAAAATCTGAATCATCAGGGCTTACTCAGAATTTGTCCACATGCCTTGGAGCATGATCAGATTTAAATTGCTTTATTGTACCATGCAGTGCACCTGTGTGAAAGCATCTGAATTCATTATGTCTCTCCACTCATTTATGCAGGTTTTTCCTTGAGTTTGCCATCCGTCTGTATGTCAGCAACTCATCGCTTGGTATGACTTTTTGCTTTGACATGTATGTGCTATTGTGTTAGAGATGAGGCAGCTGTTGAATCCTGTCATTATCGGAAACGGAGAAAAAAACGAGTAAAAGACATTAAATAAAAGTTTTTCAAAGCATCATTATGTTCCACTTGCTCTCTTGAGTCGCTGTAATCCCATCGATCCGACGTGATAAGTGGGCGCCCTCAATGAAATCTTTGCAAAAACAGCCAAGTTATTGAAAATCACAACACATCTCACTTCTTAGGATATCCAGTAATCTCACTGTGTTATGTGGGACAGTTAAGCCCTCAGTGTGAATGAGTGAGGATATTGCTATGTGTGTGGAAGGAAGCAGCTGTTACACTTGAAGAGCTGAGTGATGTGAGCAGGAGGTGACATGAGGTTTTGCTGTGTGCAGGGCTTTGTTAACTCTTCCAGGGCGCGGGACACAAACTTATCTGAGTCTTCATTTAATAGCATAATAAAAGATTCCCTTTCAGGCCCCCTCAGCTGTCCTGGTGGTCTTTCCCCGATGGTGACCTCGCGTACGGGTGACTGTCATGCCAAAGAACTAGCAAGAACTGTTTGTTAATACTTTTAAGGGGGGGTGGGGGATGGGGTATTGCCTTAAAATGTTTCATTGCATCATAAAAAGCTGAGTTGCTCTGAGTCAGTAATAATTTGCAGTTGCTTGGAACTAAAGTGAACAAAGTCAGCACACGAAAACAGGTCTGTGAGTTAACTATTGCTCACTCACATCAAACAAAAACCCCTGCTCCTCCTATTACTTTGCATTTTTCAGAATTAGACATAAGTGATCCTGGCCGTCTTTGTGCTTTTTCAAAGTTTACTTTTAGCACAAGAGAAACATATACTTACCATACCATTGCTTTAAGCTCATGAGAACAGTACTATAGTTTGGTTGTCACAGCTGGCTCTTCTCCCAAAACCTCCTATTACCCCATCATGCTGCTTCCTTTTGTTGGTGATTTTGCAACTGTATTCATCACATCAAGTCTGTTTGGGGTGAGTAAGTCCTTTCCCGGGGATTCTGCATGAGTAGCGGGTAAGGAGTGTGGAAGTCATTTCACACTCACTTTAATCACTGATACACAGAGTTCATCCTTTAGTATACAGAGAGCCTGCAGCCTAACAAAACAGCAGTGCTCCGTTGCCCATTTTTTCAGGACATACAGCGAGTGTGGGTGGTGTGTGTTTGTGTATATGGAGGGCTGCAATGCACGCACACACATGCACACACAAGCACACACACACACACACAAATGCAAGCCCAGACTGTGTGCTTTCTGGCTTTTGGGGGAATAGCGGAGGGGAAACCTTTCGCCCCAGCAGCTGGCCACTACTGTAGCTGTGAGCACAAGACCCAAATATGGAGCTGTGGTATATGTCTCTGTATCTGGTACATGGTTGAAAAGTCTGCCCTTCCTCAGAAATGAGGGCCAGCTGTTGAAGATGAAGGGCAATGAAGAGATATGAATGTCTCAGACTTTGTCCTTTTAAAGTGGTAAATATCATGTCATGAAACTAATATATATAGTTATTTTCTATATTTTGGCAATATGCGGTCGCTGATGAGGTTTCTGCATGTGATGGCCTCTTCTTTGTCTCTCCCTGCTGAGTCCTTGTTCTTTCTTTGCCAAATCAGCTGCTTCTTCAAGTGTCCTTGCTTTTGTATCCTGCAGACAAATCGTAATTGTTGGTGGAAGCAGTCATTACTGCAGAGGCACATAACTTATAAACTCACATATGACACTTTTCCCCCAGATATCCATCTAAGAGCTCCTGTATTAACAGATATATGTAGAAAATAAAGTCATCCAATGAATTGCTTAAAATTAATGTTATAGTCTGAAAATTTTCAATGAAATTTAGTTCAGTTTTAACAGAGAGCTGGGCATCTTCTATGGGCTGTGTGTTATCAACTGCTCTTAATAACCAGCCACCATTGGAACAATGACATGGCACTATGCACAACACACACTTAAGTTAAATAATCCAAAGCATGTAGTTTGCAGTTAGAGTCCACCTTAAAGATCATTTTGAGAGTATCTAACTTCTGTATCATGTTGTCTTTCTGGTATAAACAGGATATACAGCTGGGACAATATGTTAAAAAGAATTTCATCAGATCATTGAAGAGTGGGATTGTAATAAACGTGGTGGATTATAGTGATACAATGAGAGATACAGAGTTAGCGGCTAACATTAGCCGTTTTACTTTCATGGAAGATCACTTGCCTCCATCATCACGCCTTTTACCAGAGCAGAAACAGCAGGAGGTGGTGAAGGGGGACGAGGGACGGCAAGAAAGTGTTGCGCTTGGAGTAAGGCCGTATATGCTTAAGCCTTTGGCCCCTGTCAGCAGCTGATGATACTGTTGGTGTAGATTGCTCTGGGCAAGATGATGAAAGTGATATGACTTTTTTTTTAACAGGAAGAAAATGTGATTAGAGTTGGTTTATAAAAATATAAGAAACTGATTTTTTTTTAATCATTTCAGGTGGACTTTCAATAAAGCTATCATCATGAAAAAAATCAAAATTTTCCTCTAACTATGAACAGGCATTCCCTCATTTTATTTATTTAATGTGTACATTCCCGATGATAATCCCCTGTGCAGTGGCAAAACAGCACCATTTAACATAAGCAAAGTGAATATGTAAACTATTTTTCAGTACAAACCAGCGTCAAATATTTGATTTTATAGAGATAAAAATGCAGAGGTGCAAGACGCCCTCTGTTTGTCACTAAGCAGCTTCAGCTGATCAAACGTCTTGCTAAATGGCACTTCAGCAGCAAATGCTAAAGAGTCAGAAGACCGTATTTTGACAGGTTGTTCAGCCTGGCCTTAAGTTTCAAATGTGTCACCTTCAAGTCACAAATCTGCTTCTCTGACTACTCCACCACCAGTGTTGCTGTCTGTCTGCTGAGTTTGAACAAAATAATGCACCTAGTTGAAAGGCTCAGAAGTGGATGACCATATGTCCTGAAAACATGGTGGATTTTTTGTTTTAAACCAAGTGTTTCAGTGATTTTAATTTTTGGTAATTAACGTCAACAAACGTCCCTGCAGGCCTAAGTTGACAATATCACTGAAAGTTTTCTGCAGGGGTTTCCTTTTCCTCCTCTTCACCTTCTGCTACTTTATGCGATTGTAGTGGCCCTGCCTACCAGTTGGGAAGATGCAAGCACAATGACGCAGTGAGCAATAGTTTCTCAGGTCACCGTGTGAAAATGAAAGCAACAGACATCCTTAGGACGCCACGCTGAGCCTGAGCTGCTTCTGAAAAGACCAAGCAGAGAACAGCCCTGTCTGGAACTGTGCCGCAGAAAACACGTGTCACTTTGTTGCCAGCTGCACGCATTCTGGTGCCTACCAGCAGCCACACCAGCACCAGTTTATGCACCCGCACCATACCCTGCCCTTTCTGGTGCACTTTGCTTCTTTTGCCGTGCATGAGCAGCTGTTGTGCAATCACACACACTGGGCTGCTCTTTGATTTCACTTCAGCGCTGAGACGATTGAAGCAGGCAAGACCAGGCATATCAGCTATGTGACTGAAAAATGGTAATAGGAGACAAGAATATAAAAGAAGACACACTGGTTGTGGCGGTGGCAGTCTTGCTGGAGAGTGGGTGGTAGATTAATGTTCATGGCAGGCTCCATTTTGTTCATTTCTAAACATTCCTGTTCCATACTGAGGGTGTTTGAATTGTGGATAATTTTCTATTGTAAAAAAAAAAAGAAAAAAAAAAAGCTTTAAGTGCACTCTGATTCATAATGGGCTCTTTGGTGCATCCTACCTACAGCAAATAGTAATTTAATTCCTCTTTGAGTATTTGACATGAAATCTCTTTCGTGCACTTTCACACAAAATGCTTAAAGACACAGATGCTGGATATTGTAGTTGATTGGCTGTGCCTTAACTGTATATGTGGAAGAAGGTGCATGCTCGTTTTTGTTGGCTTTGGCAAGCTGGAATATTTTCCAACTTAAGATCCTGTCGACAAGCCTTCTTTTCTCAACCCTCCTCTTCTTGCATTACTCCCATAATATCCATCTTTTTTTTGTCTTCTGTCTCATTTGTTTCTTTTCTTTCCTTTTCTTTCATCCCTGCTACTTTTGTCTGCACTTGAGGTACTGTCAAAATACATCACAGCTCTAAATCTGAAAATGAAAACATAGATTGCATGTAATTAACGGCAATCATATGAGAAAGTATCAGTCTTTCATAAATATAAAAGCAAATGTTTACGTGAAGCAGATCCATTGTAACAATGCAATCTGTGCAAGCAAGGTCTGACATTTATCTTGCTTTGTTATTGCTGTAATTTGTCTCCCAAAACTATAATAGCACTATTCAATACCACGACTCCTGCAATATAAATAGCTAAAATAACACAAAGTCTATTTTGCTTTCCTTTCATGCATGCATCATCTCAGCCGTCAGCGCACAACCTCTTTCACCACATCAGTCCCTCAGCTGTCAGCAACTTAATATTGAAGCAAAACCACACTCACTAATTTGGTCTTCTGTGTCGTATCCTTATCTGTTTATCTAATTTCTTTCCCTCCATCTAGAATGGCCCATTCTCTCAGAGTTACAGAGAGGAACAGAGTGTAGTGCACATGAGTGTAAGAATGCATGCAATATGAATTGGGCTCTCGTATAGAGATAAAAGATCTCGGTCCCAGCTGTAACAGGAGACATGTCAGACATTCCCTGCCAGGAGTCGGGAGGTGAAGTGAGGGGGGAGGAGGAGTAGTGGTGGGGGGGCACTCAGGGCTTTTTTTTTCCTAGTACATAAAACTGACTTGTGAAAAAGCATGTCTGGGTGGCAGAGCTATTACAGATACCATTGTCTTTATGTGTTTGCTAAAGGGTCTGTATTAAAGACATTTATCATTTTTGCATCCGACTGATTTTAATGGCTTGAGTTTAATTGTTTAAGCTTGTTTGAACTGTGAGGATTTACATCATATGATAAAAGAGAGAGACCACTATGTGCAGTATGGTGTCGCCTGTGGATGTACTATTGCCCAACTAGCACCACAGTTTATATGTTCATATATTAATTAGTTTTTTGTCAAAATGTGTGTTATAAAGACAGTTTTGCTTGCATCTGAGGCCATAAAAGTTTGCTTAAATTTGTAGCATTATGAGACATTTATGTGACTAATAATCAAGATTTTGTCATAACGTTAGATGTGAATTTTAAGTTCTCTGAGCTTCATGTTTCCTCGTTTACCTCACTGCAGAAGTGTAGTGCTGTCAGAGATGGATCCGGCTCTGCACACTGTTCCTTCTCACTGACATACTCCCAAATAGGAAATATAATTTATGCTTTTTATCCTGATAACGTTGCTTTTACGAGTGAAAACACAAACCGTAGCAGAGTCCAGATGGAAGCGATCCCCTGCTGGTTGAATAACTGCCTTGGCATCCCTCCTGCACAAAATCAGATTCTGTCTTTTGCTTTTGAGATGGCTTTCTGTTCGATTCCGGGGCAGAAGTGAAAAAGATTAAGCCAAGCTCCAGTAAATTATCAACATTTGTCATAAATTGTAGCAGGACATGCATATAACTCTGCACCAAAGACAGGCCAATTGAAAATGTATTTCATTACACAATTGAGCGTTTTGGTTGGGTTGGGTTGTGAGGTGCGGCGCAGCGCTGCGATTCAGTGTGAGCGCTTTTCTGTTTGCTGCACATGCACAGGGTGCCTCAAGAGGAAAAAAAGACTGTGCAATGGGGACCTCTCTTTTCATTTTTACGATTTTCCTAGAATCCTTTGGAGAGCGTGGAAAGACAGGCATGTTTATGAAGGTTTCCAGATGGTCCCGCTTGCACCCCCAGCTTTTCTTTTCAGTTCTTGGACCATGAAGGATTAATCAAAGTCAGTGGCGAGAGCTGATGGCTAAACACTGTGGCTTGCACTAACCTAGAGGAAACCTCTCGTCAGCTCCAGCTCAGATCGAGCCCGTGGGCTACAGAACCGAGGAAAGTTGAAACTTGAGGTTAAAAACTAAGCAAACTCAGCTAAATGTTGGTCACATAAGTGCAAATAAATGAGCTCTGTTTAGCAGAGCTGCTGATCTCCTCATCAGGGTTAAAGGAATTTGTCTCCAACATCCAGCCAGGAAAGAAGAGTCTACCTTGATAAATACACCTGAACCCTGGTCCTCTTTGAGAGGTTGGGGTTTGTGCTGTGTGGTATTTATATATTCTCTCTTACATACCAAGATTTTGCATGTAACAGAGTCCATTCTCCAATTCGACTCTGTTGTTAGTGATTAAATGCATTTTAAATGGAAAAAGAAAAGAAAACGTCCAGACTAAGGTCTCTCTTCTATCAGCCATTTTTAGCCTCACCATTTACCGTCTTGCCTCTTGGGAATATGTGCAGATAAAAGTGCTGCGTCTGGAAATAGGATGACAACCAATAAGAAACTCACACACACACACACACACACACACACACACACACACACACACACACACACACACACA
>JAQLOL010000006.1:12134222-12145726 GCA_029783665.1 Naso thynnoides
CTGTTAATTTACAAAAAAAGATGAAGCTATTTTTGTTAACAGTGCTGCTCACTGTTGCCCTTAATTCCCTTAATTATCACTTTAAACACTATATAGAGGAAACTATCCTTCGGTTGATGGGACAAAATGGAGAAGGTGAAACAACAGAGGAGCTCTCAAGTGACAGAATACACCCTGATTAGTTTGTAAAATGCTCTTTTTTTCTTTTTAAATTAGCTTTGGCTCTCAGCTCATTAGCAGCACATGGCAATATAATGTGGGCAGCAAGGTGGTGTAGTGGTTAGCACTGTTGCCTCACTGCAAGAAGGTCCTGGGTTTGAATCCAGGTCCTTCTGCCTTTCAGCAAGAAAGTCCTGGGTTCAATACCCAGCTGAGGTAGGACATCTCTGTGTGGAATTTGCATGTTCTCCTTGTGTCTGTGTGGGTTCTATCTGGGTGCTCCGGCTTCCTCTCACAGTCCAGAGACATGCAGGTTAGGTATATTGGTGACTCTAATTTCCCCGTAGGTGTGAATGTGAGCCTGAATGGTGTTTGTCTCTATATGTCAGCCCTGTGGTGACCTGGCAGCTTGTCTAGGGTGTGTACCGCCTTTGCCCAATGTCAGCTGGGATTGGCTAGAGCCCCCTCTCAACCTTTGCAAACTATAAGCAGTTACAGTTAATGAATGATGAATGACAATGCAATGTGCGTTATCTTTTTTTTTTTCTTTTATGAGACACATGCCAAGCACTGCCTTTTTAACCCCACTGAACAGCTGCTCTACATGGCAATGATGAACACATTCCGCATTCACTGCACATGTTATTAAACCAACTGTCAACAGAAATTGCTGTGGTCTGTTCACAGCAGCTTCACTGACAATTATGAATAAGTCCTCCTCAGTTCAGCCATCCACGATTCAACATTATAAAGTCAATACAATGCAAAGCAGAGAAACATACGAAACTTGTGTCTTGACATCATTATTATCATACTTTACAGTTTATGAGAGCAAAGTCCTCTCCTTACAACAGTTGACGGATGAGAAACTAAACATTTAAAACAAATAAAATTATATTTAAACGCTAAGAAAACATTATTCAGTGAACCTTTTAAATCCTTTTTGGTAAAACCAAACATAATAGTCAAAAGTCAAACGCTCAAGGTTGTAAAAAAAAAAACAAAAGACAGAGTTTAAGCCAAGTTTAACTTTTTATGTGTTTTATGAAATAATGAAGAAAAAGTGAGAAAATACCTGTTCTATTCAAAGGAAAATATACTGGCATGCAGATATTTTGTTGTATCATAGATCTACTCTCATTTATAAAGAACAAGTTTTCCCATCTCTTGTCAAGCATTACCTATAAAGCGGTATTGCAACTACACCAGTATAATCATTTAAATGTCATTCTCTTCCCACATCATATAGTCCTAATTTAGATGCTCTTCTGTTGTTTGTATGTGTGTTTCTAACCATGTCAATAAATTTTGGGGTCTTGTCATTAGTTTTAATCTCAAGTAAACATGTGGTGCAACCTGAGTAAACACTGTATTGGCCGAACCAGATCACCTCAGAAAGAACACACTGCTCTTGTTTCATCAGTGGGATAAAGTTTGTCTGTATTTCTCCTTGTATGGGATTTTTCATTAAGTGAGAAAACTAAAAGTGGCTCCGTCATTCTGCTAGTTTTCTGGTTCGTTGTATTAAATTACTCTCAGACTGAAGTCAACGGAAAAGAAGACACTCTGTTGGTGGCTACAACCCCTGCTACAAGTTAGCAAGAGAAGGAGAAAGCATTTGTGTGACTCAATACAAATGTCATATTTACCACTATTTGTAGACTTACATTAACATTCATCAATCAGTGAATGGCTTAGCAAATTATTGCACCATAATATTGTTTCTAAATAGGGATTTTGCAGTATAAACATTACTTTTCAACACTGGTCTAACAGTGCCAGAATATGCTAATGCCAAATTCAACAGTTTTGATTATGGTGTAAATAATACAGCACCTCTTAAATCAGTTCCTCTTCTTTCCATTATCACTTTGTCAAAGGAGATGCTGGTAATGCACCGCAGCACTTGGTAAGCACCTTGCTATAAAATGTTTTAAAAAATTGTATTAAAGGCTGGGGTAGGCAGTTTATTTTTGGTGTCACTGAGCAAAATTAACGTAATAACTTTTCAACATATTGTTACTTGGGTGGTCTGAAAGAAGACTGGTCTGCACCTCTGCTTGGCTCAAAAAAAAAGGTAATAAAGAAAATAAAGCCAATTACTGGGATTTTCAGAGAGTGCATGTTGCTATTGGCTGCTCTATGCTGTGCCTCTTAGTTACAGGTTACATCGCTACAAGCTGATTGGCTGTTGATACAAGTGTTCTTAAACTGTCCTCTTGTGACTTGAAAAGCTGAGTTGCAGGCAACACCGTTAGCCAGTTTGAGTCGAGCTGAGACGGACCAGTTTACGCCGCTGCAGCTTTTCCTGCATCTGTTTTGTCCCATTGTGAATCTTTGGTGCAAACTGGCCTTAAAAAAGAGAAAAAAAAACCAAACAAAACAAAAATGCAAGCTGGAGTTAAAAAGAGGGTGGAGAGGGTGCAGCGGAGTTGCTTCCTTAGGACTGTCATGCTAGCTAACTTGATTTCCAGACGTTGCTTACCCCAGCTTTAAGTGAAATTGTTCCTTTTGTCCACTTGTAGGTACAGTTACAGACTCTCTCTCCACCTCACAACACTTGTATTTCAAGTGTAATTCATTGCCAAAAAAGAGACAAAACACACAATAAACACAGTTAAAGTTGAATTTTTGAAGATATCTTAATAATATCGTTATCTTGCATTCTTAAGTCAAGATAATCACGTCATGTAAATCTGATATTGCAACAGCAGTAGAATCGACATCATTTTTGGAAGACAGGGTTTTTTAAAATATTTAATGATGGAAATACCAACAAACTCTTTTGGCAACACATTCAAGCCTTCTTGAAATATCCTACTGACATGAAACTCATCCTGACCTATGGGTTGTTCATGACAAAAGGCTCAGTGGTTAGTTACAGTATTTACTCAGCCCGGCTCCGCCGCTGGCTGTAGGTGAAGACAGGAAGCATTAAATTCATGGCATCTTTGGGTTCTGCCCAGATATTTTACTGCCGCTCAGCAGGTTTTTACATACTTTGGTCCAGTTTTAAAAGTTTATTATAAAACCTGAAGTGGGTGCACATGTGTGATTTATAGATGCTCTGTGCATCAGTTCGGTTGCAGTTCCCTCTTTTTGGCCTCCAGCTGTTTGAATCAAAGCAGCCAAACTTTAAACCTTAAACTTGACATTGATCCGATAAGCAGAATAGTCAAGAAACAAACGGGATAAACATAATCAGTATTTGATGTCGATGGATCATTTAATTATGTTTATTTCACTTTTATTGAGTCCAGGACCTGTGTGCTTCCATGTCCAGCAAGTTGCATAATAAGACTCTGTTGTCAGTGTGCATAAGCTTTGTAATGAAGTATCTCTAAGCTTGGGAATACAATTTATACAAGACACAGTGAAACCAGAACTTTCCTCACTCTGGGGGAGTAATTGGAGGACACAAAGGAAAGAAGGGGGGACAGCAGAGAAAAGGAGGGAGGAGAAGAAAACTGGGACATTTTCTGTGCAGTATCATAGATTGGATGTCAGTTGATGACTGCAGGCCAGTAACTGTTCTCAAATGGATTGTTTTTGTTAGTATTGGGATGGATGCCATCTTTGAAGCCACTTCAAGCTAGTTGCAGCAGTTAGTTGAATGCTGTTTAAGTTGTGGGAAAAAATGATCCATGGGTTTAAAAGCTTTAGGGTCCCTCCCTTGTGTTACCTTAGATTTATGATAACCATTTGCTCAAAGTAAGAGAAAATGTTTCCTTTATTTGACAGAATTCATATAATATCCTTTCCCATAATGTACATATATAAAACAGTTCGATATATACTGTTGTCATTTAACTGAGGTTGTTATCAAGAATAAGTTACAGGTTTTTCTGCAAGACCCACGGGGAGGCAAACTTAAGCCATTGTGCAACACCATAAGTGTTTTTATATTGATTGTGGTGATACTGAATCTTTTGGGAGATGTCAGTTAAGAAAATTTACAAGTGAATGGGTATCGTTTTTGCGGTGTTGAGGGTAAAATAGCGTCCACAGGAACATGTCTCTGTTCCTCCTCAAAGCTTTTGAATACAGGCAGCTGATGTTTGTGTTTAAGCAAATGAACCTTGTCTGCTGGAAGGGGGACATGTGGGGCCTCCACCTCTGATCGTTCAGCTGGATGGCAAAGCAAAACAGGACTGGAGTTACAGCTGTTTGTGGCATCAGTCTGCAGCTAGACTGTGGATGTTTATCCTTAATGGAAATGCACACCAACATGTAATCATTCCAATCAGAATTTAAAGCTGTTCTATGTAACATTTTAGCACCAATTACGATGCAATGCCTAAGACGAAATCTAATTAGGCTTGATGTCTAGTTTAAACTGAACTACGGAGGTATAAGACTGTATGTCAGCATAATGAGTGTTGACTGAAAGACAAGAAACTGTTCCCATATGAGGAGTTGAATTCAGGCCGCTGGGCTTAAAACCAGGAATCCTAATAGTTTCACTTGGGACCTGTATTTTATAAACGCTGCACTTTATATTGTGACCCCATCAATTAAGATTGGGTAACATGACTTAAAACAGATTTGGCCACATTTTCAGCCATACTCCAACAAAGTCAGCTCAACAAAGAGCTCAAGTGAAAAATTGTGCTGTAACTGGTGTGTAAATGTGACACAAAGCAACCTTCAAATTTTTGGAGAGAGGTTTGATTAATTCAGCGATACCATAAAATATGTAGAATATTTTCTGAACATAATATCCCATAGGACAAACTCATGCATGCTCATCAGTCAGGAAAAAACTTTTGTGTCTTAATAAAAATGTTGTGCTTAAGTGGTTCTTTTCTTAATTTTAAACCTAAATATAATGCAAATCTGGCAGAGGGGTGCATTTAGTTTCACACTAAAATGTTTATGAAATGTAGGGACATCACCTGTCACTAAGAAGCACAGTGTAGCGCGGTCAATAGTCGGGCCCAACCGATATATTGGTTTGTCGATATTATCAGCCGATATCAGCTTATTGAAGGTGTATCGGCAAAAGTATATGTTCTCAGATAAGTGCCGATATTAAAGCTGTTATTTAAGGCTGGAAACTTGTACAAAGTGAAGTGTTTACTGGTCAGTACACTGATGTTTGGAATAAAGCTAGCTAGGTTTCCTGCCTCCATAATATATCTTTGTTGCATGTATTTGATAACCACATTCAAAATTTTAGTTCTAAAATATCGGCTGAATATCGGGGTTTTCTTACTCCCTAATATTGGTATCGCATCTGCCCCAAAAATCCTATATCGATGGGGCCCTAGTCAATCGGAACACACGCTCTGAAATGACCTGTGACTGGTGAAAAGGTGTCTGTCAAAGTCTGAATAAAGAGTGAAGAGTGTAGTGTTCTTTTTTACTGCCTGAATAACAATATGTTGAGAAATTTTAACAGAATTTTTGCCCAGTGACACCAAAATAAAGTGCCTCTGCCAGCTTGTGTATACCACCAAATACACAAAGAAGTTTTCGAGTTTTCTAATCACCTAAACTAAGCTGCGTTTTTAAAGATGTACCGGAATATACAAGCTACCTTTTTGACGATAAATGGTGGGAATAAGTAAAGAAGCGCTTGCAGTGAAACAGATATGGTGTGACCAGTAGTCAAATAAACTTTGACAGCAGAACATGTCCAAGGTTCACGTAGAGCCTTGATCTCTTCTGTCTGAAGTTTACATGTTCTCAACCTCCTCGTGTGGGTTCTTCTCCGGGTCGTCTGTTTTCCACCCACAGTCCGCCCACATGCAAGCCAGGTGGACTGGAGATTATGTGTGAGTGTGAATGTCTGTGTGTTAGCCCGCCCTGCAGAGGACTGATGATCTGTCCAGGACGTTTCGTCTCCCTCCCACCAGTGCATTTTGGGATTGGCCGTTGCCCCAGATAGAGATTCATGCAGTCCTTTTGTTTTGCATGTTTTACGGTTGAAGACTGCACAAGGCTTCTATTTTGAGCGTAGGCGGGCTTTTTTTTTTTTTTTTTACAATGTTTTCAGGCTTCTTCATCCTTTGTCTGATCTTTTTTTACGAGGTGTTTTACACACCAGCACTCCAAGTGTGAGGTCAGGTGTGAGGCTGGGGTAGTCCTGATTAACTGGCAAGCCTGGAAATGTTTTTGGAAAATTGTGAGGTGACAGCCGACGGGTGCCATGGTATGTTAGAAACGTACAATCATTTTTAAGGAACTTCAGCGCAACAAAAACATGAGATTCTAAAATTGCTGGCCAAATATATTACTTTTTATCTCCAAAAATAAAAGGTCAGTTATGAATTACAACTCCTTCTAGCGGCCTCTCATCAGACCAGCTGCGATTCATAATTTGTTTGGATAAGTTTTGGTTATTCAAAGTTTTGTGTATCCTTGTACATAAGAACCACATAAGTGCATGCGCTCAGTAAAAAAGAAGCAAAGGTTTTCTTGTTCTGTGACACATCTGGCCTGCAAGTTTGAAGTTGCACAGTAGCTTTTTGCAGAGCCATGACATCCCATTTTGGTAATAAATGATAATTACTCTCAAATAGCAAAACATTTCTAGTTGGGGTTATAATGTTGTGTTTGGACTTATTCATACTGGCAAGTGAGACGCTGACTGATGTCATCGTTTTCTTTGCTATGCTAACTAGCATGGGAATTAACCTCTGTTGTTTTCACAAAACCAGAAGTGTGCCTGTGAGCGCACTGCTCCATGCAGAGGACTGTCAAACTGACTCCTCCAACTGGGTAACAAATAGGAGTTGTGAAATCTCATCCTGGTTGTAAAGAGCCACGAGTCAGTAGCCCAGCTGAATTAAATCCAAGTGAATTTTCTTGTCACAACACCCTGCATGGCATAACTGCTAAGGCTAAAGTACTGTAGTTTTAAATGTCTTCCGATCGGAAACTTTGTGTTCCTACCAACATAAAAGGTGCTAATATCGTCTGACATTAAGTACACGGTTGCAATCGCGTGTCATCTTTTGACACGCGAAGCACACTCCTCCCATCTCAAGCCCAATCCTGCCACTGTGCTCCTCTCTCAGCACTTCTCTCCCTTCAAAGGTTCCTGCTTTCGTCCTGATAAGCAGACTTCATCCCAAACATATTATATCTATTCAGTCGGGGGGATTAAGTGCAGATACATGACATTTTGGGCCATTCCAAGGACCTGAGTCAACGCATAAACAACTCCTACGCTAAGTCAGGGAAATATTTATCTTTGCTCATAGAACTTCTTGAGATAGTGTCAACACTGCTCAAAGACACAATTACATTTGTGGATGGAAAACTAAGAGTTCTTGTAAAAATACAAGTGTATAATACGAGCAAAGCAAAGAATACTTGTCATGATGCAGGATTACTGTTTGAATAATAATAACAAAAAAGTTCTTATTAAATGTAAATGTGTGTGATCTTTTATAATGTTGGCTCCTTACTTTTAAGTCCTCATTTATTCATCTTAATGGGTCTATTCAGACAGTCAAATCACACATGTTCCAAGAAGTAATAATATTAAGATGAATAAAACTAGTGTTAATTTTTTTCTCTCTCTTTTTCTCAGTAACCACAACGCTATCTCCAGGCTCAGGCCACGCCAGAAGATGCAACGACACAGAGAAGGCCTACTGTGTGAATGGCGGCGACTGTTACTTCATACATGGTATAAATCAGCTCTCCTGCAAGTGAGTTGTCTCCTTTGCAAATTGACATTTTCACTGTAAACTTGTAATCTTTGTAAAGTCTCTGTCTTGCAGTCTAAATTAGAGCCCGACTGATATATTGATTTGCTGATATTATTGGCCAATATTGGCAATGTTTAAAATTGTATATATGTATACATATACTCATACATATAAATATCAGATATTAGAATTTAACTTACTCCCAGATACCGATATCGAACCCAAAATCTTATATTGGTCTGGCCCTGATTTAAATGTAAGTTTTTATAATGTTTTTACTCCCCTAATATTTCTTTAGCATCTTAACTACAACTTTTTTATCCTGCTGTCTTTTCCCTGATAGCACTTGATATCTGTTGGTCTTTCTTTCAGCAGCAGCAGCAGCAGCAACAGCAGCAGCAACACATCACAGGAAAATGCTGCCAGTCTGCCTAACTACCCACCTGTTGTGTATTTTAGCACTAATAATGGAGTGAGGCGGTGGTGTGCTCATCCTTTTAAGTCATGTTTAGTGTACAGGAGGGCTGCACATTAAAAGCCTTTTCAAAATGTCATGAGTCACTGGTTTAGTAGTGAGCAAATATTTATGCCTGTTAGAGGCCCCCAGTGAGGTAAATAGAATCATTGCTTACATTTGAGGTCCTTGGCAGAGGGGATCAAGACCCACGTGTAAAGTGTGTGGGAAGAACCATGTATCTTGGCTTTAAAGGAATAAAACAGGTTGACATTATCAGAGAAACAACCTTTTTTTCTTCTTTGACATTTACATTTTAGTTTGTGTTAGCCTCGAGGTCGAGACACATTAGTTGGAATGACATTCAGAAGGAGCTATCAAAATAAATAGCTTTCTTTCTTGTTTTTTTTTCTGTTTTTCAGAACAAAGAGACAAATTTTTCATGTGAAAATGTGTCATGAAGAGTTGATTCACTGATAACTCAATTGTCAGAAAATTAATGTTTTATGTCCTTTATTATACTTAAGAAAATATCTCTGGGTTATGGGGTATAAATCAAACAAAACAAGAAATTTGAGTGCGTCATCTTTTGCTTTTGGAAATTGTGGGAGCCTTTTTTCAAAATATTTTCTGGAATTTTACTTACCAAAACAGTTTATAAAAGCATAATCTCCAAATGAATCAACAATGAAAATATGTCACTTGCAACTCTAATTGCTTTTTCACTACAGCATTACTGCAACTGTAATTGTCACCGTATACTTAACACACAGAATAAGCACACTGTCTCTTGTCAGGGCTGTCAAACATTATGCTGCAGGGACTGCTCAAGCATGTGTCATCATAGCATAAGTTCCTCAGCTGGTTGATATAGAGCTGAAACGTTGGCCAGGCTCCTGTGCCCAGTTGGCCCAGGGAAGAATGCTCAACAAGCAATGAGGACATGGCTGCAACAGCCGTTCAATACGCTGTGTACAAATTGGAGGCAGCAATAACTCAATTGCTGCAGCTAATTCACTCACGACTGGGGCATAGGTCCAGAAAAGTTGGATAATGCAGTGAAGGCCTGCAGGGATTTGTTGCCCCACAGCCATCTCATTCAATATAGGCCAGGCTTCAGTGGGTATTACTCACTGGCTAAACAAGTCCTGCAGACAGGAAGCCCTACTTTTACGCCCAGCTCCTTCACTTTGAGGTGTAAACTTTGTTTTTGGGGAGAGGTGAGATTAATAAATGATCTAATGTAAGTAACTCACCAAAGAGAGGGTATTCTTTCCTCATGATTTTCTTCATAAATATGATTTATTTAAAACTTTTGCCTCTTTTGGACCCATTACACTTGCTTCCATATTTAATTGGCTGACAAAAAATAAATGCATATACAAAAAAAAAAAAATGAGTTAGATGATTTTTTTTATCCATCATGTTGTAATTCTAACATGTAATACATGTGTCTGCATGCTATGACAATAGTAGGACAGCCATTAGTAATTCAAACTTAATAAAGATTAGATTTTAAAAAAGATTTTTTTTCTCAGTCAGTTACATTATTATTTTAATTTGTAAAATACTAAAAATAACCAAAAGAATTCCTAAAAAATGTTAGTTATGCTTTAAACTATGATTCAGTTTACAGTTACATAAAACACAGAAAAGTATTAAAGCTTACACTAAAAAAACTGTAGTTGTAATTAATTTTCAATTGACCGAGCAAAATAATAGTTTCAGATACATTAAAAAATTATAAACGTACAAAGTCTTAATTAAAAGGGAATTAATTCCTCTGAAAAACAGAACAAAAGCCAAATTATTTTCTGTACAAGTTGCAACGGAAACTTTTACCAAATCACCTCTGTGTGGGAGTTTAAAAGTGAATAACACATGCTAAACTTTTTTTTTTTAATTTCTAAATGTTATGTGTTTGTATTTACTGAAAGTCAAACAAATGATGACAAAGATTTATTTCCTCTTTTCAAACTAAAGATAAAAGCGCCTTGATAAAGTTTGCAGCTGCACCGCAGTGGATATTTGCACGCTCATCTGATTTTTAAGCTATGTAGCTTCAGTTCATTTCTTTCATCTTTCAGCCAAGTTTCTTTGGTTTAGGTGGTGCTATTCCCAGTTAAACACCATCAGTCAGAATGAGTAATTTAATGCTGAATGTTATGGCGCTCCTGGGAGGCGTTGTGTGAAACCAGTAAATCACGAGCAATGACCTTTGTCGGACTGGTGGTCTAGTTGTGACTGGGAGGAGTGGAATGCTGGTGCCCCTCAAAGAGCGACTGCACATCCTAATGGGATTATAATGAGGAAATATGGTCCCAACACACTTGATGGTGTTGATGCAGTGGTCTGTCTTTGTTACATAAATATAAAGCTACATTTCAGAATACTTGTCTTTACTTATGCGTCAAACCACAAGAAAAGTGAGTTGACCAGTGGAGCTTTTCCACTGACAAAATCTCTCTATTCAGATTCTCCTTTCAGAGGTGGGAATACGAATTCGGTGTTAAATTTTCCCTTGATTTGACTTCTTCATGACTCACTGTCTGATAGTGTCTTTTACAAAACTGTCACATTTGCAGGTTATGAACACAGCTATCAGGTCTCTGAAAGGCACCAAGAGAAGAAACCACATTAGCCCAGTTTCAGCTTTGCTGCACAGGCTTCCTCGGATTGATTTATTGACCACGACAAAGCAGTGCATGTTGTATTTTTTTTTTTTTTTTTTTTTTTTTGCATTACTGTTGCTTCCCTCTACGCACAAATACAGACTGAGGTCAGAAGGGCTGTCTGCTGTCGGAGTCCCTGAAGCCCAAACTGCTTTTTTTTTTTCCTCATGATTTGTTAAATTTGCCTTTTATTATTTTGCATCTCTTGTAGCCCCGTGCGTCTCTTAGTAGCATTTTGTTGTTGTTGTTGTTGTTGTTTTTCTTTTTCCACTTTATTTTATTTTATAGATGGTGAAGTAGTGTGATTTGATTAAAATTACATTCATACACTTTCTATCCTAGCACAATACTCTTCTTCTTGACTAATAATAATTATTATTACTTTTTCTATTGATAACAACAATTTATTTCTAAGGAGAACAAAAACAGATGTCTACAGTCATCACTAGTTTTTGAGTGGTGTGTCAGTGAACACATTTACATATGGGTCACCTGTGGAACATGTGTTTTTTTCTTTTTTCTCCAGTCATATGGATTCTCTGTGACCTTTGATAATAG
>JAQLOL010000006.1:12153821-12170922 GCA_029783665.1 Naso thynnoides
CATTGTGTGCATGTGGTGTGTGTGTGTGTGTGTGTGTGTGTGTGTGTGTGTGTGTGTGTGTTTGTTTGTGGGTGTGACATTGACAGAGGCAGAGGAACTCTACCAGAAAAGAGTCCTGACAATCACGGGTATTTGTGTGGCTCTGTTGGTGGTGGGCATCGTGTGTGTGGTTGCTTACTGTAAAACCAAGTAAGTGCTGCTGATAAATGGATAATTTTTGAACATATAACCTCCTGCATTTTATTTTAAAACAAAAACAGCATATATTTAGCTACTGATTATGTTGTACTATGCAACATAGGTGGGAAAAATACTGTAGATTACTTTCTTAAAATACCTCATTATATAATTGGATATCACACATGACATTGTTGTTAAGTAAAGAAAAAAGCATGTTTAATCATTTCCTCTGGCTTGTAAATTTTTGAAAAAGGCAAGAGAGAATGACTGAGACTTACTCAACAGGAAACAAAGAAAGAAGATGCACAATCATCTGCGACAAAACATGTGTCCAGAACATCCCAATCGAAACTTAGCTAACGGACCCAATCACCCAGGACCAGGCCCCGAGGAAATCCCTATGGTAGATGTGAGTTTCTGAAAGGATTCCAAACGTCATCATATATGCACACAGATGTACATCAAATGGTTTTACGCTCAGTTATATAATCAAATCTTGTCTTTTTTCCCCCACATTCTCCCATCTGCCAAATCCAAATTTTTCCGTGACACAGTACATATCAAAGAATGTCCCTGCAACCGAACGAGTTATACGGCCTGCAACAGAGGGATCGTTCCCTGCCAGCCACGCCTCTTCCAGATCTCACAACTCTTCCACACGAGCCCATTCATCAACTCACAGGTAAGTGTGTGCCATACAGCACGTGTGTTTGAACTTATGTCTACATTACATTTAGCGCTTTATCTAACAAACAGCAAATGGTTAATTTGTTTAACAGATTAAAAGCAATGCTTCTGAAAACAGGTGCACTGATTGTCAAAAGGCGTACTTATTTTTTGTAAAAAGTAAAAAAGATAAAAGAAAAATAGTCACACTGGGACAGGCCTGGGTGTGTACTTGTTAACACCTTTTTTTTAATTTGTCAGACATGAGGAACGGACATGGAGCCTGGAACATTCTGACAGCATCCTCTCTGACTCGCCGGGAATGATGTCGTCATCCGTGGGGACCAGTAAATGCAGCAGTCCTGCGTGCATGGAAGCACGGGCCCGGCGTGCTGCACACTGTGGTTACTCTGACCCCCATCGGCCGGGCCTACAGTACGGAGACTCCTTCGACTCGCTGGGAGACTCTCCACACAGCGACAGGTGGGAAACAGGCCCGTGTGGCTGAAATGGCTCTGGGTTTGTGGTGAACATTTTGAGAAGTTTCCTCTCTGTGCTGGTTCTCTCTCAGCCTCGAGAGACACTTTGAGAGACTCAGTGGAAACTGACACACAGCAGGCATGATGATGAAATACGCTAAGGTAGGCAAGAGTAAAAAGCAGTGCTTATGTCAATGGGAACTCCAAGCATGCAGCGACTGTAACACTGTCCCTCAGCCAGTATGTAATTTTGATTGGCTACAGTGTTCCCTTTAATTTTTTTAAATGTATGCAGTAGTTTACACAAAAGTAAGAATTAAAACATTCTCTACTAACCTCCAAGCTGACGGAAAGTCAGCCGTGAGAACTTTTGTGGAGCATTTCAGGAGTCAGGTCCTTGGTTTTAAAGCATTATTTAGAAAAAAACAAAAAAAGGCTCTTTACAATTCATCCAGCATTATCCAATTTAATCTTGAAAAAAAATTATTCTCACCCTTTTTCAAGCTGAAGTCATCACTGTAGCAGCGAAGCTAACAGCATTAGCGTGATGCCCAAGCTTGAACATGCATATATTCACCACTTGGTGGCATAGATGAGCACTCACAATCTCTGCATATGTCATGTTTACCTGCTACCTGGAAGCTCGCGTCGCATACAACAGAGAGCTTTGCTGAAGGTGCAGCAACAAGTGCTGCTGTCAAACCTGATGCAATGGTTTGGGTCTTCAGTATTACCTAAAAGTTTTACCTTCTCTCAAAAGTGCAGATACATCAGCAGACAGGTCCATGTGTTCTTTTCCCGGATGCTTGTATGTGTGTTAAAGGACAAAGTGTCATTTGCCATCTTGACATATAAGGAGAGGTCCAGGATGGGTTCCATTTAGTTCTATAGGTCAGAGGTGAAGAAATCTGCCTTTCAACTCCACATTTAATTCCAAAGACGTCTATATTTATCCTACACCTATTTCTGCACTAAAGGCGAAAGATATTAATCTTCTACTATGACTTTGTACAAGATGATAAATGAGCTTATTTCCACTGATGTTGCACTCCTTTAACATAAACTAGAACATGATGGCTCTAATTAATTCACTGTGCATGATAAGCTACCAGTGTTTCACATGCGGCCTAAATTTAAATTTGCTTCTTAAGTTGGACTAAACTTCCTGGTTATGTTTTTCAGCCCAGTATGATCACACAAATCTATAAAAAATATAAAAAACCTCCCTCCTCTCTGCCAGTGATTTCTAACACATTCAATGCCAAACAAGCCAACAAAAGCAGTGGGATATTTTGGCATATCGGACAATTCATTCCTTTACTAAAATTATGAAGTAAACATAAGCAACTACACAAAACTCATTAAACATTTGGTCAGGTATTTGTGCTAGTTTCACACACATCTTTTGAAGGAAGGGAATGATGACCCAGTTTGGCAGAGCACGTCTGTCTTTGTTGACCCTGTAATTGAAGACCCTGTGTTTAAGGTTGGAAAAAACATGGTGAAGGACCATGTTCTTTACCACAGGGACAACCTTACCTTTGCTTTTATGTGGTCCAAACACAGGTCCTCATTCATCTATATGGCTGAACATTTCTGTTTTGGAGCTATCTCCAATTTACAATTTTTCAATTTTTTATTTACAATGCCAGGAGAGGAATTTTAGTCTTCACAATCACTGTTAACCTGAATTTCTGCCTTCAGCCATCCATATCAGATGGAACACTATTACAAAATGTACTGTGCAATGTTAGCTCAATGGCACCTATGGGGGATGCTCTAAGAAAACATGCCCAGTGAAACGACTGGACTGTACGATATTCTGGACACTCAAAATCTCTGAGAGGGAGCAAAAGTGGTCACAGAGCAGAAATCATTTTCAAAGTGAGCATATAGTCAGAGGAGTGGGCCATTTTAAGCAATTACACCTTTGCACAGGGTTGTCACAAGTGCATGTGTCCCAGGTATGAAGCTGCTGTTTCTTTTCACAAACAGTGGAAATGGAAAAAATGTAGGTCATGTATTATACTAAAAAAGGTGTGCAGTTTCGACATATCCACCTAATCAAGGCATAAAGACCTTTAGATCGTCTGAAGCAAGGATGTAACTGAATGAGCCAACAAGTGCCTGCCTGCCTTTTGGCTAGAAAAAGCTGAAATAAAGTTTAATACATGACATAATAGTCAGGTCATCTGAAGGCACACATAAGACTAGAAAAAGCCTACACCAAATGAAGCAATTCTTAAACAGAACATGGCCTGCTTTTCTTGCAAAACATCTACTTAGTGTTGTTCTAATCAGCGCATATCCAGCTGCAGTCATAGTTACACACTGAGCCTAACATGAAAGTAATGAAGCGAGGAACTTTTTAACGTCTTCATAGCTAATTCGCGCCTGCATCTGTCAAGTATTTAAACGTATTTTAAACTGACTGTGTGACTGAATGAGTGTCCAATACCACCGTTTGGCTGCAAGGAAAACTTTTATAATATGAATAAACCATCAGTTCTTTATATATTGTCAGAAACAAACCATACAGGATGTGTCTTGCTTTTTATGTGCTTGAACTCTGATGTACATTGATATTCACAATGCCAGGATACAGCAAACAAGTGCGCACAAAAAAGAGACATGGCCAATAAGTTGCTATGCAGAGCCAGATTGCATAAACAATATCCCCTCAGAGTCATTCCAGGTAACAAGCACCTCTTCTATCATGGCAGCAGCTACTGCATCAGCTGAATCAGCAGTGCTGTGGGAATATCTCAGGCTTGTGTCTCACACAGCCTGCTGTACTTTCCTCAAGGCAGTAAACAGACAATCCAAACACTCTGATCCACAATGAGTCACCATCAGTGATTTGTAAACTCTAAGTTGCTTTTGAAATGTATTGACATGATTGTTTTGGGTTTATGATTACGGAATTATGAATGTAAGACCCATTGAGTAATGAGATCCATTAGTTTCTGGTGTTTTGACAACCCCAGCAAGCCAAATATAGGCAACTACAGTTTAAGCCTCTGTGGAGGAGGGATGAAATGGTGGCAACCATGACAACTGAATGTGAGACTAAGGGCAGTTTCACACCAAACCAGGTGTTGCAATCACAGTAGGTTTATGCAGGGGTGTGGGAATGTTGGCCCATTTGCAAATGCAAATTAATGCCTTTGTATTTCCTAAAGGCAAGGCTGATCAGCTCTGCTCTGTTTGATTAGCCGATCAGCTTAATGGTTGACGCACCATGCATAAGAAAGTTGACTCAACCATTATCTGCAGGGCCACTGCGTTTTTTTTAAATACCCCTGCTGTCTGCACCGCCGCAGCCTAATCAGACTGTCCACATTAAAATAAACATGAGAACTTGCATTTTTGCCACGGTGCCTGATTTGGTGTGAATGAGGCCTGAGACAGTCAAGAAAACATATAAAATGTAAAAGCCTCTAAAGTTTATAGTAACTGTCTACCACCAAAGACAAGTTGGCCAAGTTTCTAGACTTGCCTCTTGCAGTCATTAATGGTTTCGGATCTTCAAGAATCTCCACATTGACTTCAGCATTCAGTTATGATGTCCTAATGACTGTGGATCAAATTGAATAGATCATCTCCTGAGATGACAACCACGCCTGAAATACTATGAGTTGTGTAGAGAGCAGTTCAATTTTAAGATAATACATAGGAATGAAGATTTAGGTGGTTGTGACTTAGGTCAACTGTATAGGCTTTAGGGGGATGAATTGGCAGAAATTAAATATAGAGTTTATAATAATGTTTTTATTACTGAATAGTTACTTCCAACAAACCAACGAACATTGACTTTTTGTTAGCTTGTCTTTTAATAATTGCAGAGTTAGTTGGTCCACTTCAGCTTGCTATCTTACATTGCCATGTTTCCAGAACAGTCAAACCAAACTCTTGCTCAAGAAAGGGCCTTTTTATGTTTTTATGTTACAAGAAGGCCACCGTAGGTTCTCTAACACAACTGGAAAGGAATGGGTAAGGCGAGGGGAATACTGTTGCAATCTCACCCCGTAGATGCCACTGGCATATTACACACTGGTCCTATAAAAAGTGATGTTTTGACTTAAACCTGCTTGAGAAACTCGGAGACAGCCAAATGATCATCAAAGAACTGGTGCAAATGTTATTTGCAGACTGTTAATTAGAATACTGAATGACTGTCTTAACATATATAGGCTCCAATATCAGCCAATATTATATTTTTACAGTATAAGATCCAACATATTATGAAAAGAAGTGGATCCGCAATAGATCCCTGGGTGACACCATAGAAAGCTTTTTCCATGGTTTGCCTATGTTAACATGGGTGACTTTTCAGAGACATTTCAAAACTGCAAGAAGTCAGGAAACCAGTCTTGAGTTTTAGCAGGTCACCATTTATACTAGCAAACTTGACCAACTGGCCAATAGTATTACATACTATAATGCAGAGGATTGGTACAACAAAGAAACATTTTATCCAGTTATTTTAACCTCTATACCATTAAAGAACTCCAAGTCACAATGTTCTGAAATAAAGCATTCTTAAGATTAAAAGCATGTCAGTGGTTGTAAATTTACAGTCATAGGCCAATTGTTCAAGCTACCCTCAAGCAAGTTGGTCAAGTAAATATCTTGGCTAAAAACATGTATGAAAAATACTTTTTGACATTAGTATTTGTAGGTGCCCGATCACAGTTTGCTAGAAAGTTGACACTTCAGCTGCACTGATCTACCAGTTAGCATAATGAAACATTCAGGCTACTTTATATACACTCGTCCTCTTAGTCACATTTATTTTTTGCTCTTTCTACTTAACTAATCACTCTCCTCTGTATTTACCACAGGTATGTGTCAGCCCTGACGACACCAGCCCGCCTCTCGCCGGTGGATTTTCATTACTCATTGCCCTCGCAGGTGCCTACCTTCCAGATTACATCCCCCAATGCCAGCCATGCCATGTCTCTCCCCCCTGCTGTCCACAACCCCTATCCTCTGGAGGATGACCAGCCTCTGCTGCGCCGCTACCAGGTGCCCCTGCACGATGCCCAGTGTCAGGAGCCTTACCGGCAGCAGCGTCGTACCTATCTAAATGACAGCAGGGGCAGCCTACCTTCCAGCCCCTACCGGCTGGCTGAGGAAGAAGACTATGAGACCACCCAAGAGTATCTCTCCTCTCGGGAGCAACCAAAGAGAAGTGGATCCAGTGGAACTGGTAGCCGGCGCTGGCGGAGATCCAGACTGAATGGCCACGTGGCCCCACGCGGATACGAGGCGTCTCGGGACTATGGTTCTCGAAGCTGCCTAACAGATAGTGAGTCAGAGGAAGACGGCGAGAGCACGCCCTTCCTCAGTATGCAGAACATGAATGCCGAGCCCTCCACCATCTACAGACCGGTGGACAGTCGGACTTCTCACTCATCGGGGCGGCACAGTGGGCATGGGAACATGCATACAAGACTGACACACTCACGCTCCAAACCGGACAATGCACCCCATTAAAGAGTGAAAATGAACCCACAAAAATCAATATAGTATAGACCTGCATCTATAAGAAATATTTTTATTTTATATAACTGACAGATATTCTAAACAAATGAAATATTTATTTTCATTTTAGCAAAAGTTGTCTACTAGTTAACAGCAAAGACTTTTTTATAGGGAAAACTCTATTTATATGTACATTTTGATTTACAGCATAAAAAGACGTGCCAGTTTTTTCACAACGTAAAAAATAGAGTAATATTGTGGTGCCTTTTGCTGTATGCCGATGCCAGAGGGCCAGTGGAGGTTTTTGTAGCCTTTCTTATATGGACGCCTCATTTTTATACACATTTATGTTTTTTGTTCCTCTGTGGTTTCCTGTTTGACTTTCTTTTCAAGTTGCATTCTTTGAGGAGTCCTGCTCCTCTGGAACATTACCCCTTCCATGTCACGCAATATAAACCACTTCAACATAAAGTGTATGTTTACATTAATATGATTCGCCTGTAGGGTTTATGATTTGGGATCTAATAGAGCGCCTGAATAATACACTGTAGATCCTTTTTGCCCTCTGACCAATGTCTTCAGAGAAAGAGAGAGAGAAAGCAAGAGATTGTGTGGTTGAGTGTGTGTGTGTGCAAAAATGCCTGTTTGTGCGTGCGTGCGTGCGTGCGTGCGTGCGTGCGTGCGTGCGTGCGTGCGTGCGTGCGTGCGTGCGTGCGTGCGTGTGCATATCAGTCTGCTTGCATGTATTTGTGATTGTTAGATTGATTTCATTGTTTGTTTTGGTAACACCAAACGTGTGGGTCTCAGCAGAGCTGACAGTTGAGCGTCTCAGAGTTTCTCAGAATAGTGCTTTATCAGAATAGTGACCCCCCTCCTCCCCACTAGTGTAGGTGGACAGGTGAGGCTGCTGTAGGGTTGTATGTTATGCAGGTCATTGCTTGATGTGTTTACAGCTATTCTGCCCCTTTTCCCAGCCTGCCCTAGTTAAGTCCCTCTTTACTCCCCAGCAGGTTTTCCTCATGTTAGCCTGTTATGAGGCCAACAAACACTGAGCCACTTGGCACAGGGTGACCCCTGCCATCAGAGGTGATGGCAAAACAAAAAGATTGCATCTGTTTTCACTCAACTCAGCCCCTAATCCCATGCCTCATCATCCTTCTGTGTCCATTCTGTTTTTGTGGCTCGCGTTAAAAGGCCACACAGCGTCTCAGGATTTCCACATGCCCCCACCCCCCTCCATCTTAAACCCTGTTCACCCTCTTCCTCAACTTAAAGTCTACCTAGGACTAAGGTTGTCAAATAATGAAGGCCTAAATGTTAACATTACACTCTCCAAGTTCCCTGAACACTCCCATGCAGCGAGAAAGGAAGCCAAGCTGAAACAGCTGCGTGCAGAACAGTGCAGAACATGCTAGACAATATTAAAGAAAGAGCTGTGAAACTTTGGAGGATCATACAATGCAAAAATATGCAAACTTTCTATTTTGCTGTTTGATTACATCATTTTCTAAGAGGTGACTGTAGTGTGTTGTGTGTAAAAAAAACTATGTGATGCCTTTAGTGTAGAATGAAATATCATGATATAAATGCATATTTACATGAGTTAGTTTTTAAAGCCATTATGCAGCCATCTATCGAGTTGTCAGCCTTTCTTGTTCACATATTCATGTCCACTGAATGACTGTGTCCATGGATTCTGTTGTCACTCGGTTTTAGACCGCCCTACTTTCCACGCGCACTTCCAAGTAACATCAGATAGCATCCAAATAGTGTCTCCTCCAATAGTACTGTGTACTGCTTTGTCTTGTTGACTGATCTAATCATTTCAAATTTATTCAGCAAATGATAATTTTAAAAATGAAACCAAATCATTTGAGCCCTATGTCGTCCGCTGAAGGTAAATATTCAAAATAAAATTTCAAAAACGAAAAACCCATTAAAAGTGACTCAGTGAGAAAGAGCAGAATGATGCGTCATCACTGCTTGTTGGTTTGTGCTGTTAAAAAAAGGCTAAATGCTGAATTATCAGTGATTATTTGTGATAAAAAAAAAAAAAAATCCCAAAAAGATTGATCTGCAATCCTAACTGATACATGGTGAATGCACAGTGGTGTTGTTATAGAGAAAGGTCTTTGGTCACACCTCACTTGCAGATATTTCATTGAGTTTCTCACCTCTGGGTCTAATTTTGTATGTCTGAAAAATGCAAAAGAAGGCAGTGCTCCTCTAGTTTCAATGTGATTCTCCCTTCACTTTTGCCAATCCTCTCACCCGACCCAGATGCTACCAGGCACGTCCTGCCAGTCTCCTCTGTTTAATTTTATGACCCCACCCCTCCACCAGACCCCACCCTCGCTTGAAATGTTTGAAACACCTCTCTTCTGCATGTCCTTGTGGTCACGGTTAGATGGGTGCATGGTAAAAAAGCAGCAGACAATTCTTTTCCAGTCAGTGAAAGTGTATTTCATTTAACATTCAGCAATAAAAAAGAACTTTTCCCCATGTCATTCCTGAAATATGCTAGAAAAAAAGAAGAAAAAAATGCGAGATTGTCATAGATTGTAAAATAAAATGAAAAATGATTCCACCTGTTCATATGAGAAAATAAATCTTTATTCATATCATTTTACGATGTACTTATTTCTGTAAAACGCTCTGCTCTGCATTCTGATTCATCTTATCTTCACAGGACAATGCACGTAAACCTGGTTATAATAATTGTTTAAATGGCGATTGAGGGTTTATGGATTAACAGAACTGCTTTACATGGCTGTTCTGCTGTAACCCAAGCATATATAAACACACACACACACACACACACACACACACACACAAATCCTGCGTGAGAGCTGAACACTAAAATTAGAGGCTATTACTGGAAAACGAAATTATCTTCAAATATAAAATGTTATTTGATTGTCACAGGATTTATTTAACTATTTAAATCATAATTTCAAATGTATGGTTTATGGTTTATGGTTCTTTAGCATTATCAGCCCTCCTCAGATGAATGTAATTATGGAGAAGGACCTTTTATCAAACCATAGATTTTTAAAAAATCCTGAATGAAATGAAATTGGTCACCTGATCAGAGAGTCTGGAGCAGCCCTAATAAATGCATCCCCCACACTGAAGCTTTGAGACCAAGAAGACAAGACACAGGTAAAATTGTCATGTTACACTTTAGCTTTTAAGATTTTCCTTTTTGATCATATGCAGATATTCCAGTAATTGTGAGGAGTTTAGTTTATGCAACAGCATGGATGCACCACTAGATGGTGACAGCAGAAAGATTCACAAATCAGCCAATGTTTGCAAGGTGTTACTCTGTTGTGTTTAGTATTATTTCTGCATTAAATAAAAACACACCTCGTATAACTTTTTCTGACATTTAAGTACAGCAGCAACCATCATATTTATCATCATATCATATTTAATACACATTAATCGTTAAGTAGCCTATTAGTTTTAACTCATCCACAGCTTTTAGAGTCAGTCTACCACTTGCAGTTTATAGATTGCTGTTTATTTCATCATTTCTTAAGACTCTTATCACAGGAAATATTATGTTTAAAGAGAGTGTAACTTATGAGCAAACACAATATTAACACTTCACTTTGTCTCTCAAAAGAAAGAAAGAAAGAATGAGGAAAGAAAGAAAGGAAGGTCCTGCAGACTTTGGCAAGACTTTCTGAGAGCTTCAGGAGTTTAATATTTAAAAAGTGAAGGTCATTTTGACCACATTTATGAAAAACCAAGCAAACATCAAGTTAAAATGTCAAGTAAAACAAGAACTGAAGTACCGAGGATGTAATAGTTTATCCTTTATTTGTTTTCTTAACAAAACAATGTTGGTACATCAGGTAGGTTTACTCATTACAGGTTTATTACAGACGCACTGGATCTGGCAGCTGCTGACGGAGCCCTTTCAAAGCTGTTGTTGTATGTCTGTCTCCCATTGGGTGGCACTATTTATTCTGTTTTCAAATAATCCTGATTTTTCCTGGTTAATCAGGCTCTCTCACCCACTGCGATGGTGAATCAGCCTGTTTCAGTGGGAGTTTATGAACAAATCATGCAGATGATTAGTTGTAACTAGCTCAGTTCAAGGGCAATGTTTAGGTACCCATAAGCAAGGCATCTATTCCCCTCCGACATTTCTCCATATCAATGCATGTGTGTGCTCAGACATGTGTGTGTGTGTGTGTGTGTGCGTGTAAAAAAATGCTTACACTGTGTTAAAAATGAATCTCTGCCAAGGAATGAATAAAGTTATTATTATTATTACAAACCATAAGAAATGACATACACAGAACACAAATGAATGTGTATTGATTTAAATGAAAATATATTTTGGTCACAAACACAAGGATATATATAAAGAAATAAGAAGTTATAAAAACACCAGTGAAAGTACAGCATTTAACATTCGTAGGCTTTTATATATAGAAATTATTCTTCTCTTAACACGTGTAAAATATAAAACCTCACTGGTCCAAAGTAAGACTAAAATCCTCAAAGCTATTGCATAGCAATTAAACATAGTTCTGATTGTGTGCAGCTATTCATTTCACTGTATTGACCTGTAGAAAATAACGTTGCAGCTCCTTTTGTCCAGCAGTCAGAGGACACAATAAATTCTTCACAGAAATCAAACAAATACACAGGCCGGTGAAAAAGCAGTACCCACTCTACTTTCATTAACATGTCAGCAAAAACGTCAGAAGTACAATGCAGGTGGCCTCAGGCGGGCTGCTTTAGGAGATTTCCCTCCTTGTCTTGCAGGCTCATTGCTTCCTTTCGTGCCTTTTTGGATCTTATCCCAGAACCCCTGTATTTAAAATAGATAATACAAAAATATGGATGAGTCAGCTTCTTTTTGTGTACTTTTCTGTCTCTCTTCCTTCAACCATGATAAATTCCTTCCATGACTAAAAATGAATGTTTGGATCTCACCTGTCCTCCACATCCTGTATCGTGTCAGGCAGAGGCGAGCCAAGTGTTTCTGGGAGGAAGACTGCAGCCACTCCGCTCAGAATAGGAGCTCCTCCATAGATTAAACCTGGTAGCCAAGGCATATAGTCCCCTGCGAGAAGCACCATGGGGGCCACCATGGCTCCTACACGTGCCATCATGGAAACCCAGCCCATGCCATTCTGACTGAGAGAGAAGCACAGATATTATTGCTACTCACAGCATGAACTATAGTTACCTTTAAATCAGTGGCTGTGATGCTGGTGATAAAGCATAAAAGCATGTGTCAGCTGTTATTTTATTTGGGTGTTAAGATAAGCCTTTTTTAAGAATAGGTTTGACCATCAGGCTTTGAGAAGCAGGATCTCTCTGACTGTACACAAGGGGGCGATGCTATGTTGAGTGAGTTTCTCCCTCCGGCAAAGATAAAAGAGGAAGAGAGAAGGACTTCCGGGTAAATTTGGAGGGGATGCGTGAGAAATCAGCAAGAAACTGTGCGATGCCACACTGTTGGATACTCTTTGAAACAAATTAGACAGATGAACATTTTATTTCACCAAACACACACAAACAAGTAAATATTCACTGAAGCAGACGCATGCTTCTACAGAGAGAAACCAACAGAGCTCTCCTGCAGAGACAGCTGCTCATTAGAAAAAATGTGACCTGGCTAAGCTCTTAAGCTATCCACACGCACACACATACACACACACACAGATATAGAAATGCAGAAACCTCACTGGCTGCTGTACGTCAGCTTTGCATCATATATGGGAGGTCAAGACTGGCCTATAAACACATGCAGGTCACCTACAAGTAAACAGGGAGTCGATATAAACACAATAACATTTACATTTCCCAACCAACTTTAAAGAGTTGTTTTTGGTTAATACTTGTATAAACGTACCTATATAAGAGTTCATGTACAAGAAAAAATATGCAGAAAGTTTGTTTTACTTGTGTAAATTGCCTTTTTCTCATTCACTGAACTGTGCATCATAAAGATTAAATAAATAAGTGTAACTAAGAAAAATGAAATAAAATCAGTGAACACAAATCAAACAGAAACTGACAATCAGTCTGCTCCCTGTATTTTTACATCAGTGCAGTGAAATAACTCAGACACAATTACAGATCCAGATAAGATGCACCTTTATTGATCCTACTGAAGGGAAACTCCAGTGTGACAGTACTATAAAATAAAACACGTTATATAGTAAAAAATTTAGTATAGTATCAAAAGCATGTATTGCAAGTGTATAGTAGTAAAAAGTGAAATGTAGTAGTAAATGTTAAACAATACACAGTTTAACACAGTGGTAAAGTACAGCCTTTAAATGCAATAAGGAGTGTGTGTGTATATTACAATACTACTGGCAATTCGATTAATAGTAATTTTTACATACAGTATAAATTATAGTATAGTAGTTTAATATAGAACATCATAACATTATAAATACATTTATATATAGGCCTATGATGTGTGTATTTTAAAATTTTATTGCAAGTGTTGCAATAGCTCTGTTCTCTTGATCTTTTTGCCAAAAAGGGAAAAAGTCATTTCCACCACGTGAAAAACTTTCTGCACATTTCATTTAGGCTACATTAAATTATATTTAACTGGGACGTCTCCACAAGTATTAACCAAGGAAAATAGGTCAATTCTATGCTCAAAAAACGCTTGGGAACATCTCTACTTGTTAGAGAAATAATCATGCAATCCAGAGCGCAGTTTGTCAAACCACGATGAGCTGCTGCTGAGAGAAAAATCCAAGAAGTCCATGAACATGAACCAGCAGCTCTCAGATGTTTCAAATGCCTTGTTTAAGCCACAGATTGAAGAAATTCTGCTGTCTTGAAGGCATTTGTGCGTTACAAAACAAGCATACGTAATTTTGTGGTCACTGAGTTTATAGAGATTATTTGCTGTTTTCCTCATATCATAGTTTAAAGAAACTCTGTTTGACACAGTTAATCTTTATCTGCCCACCTGCCCTCTGCCCTTTGCTTTCCTGCCACAAACGTGTCTTCACAGTGAAATGTGGAATATCAAAACGCACAACATACAGCCCTTCTTTGCTGTAGTTTGCAGTGAACTTTGGCAGATTTTACTCTCTGCTCCTTTCTGGCAATTTTCATCTTAACAAAGAAACCTCAAATGCCGAATGTCGTAAACATCTAATTAGAAATGACACACAATAAATAAGCAACATTTACAGTTTTATTCAGTAGCATGGCAGTTCAGTCTGTTAATCGGGCTAATGTTAGCTTATGAGTGAAACTCTCATCTGGTTTGTTCATTAAGAGAGAGGAATTCTGATTTCTTCGAGGCATAAAATACACTAATAAATTATTCTGTGGTCCGTGGATTTTACAGAATATGTTAAGTGAAAAAATATTCAATATAATTGTGTTCTTGAATTTGTGGCAATTATTTAAGTAAATATCAAATAAAAATGTTTGGTTGAAATCAACTTACTGTAGTTTAATTTTAAAAAGATTGTTTATGTAACTCCAATAAGAGAGAATATTGTGTAAATTCAGCATAGCGTATTATTATGTACTCATTTTGTGCATGTTAAGTGTTTGTGTGTGTTGGTGCTGGCAGATGTGTTGCAGGCTATGTGAGCACCTGAGGACAACCACGATATCCACATGGATTTGTATTTTCATTGGTTCCGTGGTCATACTCATTGCTAGACTCAACAGAGACTCAGCCCGCTGCCTGTAGCTGAGTCTCAGGTCCATACCACCCGCAGCGTTAGTGCGCTCCTACTTTTCCTTAACACACACAGAAAACAGTGCTTGCATGGTCACTAATGTTGTTATCCGTGTTGTCGCAATTGCCTTTTATTTAATATTGTGTTGTTTTTAGCAGGTTGGGGAATATGTGGGTGGAGTTTCCCAGCATGCCTTGTGTTTTAGGATTGTAAGCCAAGTAACTAATAACACAGTCATCCAACTGTGTTCCAAGTCACCCAAATGTTGCCTGTTGTGCACTTAATATTTTTGTTTAGGGTTTAATTAATTCCTTTTCGTTGTTTATTGGAGTCTTCTCATAATAAAAGAATACTATAAAATGATATTATTTAACTTGAATAAATCAATATAAAACACAGTCACATTTCATTAAAAGTATTGCCTGTACTCTGTTGCCTTAATTTTATTGAGTAGATAATGCGTATCTTTTTTTTACAGTGATTAAAACTGTATAATAGTACAATCTAATTTCCTCAGCAAACAAGAGTAATTGACACTTAAGTTTGCTGTCAAATAAGACTTACCGAATGATGGTCGGGTACAGCTCTCCAGAATAAAGGTAGCAGCAGTTGAAGGAGGCAGCAAGGCAACCTTTACCCACCACAGCCAGACAGGTGCGCACAGTCTGTTTATCTGCACAGGAGGGAAACTTACAGTTACTGACTTTGTAGCTTCTGTAGTATAATATTTACCCTGTGCATGTGTTGTAACATACCATAAGGCACCAGCAGGTTCATCAAAATAGTGACTCTAGCGAAGATGAGGGCACCAGACTGTGATATACGACGTCCCATTACACTCATAGACACAGTGATGACAACTTTAGCAGGGATGTCAACAGCTCCAAAGATCACTTGGATCAAGTAGATGTCCACCCCAAACTTTTGCAGATCCATAGCGAGACCATAGTAGGCAAAGCTTGTTGATAACCTAATAAAAACAAAAAACAAAAAACATTGATAGTGTTAGTGCAATTTCATAGAAAGTCCTTTAAGCTGTCAGTTAGTTTTTCTATGACAGGAGGGGGGCATGTACCAGACAGCACTGAGGCAGACTGTCATAGACCTCATGGTGGGTGTGCGGAACAGATCTAGAGCGGAGTGTGAACCCTGTGAACCGGACATCTCTTTCTTCATGGACTCCTGCAGCATCTATGCATAAAGAGAGCGTTCTTACACAACAAATTCATTTCATACACAGTTATAAACAAAGACAGACGGTGCAATAATACAAACACACCACATTTGCTTACTTTAATGTCGATCTTTTCACCCTCTTTGCAGCGTCCGTTAAATTTTGCCACACTTTTAAGGTTCTTGATGGCTTGTTCGGAATTATTACTCAGGACCAACCATCTTGACGATTCATGAAACCACCTGTATGAGAAATTTGTCCAGTTTTTTTAATATTGCAACACACTTTTATAAAAATTTTTGCAACTGCAAACACTGATCTAAATTTCTGGTTGCTTCTCACCATGAGTAGAGGAAGGAGATATAAAAGGGCAAAGACACGGCTAGAGTTAACCACCTCCAGTCTCGGATGAAGTAGGCTACGACTGCAAGGAGCAGCTGCCCCACAGTGTAACAGTAACCCGTTACTGTCCCCACCACTGTCCGCACACGAGTGGGAATCCACTCCACAACTTGAAATGACAAATTCACAGAGAAAGAGATATTTAAAAGACATTTTATAGCATTTCTGCTGACTGCATCCACTGAAGACCTTTGACAGACATTGTTTGTCCTTGATCTTGCTAAATATCTTACTGAGTGAGAAGGTGTTGAGCCCCAAGCCTGACAGAGCCATGCCACAACCAAACCGAAACAGGCAGAAGAGAGAGAAGGAGGTGGAGAAGGCAGCACATGTTCCTGACACAGCCATCAGCAGGTTAGAGATAAGCAGGAGGATGCGTCGACCATATCTAGATGCCAGGCAGATTAGCGAAGAACAACATTGCTTGATTTAAATAAGTTAGACCATTTTAGCAACAACACATAATACTGAGGTAAGTTTTCATATTATACTTATTACATACATTCTTATTTAAAAGACAAATAAATGATATGACTATTACTGTAAAATCAGCAGGGATAAGATCCAGGTTACCTGTCTGAAAGACTTCCAAAGACAACAGCTCCCACAAGCACGCCTCCCATGTAGACAGTTTGTCCCATTTGCTTCAGGGAGCGTAAATCACAAACCAAATCCCACTGACAAAAACACAGTTTAACACACATGATAAGACAACATGTAAACATTCAAAAAATCAACTAAAATGAAGATAGAGTCCTACATCAGATATGATCGTGGAGCTCCTCTCAGTCATGTTATAGAACCATCCGTCCTTGCATCCCTGCAGGTCAACATCCAAACCATCTGTAACTTCTCCCTGTTCTCCTGGACTGATGAAGGTCCTGTTCTTCTCGAGGAGGTGCCACTGAGGAGTAACATAGCGCTGGCACCTCTGTGGCTTGTCTGTCTGGTCTAGTGGCACTGTGATCAGCAGCGCTTCCTCTGTGCTCAGTAGGGACTGAGACAGGTTTGTGTGTGCG
>JAQLOL010000006.1:12173929-12190472 GCA_029783665.1 Naso thynnoides
AATGTCTCATGGCAACCGTAGCACACTATCATTTAGTTGTGAGGTATGATGACCAAAACCCAACACTTGCTTAACATGTCCAACAATGCACACAAGTAGTGAAAATATAACTCTCTTGAATAATAATATATATATGTTTTTAAGATGTGGTGTTAAGTAATCAAAAACCAACATCTACTAAAAGTCTCATATCTACATTTTATTGATGTAGAGTGCCAATGGTGTAATGGTGCGATATTACCGGTAATTCCAAACTTCTGGTAAGAATTGGGTTAGGGATAGATTTAGACAGCCTTAATGTCCACACTCTGTAAAATAATAACAAAATGAAACATTCAGAAACTGTTGGTTTAAGTCAGTCTTGATTAAGCTAAATCTAACATCTTTCAAACGTGTCATATGTTGGGCCAAAAACTAACATCTGGTAAACACCACCACGTTTACATCAGCACAATGTAAAATTTTATAATGACTACATGTTTGTTTGTTTTATGTCATTATGTCAAGTCACCAACATCCATCATCCCCCAATGTCTCAACATCCCAACCTCGTGTTGTCGTAGAATAAAGGAAAATCTGGCACATTTTATATGTGGCTGTCCAATCAATTCTAATTCATTGTAAACTGAAGCAATAAACTGTGACATGCAGACAACAACAAAAGTTGGTATTTTAGTTGTAGTGTTAGATAACAGAAATATTATTATTATTATTATTATTATTATTATTATTATTATTATTATTATTATTATTACGACTGTATTTCCTGAAGAAAACACATACAGTCTGTCAGAGCCATTTGTTGATGTAAATATGTTTTGATTTGAAAGTTCCCTTTATTGCATCATTGGATGTTTGCCAATGTTACAGGTCAGTTATCGATCAGTAGGTTACTGAGGTCTCGTTGGGGTTTCCTGGTACTTGTTTGTCATGTAACAAAGGCGCAGATTATATCTTTTTTTTAATCAGCAATAGTAATCATGCTTTTAAAATGGTTACCTTGGTGTTGCAAAGCTTAATAAGATCAAGTGTCCTGAAGTGCATCTTCTTATTTCCGCATTAACAGCTTGAACCGTGAAAATATTTCTGGTGTAGTAATTTCTTCTCCACCAAGTGTTGGTCATTACAAGGCGACATCTTGTGTGTGTTTGTGTGTGCCACAAAAAATCAGTCACATGTTATTGTCGCCAAAGGTACAACTGAAGAGTAAAATGAAGTCACGGCACACAGCTGGATAGAAGACAGAAAATGATGCATCTCGCCAGGTCCAGTTAGCATTTTGTCTCTTACTCTCACCTCTGGCAACAACAGCTCCTCCAACAGGCCAATGTAAGAACTTCATTTTCACTAATATACCTTTCTACCCACAGCACACAAGAGTACAAGTGGCTTCCAGCTACAGGCAAGACTTCAGGATTCATATGTGACCTTAAAAGTAAATTCAAACAACCTTAGATGATATTTGAAGTGACATCTCAAAAAAAGTATTTTGCCAGCCACGATTAACCCATTAGGAGACCCGTGGACCAATATGTAGGCCGAGCTGCAAAAACATCTTAAACTGGCTGACACACAATCCCTGCATTCATTTGTGGATAAATCTTGCAAGGAATACTTAAAAATTAAAAAACAATTAAAAATTTTTTTTTTCAAAGTAACTATAGAATTTAGACAGCTGCTGTTTTTTAATGGTGATGTTGTGCTTCATAGTTTGGGAGTAAATCCCTGGAGGGATTTACTGCGAAAAACATTCACTGTGTTATCAGAAAGAGCCCAAGATAACAGTTGGCAATCAGACCCGCTTTAGTGCCTCTGACTGCACCCCATCACCTGTGCAGTGGATAAGAGCGCTGGCCTCACTGACACAGTGCCAAAGTCCTGAATGCTGCTGTCTGGTCTCGTGTCGGTGTTGTCATCCCGGGTCCACGCGGCCCTGGCCTGATTAAACAGACTTAGCCTTTTTATTTGTTTATGTTTGTTTTGCTCTACTTAAATCATGTCCTATTTTTGCTTTATTTACCTTACCCAATTGGTGTCTACAACACCTTTTGTGATCATTTTAACCCTAACTTCATCCTTTAACTCCCAGAATTTTATCAGTATGCTCCCTGCATTTCTAAGCTGATATGATTTCAGAGGAGGGGAATCCAGATGATGTCAGAATCTGTAACAGATAATGACATGTCTGTCATCCTTGTGGTCAAATAAGTCTGTTATTAGGTTAATCAGTGCGTGAGATTTATATAGGTGCCGAGTCAAAAGTGAGGTAATACTTGACTCCTGCAATCTGTAGTTTGATCTCTGCTGTCTACAGCCTTAGCACTTACAACAACATAAAGCTAACCCTTTACATATGGTGTTTTTTCACTTAAAATAATCATGTCATGATTTGCATTGTGGTTAAGTCTGTTTCCTGTTTTATTTTGTGAGTTTTCTCCTCGTGTGTGAGGCTTATTCCCCTTCCTGTCTTTGTTTGCTTTCCCACCCTATTTGATTATGGATGAGTTGCACCTGTGTTTGTTTTCCTCTCACTGGTGTTTTTGAGTGTATCTCCCTCTATGAGTTGTCAATTCATCTGCGTCTGTTTCCCAGTCCTGCATTTGCTCCTTGTGTCTCGTCAAGTTCTGTACCTGTATTCCTCGAGTCATCCCATTTTTTGTAGTATTTGCCCTTAGTACTTGGATTTCCCTCAACCTGCGCCTTCAGTTTTGGTAAGTTTTATCAATTCACTGTTGTAAAAGCTTCATCTTCTGTCTTGGTGTTTATGCTTTTTGGTGTTTTTTTAACCTGTAAAACCCGAATGAAAACAGATGAATGATTTATTACCCACTAATGCAGAGTCAACACCAATAGTGAATCTTGCCTTCACTTTCACAGATAAGTGTGGCCGTGGAAACTGAATGAACAGAGGCCCGACAGAATCATGTCAGTGGTTAACCCATTTTGTGCAGGGCACATTGCATAAATAAAGTACAGTCGCAATCAAAAAAATCTAAAATGCAAGTCTCATTCATCAGATGATGATGATGAAGAAATGTGAGTTTCAACATGTTGGTCTCTTAAATCTATTTTGCCATGTGAAATAAAGGCATGTTAATTTTGCACAAACCCTACAGTGTGTCTTGGATTGTTTTATGAAGGAGGCTTGTTTTTCTTTTTTTTTTTGATCGAGACTATACTTCCTTCATGCAATGAGCTCTTGATAAGATAGATTAAACCCAGAACACATGAAGTATCCAAAGAGCACCTGCAGGCTATGTGGTCACTACAAGGATCATGAAGTGGTTCTACTCCTTGTCTTCATGTAAGTGGTTTGTTTCTTCATTTCTCCATTATAGAGTTTGTGTAGTTTTACTGCAGGACACTTCATTAATATAGCACTGTTAAATTAACAATTTATTCACTGTTTCTTAAATCTGATCTGGAAATCCTATGCAAAGTCACAGTCCTGAGGTCAGTTCAGGCTATGAGGTTATTACCTGAGGAGAATGTAAACATCATACATAGAAAAAATTCTCAGTGTTCCTTCTCAATAGCAAATATTCAAACATTGGCAGGTGTTGGGAAATGTTGGGAAATTTGCTATTTTTCTTTACATTGCCTGGCTTTTCCAGGAAAAAAATCACCCAGGCTGTTCTGGTTTTTCAAACAAATTTTATTCAGAATGGGTCTGAGTGGAATAGAAGAGTTTCTATTTTTGAATAAAAAAAATATCACCAATAAATTCTCAAAAACCCACCACAAAGCATTAATAACCACTTTACGGCAGCTACTGTAAATAGCTTTATCTGCATCCCTGATGATAACTGAAACAGTTTTGTCAAACCATCAACATGCAGGTATGAAAAATGGAAACTAAGCCAGTCCAGGAGTTTGTGTGAGACACACTGTAATGCAGGAAGCATTTGTTGCTAATCCTTGTGGATGCAGGTTTGTGGGGGCTTTTACCAGATGCACACTATCTATCGTGTAGATTCTTACGGTGCAGGTGTTGTGATACAAGCAGGGAGAGTTTATTATATGTCGTCAGGGGCTGGAAGTTTCTCGAGCGTGGGCTCCATACCCCAGATCTGCCGAGCGTACTCGCTGATGGTGCGATCGCTGGAGAACTTTCCACATCCGGCAATGTTGTAGATCACCTTCTTGGTCCATTCCTTGGGGTTCTGATGTGAGGATGAAAATGATGCATGGGTGAGAAATAAGACTGGTGATTATTGTGTCACTTAGCTTTGAGTCTCCATCCATTAGAGGTGAGACTAATTAAAGCTTTTCTTGAAATGTGTTAAACCACTTTTATGAACATTCCCTGTTAATGAACATACCTTGTAAAGAGCATTGACTTTCTCCTGACATTTAATGTAGTCTTCATAGTCAGCAAAGACCTTAAATCTGTGCAGAAAAGGATGAACTCGGTCATAAAATGAATTATATAACAGACACACTGTACAATGAGAATACATATGGTGTTCACATAAGGGCATGCATCTATTATGTGCTTATATTTTAATGTGCATGCAAAAGGCTGCAAGTTGTTTTGTTTTTTTCCTTTCCTATTTTTGTACCATCATGCAAGTTTATACATGTTCTTATTTGTATGTGTCTGAACGCCTCAGGCTGCAAATGTTAGATGTGTCTTTACCTGTCATGATGCATCAGCATGTTGACAATTTCTTTAAACAGGTCAGGCTGCTTTGGGCTAAAGAAGCCTCCAGCAATCTGGTCGATAGCCTGTTTCAGCTCGGGCAGGCGGTTGTAGTATGCTTCAGCGTGGTATCTGAGCAGAATTTTTTAAAAAAAAAGAAAAAAAGACACACATTCAGAGGGAAGCAGAAGCACATGCTTGTTGCTGTAGTAGTAGTCAGTGCCTGAACAGAATTACTAGCACGTTCCCTGAGGCGACACCGTTTTAGGATGGAAAACTTCAACTTGGAGAAGACGCTCGAATCTGGTGATCGTTACACAAACCTCCATGAGAGACCGCCAAGCTGCTGTATAGTCAGAACTCATGGAGCTCACTGCATTGATATGAAATTGCCTTGACAGTTGGAATATCTTGGAGGTATTTCACCAAATAGATCTGACAGGTAGCACACTGTTCTTATATGCAAAGACATTATTTACTTTAGTGGTATGAATAAAAAGATGACTATGAACCTTTTTTTCATGCCTATGTTCCCTCGGTATTCCTCTGTAGGATTACATCAAGGTCAAATTAGTTTTGATTTTTTGCACAAATATTTTGGGACTGGCGGTTATATGCCAATGTCAACTTAAATGATATAGAACAGATTGGAGTTAATTCAATACCCCTTCTTGTCAAGCTCATCAACGTCATCCACTCTCATGCCAAAGATGAAGAGGTTTTCCTCGCCAGCCTCCTCTGCCATCTCAACGTTGGCTCCGTCCATGGTACCGATGGTTAGAGCGCCGTTCAGCATGAACTTCATGTTGCCAGTGCCAGAGGCCTCAGTGCCGGCTGTGGAGATCTGCTCTGACAGGTCGGCTGCGGGGATGGCTGAAAGATGACAGAAAAAGAGTGTTGAGGACTCTAATAAGCATTCAGTTTGTATTTTATGCCGTGTTTGAAAAATTCCTGGCTGGGAACATCTGCAAAAGAGGAAATGAGCAGGGTGATGAGCATGAGGACAGAGAGAGAGAGAAAAGTCTGAGAACAGGGTACCTCTCTCTGCCAGTGTGACTCTGTAGTTCTCCAAGAAGATGACTTTAAGACGGTCTCCGACCACGGGATCGTTGTTGACCACCTCACCGATAGCTGTAATCAGACGGATGATCATCTTGGCGGTGTGGTATCCAGGAGCAGCCTACATGAAGGAAACAGTAAGAGATATCATGTAAAAAAAAGTTTAACCTGCATTGTTTAAAATATCTTTAAGCTTTTTGTACATTGCTGTCACTTATATGCTTTATAGGAAGCCGCACCTCTAACATGAACGAAGGAGCACAGACAATCATGCGTGTGGAAATTGTGTAGTAGTGGCCATGTTTAGGGACAAAATTTGTGACAGATTATCTGTAATTGGCTAGTTGTCAATGATCTGACAAATACAGGATGTTCTTTTACTAGTTACCTTAGTGAACCATTTTTTTATTTCACAAACTGGGAGGGTGAGGTTTTTGTTTTAAAAGTTGTGTTGTTAAACTACAAACCTTTCCTCCAATCATGACAGTTCTTGGAGTCCACTGCTTGTTAGGCTCTTTCTTGATGCCTGTGGTGGAGATACGAAGAAATGACAGTAAATAAATACCATTTTGTGAAAAATTTTTGTTTTAAAGGTGTCCACTTACGGTTGTAGTAGGTGATGATGTGCAGACAGTTGAGAAGCTGTCTCTTGTATTCGTGAATTCTTTTGACTTGGATGTCAAACATGGAGTTGGGGTTGATCTTCACCTTGTAGTGTTCCTCCAAGTGCACAGCGAACTTCAACTTGTTTTCCTGCAACATCGAAAGATGGACTTCATCACATCAAAGTAAGATAATTGAAAACCTGATAACAGAGAAAAAGGCAGAGCAACACACGCACAATTGTAAGTTAAACCCACTAATTAAGTTGTATGTATGCTAAATACAGCTAATGGGGGTTTTGGGTGAACAGAGGAAAAGGTCTGCAGATTTGAGAACTGTTGCTTGATTGTATGCACAAAGCACCATGGAACAGTGTGTGTTTTATTTTTAAAAGCTACAAATGATGTGAATTCACTTTTCTTGGTGCTGTTGAGCAGTAGCTACTGTATATTGACAAAATTAACTACAAAAATGCTTAATTATTTATTCACGGGTATCTATTTAACTCAGTCCCAAAGTGACACATTAACTGCAAACCTAAGAATAAAAATCAATTAATTACCTGCTTCACTTTGGCAATATCACGAATGAAAGCGTCATCATTCACAAATTTGCGGAGAGCCTGCAGCCGGTCGAGGTCACGGATGAAGTCCTCACCTATTCTCTGTAAACGAAAGCAAAGAGAGGGTAAAGTGAAGGCATTTTTTGAGCTTTTAGTGATATTTGTGTAAAGTGTAACAGAGCTAACCTCAGCAATGACCTCCGCCAGCCCGGGGTTGCACATCACCAGCCAGCGGCGAGGAGTGATGCCATTGGTCTTGTTCTGAAACTTGTGTGGCTCCATTTCATAGAAGTCCTTGAAACTGCAAACACAGTGAAGCATCAAATACATCAGAACGCAGATGATGCAGCAGTGCGAGAAATTATTTTACTAGGGGGTTTAGAAATAGAATATTTGTACAGATGCAACACATAAAACTGTATTTTGCTCGTTGTACCACCATTTTATGCAAGTTAATTTTCAGGACGTACATAGTTGCCTTGAGGATGTCAGAGTGTATCTGGGCTACGCCGTTGACAGCATGGGAACCCACAATACACAAATGGGCCATGTTGATCCTCTTCTGTCCGCCCTCCTCAATGAGTGACATACGACGCAGACGATCATTATCACCAGGATACTTTGCTGCAACTCTCTGCAAAGTTACAAAGCACAGAAAACAAACAATAACTCTTTTTCTTTATTTCTCTTAGCAAATCATAGATTTCCATGTCACGCATGTTAAAGTAGGTCAACACATGATGTAAATTAGCAACAACGGGAAAATTTGCGTTACTACATGATCAAAATCAGGGTACTATTCTGCAGGTGTGGTTGAGCGGCAGCTCATAAAAGCTGCCTGTCACTTCTTGTCAGAAATATTTAAATCTTTTATTTTACACTTCATAAAATCAAACCATTCAAATTTTGACAGATGTTGCAATTAATAGAAAATAAATTCCACTTGTTCTTTCACTGTAAGGTTAAAGCATTTCGGTGCTCATGCTAACTTATCTGAAAAATATCCCTTCCTAGACAGAGAAAATACCAAATATCAGAATACTATTTCTCGTCCATCTTGTTTTTTTTTTTTTTTTTTACTTTTATAGCCTGATGTGTTTAAATTTTCTCTGTGAACTTAAAATTTACCTAAATTCAGAGGCACAAGATGCTTTAAAATCTTTTACTTAAGTAAAAGTAGCAATAACACTGCAGAAATAATTTTTATAAGTGAAAACAGTGGAAAATCTTCATGATTTAAATTTCAAGAGCATTAGAATCAAAATATACTGAAATTATAAAAAATCTTAAGTTCTAATTATGCAGAATACATAAAATGTTTATTATTTAATTATAATTACAATGCTTTAATGTGTTCATCACTTCAATGTTGCAGCTGTTTAAGGTAGAGCTTATTTAATACTATGCATACTGTGGAAAAGATTGTGAATTTCAGAAAGTATCCATTAAGCCCCATTTTTTTCCATAATAATACATCATCATTTTTTTGGTGATTAAATTTCATTTTATTAATCATAATCTGCAAAGCAACTACAGCTGTCAAATAAATGTAGTGGAGTGAAGGTACAGTATAATTTGTTACCCTGAACTGTAGTCAACCTATTGAGTAAAATTATAAAGTAGCATAAAAAGGAAATGCAAAAAAATTGACTGATTGTTTCGGTTATGTCAAAGTTACATTGTGTTCAACCAGTCAGATAAAGTGTAGACAAAAATTCAAATTACTTCTGCCTGAAGACTTTGTTACTGTAAAGGTGCTAAACAGCAAAGAACACTGACCGTGAGGAGGAGCCATAAATATACACTGCATCCAACACACTATATAAATGACAACACGGTGCAATGTGCAGCACTAACCTCCAGGTGGCGGCGGTTGATCTCATAGACAATTTCCAGGTGGCGAGGCAGCAGATGAGCAAACAGGTCGACAGGCCAGCGCTCCAAAGCTTCAGGAAGGACAGTGTGGTTGGTGTAGGCACAGGTGCGCACACAGATGTCCCAGGCCTTCACACATGCAAGGGGAAATATGAATATGTTTAAATTTTAATGTGGAGGACTTTATGAAAACAATAACTCACTTCAGGACTCCTACAAATGTCACATCATTTGTTCACATCTTTGTGGTGGTCCTAAATTTATCACTAACTAGACTAAAACGATGATGCCCCTATCAAAAACACTGCAAACTCAGCAACAAAGAAAAGTATTTAAAACCCCAAAGTAAGTAACAGCTTTTAAGAATAAAACATTAAAAGCTTTTTTTGTTAAAAAAAAAAAGAGAGAACAAAGAAAAGAAAAAGTCACACTTTCATTTTTTTCCTCTTCCTCACCTTGTCCCAGCTGAGTTTCTCTTCATCAACCAGAACCCTCATCAGCTCAGGGATAGCCATGGCTGGGTGAGTGTCATTCAGCTGGATGGCAACCTGAATATGCAGAACATTATGAGATGTCATCATAGAATTAGGATACACCAGAAAGTGCTTTGTAGATTCAGTTCATTTCATCTATTCTCATAAGATACAATAGAAACCCACCTACAACCTGTTCAACGCATTGACAGAGGCAATTTAACGAAGGCACACAGAGAACATCAGGGGAAACCTTTTCATTTTTGACAGAAACTATTTTGTTGAGTTTTTGGCTTCACCTTGTCAGGCAGTTTGCTGAAGTCTGTGCGAGCAATCTCCCTGGAGCCAAACTTAGAGACCTTGAAACGGCGGATGATGTCTTGCAGGGTGGCAGATACCACAAAGTATTCCTGCTTCAGACGGAGCTCCTTCCCTTCAAAGAACTGAAGATGAAGACACATATTTGTCTGTTTCTGTACCACAGGCAAACATCAATAGGTTTTTTATTCTTTAAACATGGCCTTTTGCATATTACTGACTGGTATTCACTTACAGTCAACTAAAGTCTTTTTCATTTTGAGAAAATAATTACCAAGCCTAATGTAAAAAGAATCTATAGTGTGATCAGCCTAATGTGAAAAGAATCTGTAGTGTGATCAGGACTGTAATTACCATGCAAAATCTGACCATTTTAGCGTAAAATCAAACACCAATCTAAAATATATGGTCATGCTGATGGAAGCATGTAACATTAGTGCATACATTATGTAAATGTGCAGCTCCCTTTAACAATTATTTGAGATATTCATGGAAGATGAATTCACTGCTTGAACCGCCAGATCTTTGAAATTTCAAAAGTTTTTCTTGCTTTGAAAAGCAAATTATGACAATATTTTACATTTATTAAGACACATAAAGTAGAAATGACTAAATAATGTTTAGAATAAAGAATAAATAATGTTTTTGCTATCAATTATGAATAAGATATATTTTTTAAGTGCAGCAGAGGAAATATTAATTTTCTTTTGCAGCTATGGCTTATTTGTCAAATAGACAGCCATTGCAAAGGAATGGTTAGGCTGGTTGTTTCTGTAATAAATTTATATATGTGTGCTTTTTTATTTTTATTAGTCTGTCAAAATAAAAGAAATCAAGGAAACACAATGATACATAACTGTAAATAGCAGACACAGAGAAAGTAAATATTCTTTTTTTTTCAGTAAGTGAGTTTAGTTTAAGTAAAAAATTAAGTAATTATTTATTTCAGTATTTGACATAGATATAACTAGCATGATGAAACAGCAGGATAACACTGATCGAACTGAATTCAAACATTTGGTCCACTGCTGTTTCTCCTCTCACTTGCGCAGACATAACTTACCAGACCTGACGTGAGTTATAGCCAGAGCTACAAGGTTATCTCCCAAGTCCTATCTCCTGAGCTTTCAGGCAGCCAGATCATGGTGGTCAGTTCTTATATCAGCTATAAGACAGCTAGAGAGGAAGCTGACAGAGCACACAGCTGCTGCAGCTGAAGACAAAAGGCTTGAAATGATAAAAATCCGCCTCTTCACTGGGTTGAAGTTTAGCCCTCTAGTTATTCAAGAGCAGTACACTCCACCGCTCCTATAATTCATCTGTTTCCTCTAAGCCAGGTTAATTGCCACACTATAATTGCAAGTCTGATGGATTAAAGCTAATGTAGTCGTATTTTCTTACATTGTCATTGGGATACAGCACACGGGAGATGTTCTCAGCCAAGTTTCTGTCCAGAACAGCCTGAATGTAGCCACCAATGTTAACTGTAAGGGAACAAAAAACACTCACTCTTTTCATTTACTCTCATTTGACAGCTATAGCTGGGCTGAAAACATTTGATCTCTGCCAGACACGTACAGTCTTTCAGGTTGAACTCGCAGGGGGCCTTTGCAGACCACAGCCTCATGGTGTTGACAATGTTGTTTCTGTAGCCAGGGATGGGGGTGTCATATGGCAGAGCCAGCACTACCTGCCAGGGCCAACAGACAGATAAATATCATCTTAAAAGAACCTCTCTATTATTAGTTATACTAATAACTTTGCATCAAGTTCACCTGAGTGTCCACCCATTTGACACCATCTGGGTGATGCTCAGTCCTGCCATAGAAGTGCACTGGGCGCATGTACTCGGGACGTGCCTTCTCCCAGGCGTTGCCATAACGCAGCCAATCATCAGCCTCCTCAACCTTTATAATAACGTAGATTTATATCAAGGGAGAAAAAACGTTAATTGTGTGAGCGGCTTGTGAGCAGAGCCAGATACAGAGAATGATGTGGAACATCAGGTCCTAACGATGACAAAAGCACTTTAATCAAGTGGGGGATTTTTAAAGTGAAACGCTATTTACATGGAGGCAGGGATAAAGATGGAATTGGAATCGCTTCTAACCTGCCAGCCATTGACGATTTTCTGATTAAAGATGCCAAACTCATAGCGGATGCCGTAACCGTAGGCAGCCAGGCCCAGTGAAGCCATAGAGTCGAGGAAACAAGCTGAAAGCAGAGGCAGCACATGAAAAAAGCTTTGACTTGCTCTTGAATAACATAATGCATTATTTAATTCCATCAACAGAGATGAAAACTCTTTGAATTTATCATATATGAAAGGTGAAAGGGTGCTCACCAGCAAGGCGGCCCAGACCACCATTTCCCAAACCAGCGTCTTCCTCCATGTCCTCCAATTCCTCCATGTCCAGACCCAACTACAGAGGACAGTACAACATGGGGTTACAAACTGAGAGGCACACTTTTATTTTCAGTAGCTAGAAGGATGAATAAAGCTTCTTTGTCTCACCTGATATGTGGCCTCATCACAGGCGTTCTCCAGTGCCAGGTTCACCATGGTGTTTTGGAGGGTGCGGCCCATGTAGAACTCGAGGGAGATGTAGTACACACGCTACAGATTGGGAAGGAAGGGAGAATTAATCAATATCAAGCTGAATGTAGAGCCAGAAGCTGTCTCATACACTCAGCCATGAGATATTTCGATGTCATTGTATGATTCTGGTTATAGAAAGGTCTCCACGGTAGCATGATGGGTACAAATTTGGCATTGAAACCAAAAGCCAAATGTCACAATAACATCCAAGCCTAGACTGGCTGAGAAATCTTCAGGTTTCATGATTTAACTTCATGGTTGGGAGAGCGCAGAAATGTGCCACCTGAGCCTGTGTTTAGCCTTTGCCATTTAGTTGTTTTTATTTTTCCCCTGTGACATGGAGTTAACCCAGGAAGGCAGGGGAGAAGAGCGAAGCGACTAGGGGACAGATTGCTTTGGGTATTACGTAACACCAACATTTCGGGCCAGGCAAAAAATAGCTCCTGTAGAGGTCGCTGTAAAGGTCAGCCTAAGCCAGATACCCTTTCATTGTGGAGTTCAAGTCTGGCAAAGAGAAGCAGCTCAGAAAGACCGAAATCAGAATGAGACCTTGTTAATAGTGATAATTAATAATAATAATCTTTATCTATATAGCACCTTTCGTAAGAAGGCACTTTTTTCAAGTAAAATACAGATATAATGAAGTTTTTGGCCTAATATATATACACAACATCAATAACTAGTAATTATAATGCAATGACAGATGCTATTACACACAAACCATTAGTATTAAAAAATGGACTTTAACCAAAATATAAATACAAGTATAGCTACTGCTTTCAAAATGAAATTTTTCATTTAAAAGAAAAATTAGAAGAACTTATAGCTGTATTAGCTGCAGCATTAGCCATGTATGCCAGCATGCAAACAATGATATGTGTCAGCATTTGCTCCACAAACACAACACAGAAGGATAAGAATAAAAGCAAAACCAGAGATAATAGTACATACAAAAATTTAGAGGGTATACATCTATAAACGGAAGATTTGGATGGTTTGAAATGTTACATACAAGTTTAAAATAATGGTGTCTGTATGAAGAATCAGATTTTTGACATATATGAAATGCAAAGATTGCATGCCATGGGCTCCAGTAATTAAATTAAATAGTGGTATGGGTGGAATCTAATGCACACTTTACAGTCTAGTCAGATGGCATTGTGAAAAATGTGTAAAATTATAATGAATTTGACTGACAGAGCCATATCACCAAGCAGCACAGATTCTCTGAGTTCTAAATCTTTTGACTTCAATCCTTTTTTATTTCATTATGCAGATGAGCCTCATTTTTTCAGTAATTCATTTTTGCGATGAGAAAATAAATCTTGTTGTAACAGTAACTTTAAAGGATCCTTCATGCAGCACAAAACTCTGGACTGAGCTTGGATGTCCTCCCTCTTGCAGGTTCTTGTTTAGACCTTTAAGCAATTTACCTTTGACCTTTCAGTCTAGCGCTTGGGACAAAGTGATACATTTAGGAGGTCAGGTGCTTTTCTGAGTTAGAGGTTGCCAGTCAACATGAGATGAAACAGTGTCTAACGATGTTAATATGAGTAGTAAATATCTACCAACATTAAGGGATTTTAGCGCTTAAGTCACAGAACAGCCCTGCAGAGTAAGGCTGAGGTGTGCAGGGAAATTTTCTCTCGATTGTTCAGAAAAGAAATGATCCCCATTATTCAGCAGAGTTATTAATAATCTTGCAAAGAAACATTTTTCACACTAAGTAAATGCAAATGGAGCAAATTTTCACTCTGCCTCTAAACCCTCTGTTGTAATTGCACAAGGTTAATGTGACATTTTCAAGGAATAATGTGGTGTGGTTCACAGTTTTGCTGCTTTATTCCAGTGACGTCGGTGTTCTATCGCTCTCCTCAGCCCCTTTCTGCGGCTGCAGTTGCCGAGCTTTACGTTTCTGATTATGTGACTCTGATTATATGTGACTACTTCTATATGAACTCAGACGCCCTTGGAGGCATCCGCTCATATGGCACAAGTAAAGGCTATGTGCTTTACGGTGCGACAGGATGGGAACAGAAGGTCAGGGAGAGGTTTAATGTTTCAACACACTGTACGAGCGGCTGCATACCAGCAGAGCACTAAGAAGCCCTGGTGAAGTTTAAATGTCATGACTTGACATTACACTGACATCGGCTGCTGGAAGTACAGTTGGAGAATATAAAGCACTGGCTCTGATGAAAACAATTCATGGCCTTTGCTTACAATGTGCAGAAGCAAGCAAGTTAATTCACAAAACAATGCAAGATCAGGTTAAGGTGCAGGCTGGTCCTTACGAGGGGAACCCTTGTTATATTCTTATAGTTGCCAGTATGTGAGGAAAATTATTAGAAATTGACACAATATCAAAAATCTTGTAAGAAATGAGTCAGACAATTGCTATATATATTAATGGTAGTTCAATATACTACCATGTGTTTTTCTTATGACTTGAACTTACTTTGGGATCTTTCTCATAGTAGTGCTGCTGGGTTCTGATCCACCTGCCAATCAAGTGGTCCCGCACTGTGTGGGCAAGAGCAAAGTAGTAATCCCTTCGGGTTGCCACATTTCTATCCTTGACCAGGGTAAAGTGCAGATGCCTGTTGAAATTCAGCTTCAGTTCTGCAACGTTCTCGACACCGGCAAGGCCTCGCACGGAAATCTGTTTCTTCCTGTCATGGTCGGACAAGGGTTTCGACATGGTGGCACGAGTTGTAGCGGCTCAGGACTCTGACTCAGGAAGAAGGCCACCACCAAGAGACACAGCAAGAGAGACACCCACCCTGCAGGCTCGGGTTCAGCATTTTAAAGGCTTGACGATGAATATTAAGAAGAGGGTGGAGCAGATTGCATGTATTAGGAAATAGGGTGGGTTATATGTTGAGGATAGAGGTTTTCAATGATGTAACATATGAATGAGAAAGGGGCCCATCTTGGATCAAAGGTGGCGGCATTATGTGGCAGGATGTTTTTATTTACAGTATAGTGTTCATCATCATAAACTGGGGAAAAAGACAGACATTTTTAGCTCTCTTATTTGATTTAAACTGGTCAAAACCAATAATTGATCATTTTCAGTCAGTCGGTTCAAAGCAAAACAATCTTCCTCTTTGTATTTGTGTTTACCATTTTCTAATGTCAGCCTACAATGATGTGGTTGATCCACCGTAATTCATTTTTAGGCTACCATTAAAATAACAACAACCTGAAATAAAGTGTGAATGTTATCTTTTTCTAGAGTAGTTACACATTTTCATATGCAGTGTTAGGGCTGTTGCTCAAAAAAAAGATTACACATTACTAGTTTCTTTATTGCAAAGTAATACATTACTTTTTAAAAAAATACTCACTGCAGTAATTAATTACACTACTTGTTACATTACTTTTGCATTACTTCATAACATCACCTGAGATGCACTGTCACTTAATTGCCAATGAACAATGTAAAGCTAAACCTTACATACAACTGCACAAATCTTTCTTTTAATAGGGAGGACAAAGGACATGCAAAATAATATAACAAAGCCGACATCAAAGTTGTGAAGTCAGGCAGTTGAAGAACTTAAAGTAACCTTAGTAACTAGATAGATGTTTGACTAGTAACTCTGATGTGGTTACTGAATTAGCAACAGTAACGCCTTACATGACTGTGTTACGGACAAATGTAATCTGATTACAGTAATGCATTACTTTGTAATGCGTTACCCCCAACATTGTTGTCACTGCTTTGCTACCTTTTTTAAAAAAAAGTACTGCCTAATATTGTAGAGGAAACACAGCTTGGTGATAATATCTGGCAGCTACAGTGGCTAACTTGTTTTTCTCCCCATAGTTGGCAGGAGTGCCTAGGCCAGCAGATGGTGATGGTATATTATATTTAAAAATATCTATTTTGTTGCAACTTAAAAGCAGAGCTCAGCAAATTTGCCGACTATCTTGTTGGAGGGTAGGACTATATTCATAGTTTTCTGCATTAGAGTAAGAGGATGTATTTATAGGATGTGTGTCAAGCAGCTTCACCAGTGCTGTAAGTAGTTAGAGACCAGTTATCCAGTCTGTGTGGATCACATCTGTTTAACAGCCCCGAGCAATAACTGACACGAACTCAACTGCAGCACAGTCACTAAAACCTGCTCTATTTTCAGTTATCACTCTAGCAAGCCAAACTATCGTGAAGACTTGCCCCTCTATTAATAGTAACTCTGACCCAATCCCAAAGGCCATGATATTTGAAAGGCATATCTTGTTAATGTCAGCAACAGCCGGTAGACAACACTAGTACATTACTATAAGTTGGACCACAAGCATAAAGTGGAAAGATGGTGTTAGCTGGACTGTTTCTCAGTGGGATGCAACTGCAAGCTTATCATTATCTTGTTAGAAGGCTGCTGCTACCTTTGGATTATAGTTGG
>JAQLOL010000006.1:12201606-12219252 GCA_029783665.1 Naso thynnoides
TAAGTGGTTGTAGATGACAGATGGATGATTGCGTTGAACCTCAAAAATCAAACTTGTAGCCTAATCGACATACAAGCTTCCCAGGTGAAATAAAGTTTTTCTGGATAAAACAGAACTCTCACTTAAACACACTGAACATATTCAAATATGAGCTGCGGGGGATGACGTGGGTTTGTTGTGTCAGGTTATTTGACAGAACAAAGATGGCAACCGGATGAGCAGATCTCTCACGCAGACACACCTTGTGAAACAGGTTGAAAAACATAAAGAAAGACGGATTTTTGAACAACATCCACGCAGCTGTTGACTCTCGTGCCTTGCTCAAGGACACTCCAGCTTAGGGCAGGGCGGGGTTTGAACCTGTGTCCCCTCTCACCCTGCCTGCTGCCTTTAAATAAGACGCCACTCCTATGCTGAGATGCTCTTCCTAATGCAAAGCTTGAGATGGCAAATTAAAATATATATATATATATATATATAGCCAACCTACTTAACAAGCACGGGTTGGGGTTGTGCGGTTAAACGCCGTTTAATCCTCCATGGCAACGCCGCTGTTAGTTTGATGGGGAGCAGGATTGGTCAACAGCAGCTGACCGCGCCCTCAACCCATATAAGCTACCTACCAAACTATTACCATCAAGTGTCGGGGGAATGACGGCTCTGCTGCTGCTGCCGCCGCCGCTGCTGCTGCTCTCGGTGCGGCGGAGGAGAGAAAGCATCTCTGTCTGTGCGGAGGAGCTCCGGGCTTCCCTGCCTGCCTGCCTCCATCGACAAAGCAGCATCTAGAGATAAGAAGAGGACCATCCTTTCTGAAGACAGAGGTCGCGCACTCATCTGCCGCATTCATCTCTGCTCAATTTAGGATTTTTTCTTTCTTCTTCGCCTCTCTTTTGTGCTTGTGTTTGCCTGGCTGGAATAACAGTAACCCCCCCCCCACACCTCCTCCTCCTTCTCCTCTCTTTGCCGTATCCATGTGTCGGATCGCTGGATGATGCACAGGTAAATGACACCGCACACCTCCTACACAGAAACGACCTTATGCACGGCGGTAATTAGCCTTCAAATCATGCTGCGGTGGAAAGGCGACAAGATAAGCCGTGTCGTGTGTGTGTATGTGTGTTTTTCAATGTCAGCGGTCCGGAATTATTTGTATCCCGATTCGGGGGATGTTGGGCTCCCGTTCACCAATTATTGACACTTCTCCTGAGGTGCCTTGTTTAAGATTTTCACTTCATGCAGTCAGAGAGAATTAGATCTCAAACGAACCGTCTTTGTTATCAGTGGAAGAGTCAGTTGAGGTGGGTGGAGGAGAGGTATGGTTTCCAAATTCAACACGGTTGCGGATGAGGTCGCTTAATTGCGTGCCGGAAGACATGTCCTGTGGTTGGGCTACAGCACATGCAGTGATGACTTTTTTTCCCTCTTTAAATAATATGGAAAAAGCTGCATAATCTATTGTTTAATTTCTCCTAATGCCACATGCCGGGTTTGCCTGCTGTATCTTTTTTCTATGCATCAAAAAAAGTGAAGTTAAGGTGGTGTTTGAGTCATGCAGCATGCATGGGCCCTTGTCTCTGAAATGCTTGAGGTAGCCTATTTATTATTGAGAGGGATTTTATGTTCTGTGGCAAAGGATTGGCCAGTTTAAAGATAGGAAGCGAGGAAGGAGAGAGACAGACGGGCAGGCAGGCAGGCAGGCGGACAGACAGAGAGAAACAGGAGTTGAGTCAAGCAGCTGCCACATCATCTGCAACAATAAGGGAGCTTCATGTCAGCTTTTTTAAAATGATCCTTTAAAATCGAGGGGGGGGGGGGTTCTTACCTGTGGGGTAAGATCATGTTGCTGAAAACCTCCACCAATAGCCTATTCACGCCCCCATAGGAAGCCGCTGCCTCCATACAGCAGATTATGTGGCAGCAGTTCAGCAGGGTCGACTGCTGAGGAGGTGGTTCTGGTTCATGTGAAAGCTTCCAAAAAACAAAATGAACAGAGAGAGAGAGAGAGAGAGAGAGAGAGAGAGAGAGAGAGAGAGAGGTAGAAAATAGTCCTTAGATTTCATGGCTGTCTGATAAATATTAGACTCTTATTCAAAGATGCGTTTGTTTGTTTGCCAGTTTACCTGTGTTCACTGCTTCTTGATAAGCGACAATTCGAGGAGTTCTCAATCTGATATACCCCACAGTAATTGCATTGCTTTATCAAAAACAAGAGGGGGTGGTGGCCAAGATTGGAGCTACACCCTTTGCAAATCTCACATACATGCTGCCGCCCTCCCCGCACCTCCTGTAAAGCTAGGCTAGGCTATTTGTTTTGCAAATTCTGCTCTAACAGTAAAACGACACATTTTGTTGCTGAGTTCTCTGGGTAGGGAGCAGCAACAGCACCACGGTGCACCACCACTGTTCACCTGAGTTTGGCGACCACCCCTGCTTGGCTAACGCTGCATGCTGTCTTTCAGCACCTCACTCGTGGACAGCAGCACAAGTGTTGCATCTCAGATCAGGTGCATGTTGCCTCATTTCCACATGTTGTTTGGCTGTTCTCTTAAATCCCTGCTGGTTGAGCTGACAGACTCATTTAAATGCTGCTGCTTTCTTTAGCAAACCACTTGGTCTCCTAAATGGGAGTCACACTGACGTCAAGGAAGTCTTGTGCTGCAATGCTCTGGACTTGGACAATGAACTTGTGCAATACTGAGGACGACTTTTTGTGCACATAACATTGTTATGATGATATTTTTAGGCAGGGTGTGTCACAGCCTTTGCCTTTTGTTTATCTTTTTTTTGTGTGTGTGTGAGTTGCTGCATTTCCCGTCATTTCAGTTGCAGCAGAGTACAATTCACATGTTTATTTTATTTATCATCAGCTCTATTTTAACGCAGGATATGCCACTGCCAAGATTTTACTCACCACTTAGTATTTTTGTGCCTTTAGTGCTGTTTTTACCGCACTCATGTTGCTACGGTCTGACTCACAAGACATCTGTCTTCATCGCTGCTTGCGATGAGATTTAAGGGTTTGAGTAGTGTTAGCGTTAAAGAGGAAAATGGTGTCAACACTACAACATCAACAATTAGCATAATATTACTCTAAATAATGTAGAAAATAATTCTGCAAATAATTGAATGGCTCTTAACAGGGTTAAGCTGCATGTTGCTTCACATTCAGCGCAATAATTGAAATTTTTAAAGCCATTATCTCTTAAAGCTGCACTTATGTCACTTTTGCATTAGTATGGCGGCGGCTGGGTATGAAAAGGAAATAATAATTGGAATTAACACATCTCACACACACACAACATCTCACACCAGCCAATATGCAAAAAGAGATGGATGATTGGATGATGTGAAGGAGGAGACTGGTGAAATAATGACAAGGCAGAGTTTGACATGATGTGTGTGTATATGTGTGTGTATGACAGCTCAATAGCTTCGGCATGCGTACTGGGGAAGTGGAAGGTTACAGATATTGTGTGGCATTGCGAATCGTGTCGCTTCCTCTCTATCATACCCCATCAAGGTCATATCCACAGACTGAAAGTGGTGGCCCTGGCCTTTTCCACTCCTGGCTCTGGCAGAGGAATGGGGCCTGCGGACCACTGCTGCTTCTAATCAGGGCTGACGCGTGACTCAGTTGCATGCCAGCTGCACAGCCAAACAGGGATTATGTCCCTGGATGGTGAAGACAAAAAAAAGGTCATTGTTGAGATCTCTGTCTCTCTACACCTTTGGCGAGTTCGGGTTATTTAATTATTTGTGCGATATTTCTAATGAAATACTTGGATAACTGAACTCCTGCATACAAGACACAATAGCCTGGGAGCCATATAGTCAGAGTCGTGACACCAGCTGCAGTGGACTGTTGGTTAAGTTACAATCTGGGTCATTGTGCCACTTGTATTTAAGAGTAGCTGGAAGGTTGTGAAGCAACATTAAAGTTCAAGACATTTATAAAGAAAGTCCACATGTACAGTGGCGACTGATTTGACAAGCTTGATTGATATTGTTATTTATCAGTGCAATTATAGGCAGTGAAATTGCCAGTTATTTTCACCACAGGTGGTGCAGTTGGTGGAATGGATGGGAAAGGTGGTGTATAATTTTCTGCAAGTAGAAGGCCTCTCAGAATCCAAAGTAAAGGTGCACTGGAGTCTGTCATACTGACAGAAGTGTTTCTGAAAAGCTCAGCTGTGATTAATTAAATATGTGCATGACAAAAATGTACCACATCAAATTTTAGCTCACCACAATACAGCAATTATGAAGGACAATGAAGTCATGAAGCTTATTGTGTTTTCCTTTCAATGTCCCCAATGCAATGGTGCTCGACTTGAAATGTCTTTAGTGGGGCAGGACAGTTCAGGAAGTAGAATGAGGAAAACTCAAACCTGTGATGTAATTAGTTATGAAGTCAAGCTCCGGCTCACATATGATTTCCCACTGAGCAGCACATCGAGGCTCTTTCTTTCAGAAACATTGCATTTTGTGCTTATTATCTGACAGTATTACTGTAGATAAAAGCTCATTTGGGGACAGCAGAAACAAGTGTTTTCATCCACCATGTGGTGCAGACACAGCTTATATAACTGATGGCCTCCTATGGTTCCAATTAGCCTCTGGTCCTGATTAGGAGGCAATTGTAGCCCATTAATAACAAAGGAAATTTAAGTAATGAACGTGTTCATAATCACACAGTTTAACATTGCACAGTTCTGTCAAAATTTGACCCAAAATAGCACACAGAATAATGAGTTCTTAGAGTGCAGATAAAAGCCCCTGAAGGTGATATTTATAATAAGCATTCACTGTTAAACTCCGGTTTCGTGACCCAGCCGGTAAAGAAAGCGGGGTTGTCTTTCTGTTCCACTCAGGTGTCGGTCGCACATGCAGGAGTATTGCATTACACTGCAAATGTAAGTATTTCAGCTCATCCATTGTTGTTATGGCGTGACAGTATGAAAAAGGGGAGCCGAAACTCCGCTGTTAACCAAAATGTGCCCAGGCAGCATAATCAGTGCCCTTAGAGACATAAAACACAATATCACCCTGTCAGGATATACATTATGCAGCAACAGTGCTCACAAGACCCAAATCTACTACACAGTGCTGATAGGGAAAATCCAGAGGTGGTAAAGAATAACAATGACTCTGTATGCTCTAGTTACTGTATCATTCTGAATCTGCATTTTAACCTCAGTACAAGTAGAGCAGAGCGAAGTGACACTGGGCTGGATATTGTTGGGGATTTAGAAAGTCCACAGTGTCTACAGTGTCGTCATGATGTACTTTGTGTGTTTCTCTCATCCCAAAGGCTAAATTACACTAAAGTGACCCAAATTAGGGAGTTAAATTGACTGTAGTCACTGCTTAAACATCACCACTTAACTGTATAATGATTTACTATACAGTACCATTACAGCATTTGGTGAGAAACACTGTGAAATTTGGATTTGCTAGCCCTTAAATGTAAATGGCTCTGTGATTATTTGAAAAAAAAAAAAAAAAAGGTCCAACACCAGTCTGTAGCTTTCAGTCTCCGCCTTATACTCATGATGGCACAGCAGTCAGCTACACAATACATCAGGTAGTAGGTTTGTATGATGTCAGAGTTGATTTATTCTTTTAATCTTGCCTAAAGTGGACTTTAAGAATACATTAAAGTTAGTTAGAGTCAAATCACACTAAGCAAAATTTTTAAAACAAGCAACTTACCTAGATAATGTAATTTGGGGTTGATTTACTCAGGAATGCATACACTTTAAACGGCAAAAAAATCAGCTTTGCCGTTTGGCACATGCTCTTCTGTGTTCCTTTGCCCAAAAGTCTGTGTCATGGTGGGTGCTCAGATGCAGAATACGATAACTAGATGAAGTTGTAACCTTGAAGATTTGATTTTCATTAATTGTGACTGCACTTTTGGCAATAAGCTGAAAAATACCCGGTTGGACGGAAAACATGCAATGGTGAGCTATTCAAAAAAGTTCCAGAAAAAAAATTTAAGAATTTAAATCAGCTGTGAGGACCTTTACACACGTAGTGCGTAATGAACAAATGACACAAAAATTAGAATTGTTTGGGACGTGAAATGTTCGGATCAAAACTCTTCAAACGAAACCCTACACACCAGCAGCTACACAAATTTGCGACAGAAAAACATGGGAATACGAATTTGCGAATTTACAAATACAATATTAAAACATAATAGAAAACATGGCAGAAATTACAAGGAATACGACACCACACATCACAGGCATTAACAGCGCGCAGGTGTAAGCCATAAGCTTAAATGTTACACATTAGCTGATGTTACCTCATCCAGAAGTAAACTGCATAAGGTAAAGTTACTCACCATTTTACAAGACCCAACCGATCTGTGATGCTCTGCCAGATTTTGTCTAGAATTGTTGTCAGTATAATTTGTGTGTCGTTTGTCAGACAACGCTTGTTGCTTAGAGACACAGATTATGAGCTGGTCAGCCATTGATGTTTATGATGATGTTGTGGGATATGGATGTGACATCCGCTCTGACAACCATTGTGATTGTTTGATGCATTTGTTCGCAGTGCAAATGTTCTGAAAAATCAACATCGATCTGAAAAATGAAAGGTTTGCTTTTTCACAGCGTGATATTTGCATTCTGTGTGAAAATACTCATCCCCAAAAAGCAGTATGAAACATAATTATTTGCACACACAAAAAAAATGCGTCTAGTGTTTAAAGACCTTAAGGGGGGATACTGCCACCTACGGCACGGGAGTCAGACATATTCCTGCCAATAAATCAATTAAGCTTGATTGCAACTGTGCCTGCACCCCCACTTCTTTTAAGAAATGTGTGCGTAAGCCAATTTCCTCTGCTAAAGTATCAGTGGCATGAGAGAGATCAAACATTAACCTTGACTGTCAGTTTTATATTCTTAATCTCTTTTGCCTTAAAATTAAAAAAGAAAAAAAAATCCTGACCTGTTTGGCCAGTTGACGGGTTTGATTGAAGTTGCATCAGATCTATTGCCAGAGGCTTCTGACGGGGCTGCTGAGGTCTTACACTATCTTCGTTGCAGAACGCTCAATGAATCTTTCCCTTTCATTCCAGACATGACTCTCACCGGCGCAGGCATTCATCTTTTTCAAGGTAATGTCCACGGGACTCTCACACGGGAGGCATGCGAGAGTTTGCGATGAAAGGCAGCTTGTGCGCTGGTGTGGGGGGACACAAGAGCAGAAAACCTGGTCATCCAGTTATATTGCATTTTATTGTAACATTTGAGGTTAAAAAAGAACAGCCCCTCGAGCTTTCTCCTCTCCTTCCTCATCATGTCACATTAAGGTGGATGGCAGATTTACGTGGATGCGATTGATCGGTGACTGGGCTATCAGGCAGGGGCGTGAATCAAGAGATTTTTAGCAGCTGCCTGGCTGTCCATCCATCACGCTGATCTCTGCTGTGCTTGAACTGTGCCTGTCACACTTTGATGGCCAACTTACTGCAGCATGGGGGGATGGTGTGGTAAACACTGGGACAGTCATTTGTTTCAATTCACTCGGTGTCTGCAGGCGTCTCTCATGGGGAACAGATTCATGCTAATTCGTTACAGTATGCATCGGAAATCTCATCTAATACCACGCTGCAAAATCAATCTTATCCTTGCCCGAGGCTGCGCCATCTATAAAGGCGTTTGTCTCGTGTCTCCTACCTGTGTGAGGAGGCACCACGCCGTATCAATGTCAGCATTCATTGGGTCTTAGTGGAGCTCTCTGATCCTGGCCAAGAAGCTGTTACCCAAGATTAACCCAGACTGTTCTGTTGCATAGCTGCTGAAGAGGAGACGTGTTTGTGTGTGTGAGTGTTTGAAGGAGAGAACCAGAGAGTAGGATGCTTGCTTGCTTCCACTCTCTGTTTTGTCTGGTGGCATCGTCCCCAGGATGAGATGTGACAGCACTGGATGATCTAATAATGGATGTCATAGCATAGCTGCTTATTAACTGAGATTTCAAGGGCAAACATTTCCATCATTAGTAGTATACTGTAGTACAGTGGGCAAGCACTATGAGCAAGCGCAGTGCTGACTGATGGCTCCTGGTAATGTCACTTAAGTGCAGGAGGGGCGAGTCGTCTCATTAAATTTTTGGTGCATATATTTCAGGAAGTGTCTTTATGAGCAGCTAATTTATAGAGCATTGATTCCTGGTGTTCTAGGCGAGGAAGGCAACTGAAGTCTTCTTTGAGAGTTCAGGGGGGAGGAACTGTCATCTGTAGTGAAAATCACTTGAGTTGCTTTCATGATGGTTATGTTGTAGAGTATTTGCATTTTCAGAGTCCTTGAGAGTCTAAAGGATGTGCATATTTATGAAGCTTCACAGTTACAGAAGAGCCTCATTGATCTTTGATATCTGTACTGTAAATATTAACTCAGTGACTGTGTGTTTCCCTTTTATTGCCTTTGGATGAACTTATGTTTTGACAGTTTTCATTGTAAAGTTTGTGTATGTGTAGTCCATCTTTTAGAAGATTTAGGGATCTCCTGATTATCCCACAATATCTGCCTGTAAGCAAAGGCACGGTGGTGTTAAACAACTTCATTAATGCTGTTTAGATTTAGATTAGGGATTTTGGGCATCATATGCTAACTGCTATGTATAAGCTGAGTGGGTGGGAATACTCTTGATGATTAAAAAATAACATCAATGATCAAAAAGAAAAAAGTTATAATCTTTAATGACAAAAAATTCATTGTGCTGTCCTTTTGTCAGCCGTGCTTTCAACAAAGCTTTAAACACATCACAGCTTGTGGGTCCAAAAGACAAAAAAATTCAAATTGAGTTGCAACTGATGTAAATAACATATTAATCAATGAGGGAAACAGTTGTTAATTACAGCCCTCATTTTAATGTAGACTAACTTTTTGTTCCCTTTACATGAAATTTGGTCCGGACATGCGTGGTCCACTGGGGATAAACTCTTGATTTAAGGTAACAACATGGTCTTTCCTTTGGGGGGAACTTATATGTTTTCACCCTGCAAGTAGTAAAATCTAAAAATTGGAGAGTTCTTCATTCATCTGAAAGTTTTGTTTTCTAGTTTGGAAAGAGAAATACAGCTTTGAATAGAGATGCTGTTAACTCTTAGCGTACACTGTACGGCAAGAAAAGGCATTCTTGTAAGGAATCAGCAAACCTTCTTTGTGTTCTTGGAATATGTTTCGTGTCTCACCGGTACCTGAGGCAACACCCACTAATGCAGCCCCTGGCTTTGTTTTAATGCAGGGCTGATTTTGTTTTGAACACCCGCTCAGACCAGGAGCATTTTGCCATTAGCACACAGTGAGACATTACACTGTATCATCAGAATATAAAACACAATTAAGAGGCTAAAAGATTTTCCCACTCATTCCTACTTTGGCTTACCTGTGTGAGATTGACAGCGTCTGGCTAAATGGCGCTCCACGCCATCCTCTGCTCGTCTACACACATCACTCATGTTATTATGTGCTAGAGTAGAGTGGGTGGCAAGCAGACAATATCCGTCTTTTCAAAAAATACAGCTAAGACAAATAGTTCTGTTCAGTGACTATCATGTTTTGCATGTAATCCTCCTTTTCCCAAACACTGAAGTATGAGTGAAGAGATTTAATGTTGACAGTAGACATGCCGGTGCTAAGCTCTGTCTAATGATATTTGGGAGCCTTTGTGCCTGAGCTGAGCCCCTGATAGCCACAAACCGACCTCCACCTCTGCTTGTGATAAGGGTGGTGCTCTGATCCTGCTGAATTGGACGGAAACGGTGATTATGACAGGTTCTTTCTGCAGCGAGCAGACATGTAAGCGGATGCTGCCTGCTGTCTTGTCATTTAAATCACTTCTTTTTTTTTTGCTGTGGGAACGCAACCAAATTCCATCTCTGAGGAAAGCATTTCAAATGGTATTACAGTTATGGCTATGTAGCAAGCAGATGTGCATGCATTTTATCCTTTACTACGCCTACAGTACATTTACACTCATTTAATGAGGGTACTGTGCACAGTACCATGTTTATGCTTGTAGCTAGTGTTATGTAGTTAGTTACCTAATTACCTGGCCTGCTGGTTTGTGAAAATGTCAGCTGTTCCAGTGCCCTGTGCCACTCAGAAAATGATAGCTCCTACTCTGTTTTGTATGAAATCACTGTTTCACTTGCACACTGTTTCAGCAGGTAGACAGATATGTTTTTGGTTACTTACTTACTTGATTACTAGTTATGCTAATTGTGAGTTGTTAACAATATACACTACTTCTACTAATGATAATAATAATAATGATAACAACAACATCAACATTAACACCGAGAGCATACTACTAAGCCTACTACTAATAATAATAACAATAATGATAATGATAATAATAAATCAACAACACTAACCCTTAGCACTTAATTAACTGTTTGGCTGAGTGTAATTCAAGCCGCCACACCATATATGATAATATCATTGTAATGAGTTTAGCACAGTTAACTCACAGGTGCATTACCACAAATGCTACAATATGGTTGACACTATATTGTTAACCAATAAAAATCCATATTTTCAAATGGCTTCTGTCATCTCAGTGATAAAAAACACTTTGTGCAGTATACCGCTGATAGAGAGCGCAGGTGGAGATAAATAATTTACAGCACTACAGATATTGGAATGGTGATACGTCTCGCTGTGAATTACACAATATATGAATCCAGATAAAAGATGATGCAGAGCTATGAGTTAAGGGTCAAGAAGAGGATCAAGTGGATGCTGAAGATGAGAATAATGATGGCTGTGTGATGATGAAGACTATATGCCTGATGGCAGGGTCAATGATGGTGCTGATGCAGACGTTGATGAGGGTGGTGATTATATCTTAAGCTTGCAGCTGAAGTAAAAAGCATCCCATAAATGTATAAACATCTGTGAAAATAATGTAGGGCCTGTAGAGAAAATCACAACTAAAAGCAAATGCTTACAGCTGGGAGTCACTTTTCATTGCTTGCTTCAATATTATACTTTGATGCTAGAGATGCACGATATTGAATTTTTGGTGATATCCGATATGCTGATACTTTACAACTCATTTGGCCGATACGTGATACCGACGTGCATAGTTTTTCCCCACACCTAATTGCAGAGATCATCAAATCTCTTCTGTTGTGGAATTTACATACAGTATTATTGTGCATACTTTTATTGTGTCGGCCCGCTGGCAAATGCAGACACAAAACACAAAGCTTTAAACTATGTTACATTCATTCCTTGCGCAAAAGAAGAAAAATACTTGAACTTGCTTGAAACATACAAAACTTATGTACTTTTACAAAAAACTTTGTTTCACAAAATCAGTAAATATAAAGTCTGTCCACAAGAAACATGTGAAACATGGCATTGACTCGGCATTTAACCAAGGAAACGGCAGCCTTTTATTTTATCAGTTATATCGGTGGAAAATATCCAATGTTCAATTTTTAAGCAAATATCTGCCGACACTGATAACATGCCGGTTATGTCATGCATCCCTATTTAACACCAAAACATTCATTTTTATTTTTGGATCATAAACTTGTTGTTTCCTCTACAAAACCTTTTTTATTTACCAAAATAGGCCAAAATACCAACACATCAGAACAGAAAAAGCTGGTTATTTTGGAAAAAGTCGCCATTGTTTGTCTTGTCTAGAGGTGAAGAAGGAAGGAGAAGATGATACCTTCTTTAATATCTGTACAGTGAATATGAAGCCATTGCCAGCAAGCTAACTTAATTTAACCTAACGTAACACAAGCACCATGTGGGCTAGCATGGCTCTGTCCAGGCTAACAACCTAGCACCCCTAAATTTCACTAACTGACAGCTGTACTTTTTTAGTACAAAACTAAACATGTTAAAATGACAAATAAACAATTTACAAGAGATTATGTGCCTAAAAAGCCTGTTATGTTCTGTTCCATTCCCCCATTTTGTAAAAAGCCAAGTTAGCCTGCTGCTGATTATCTTAATATTTTGCATGCAGACTTGAAAATGGTATCAGTCCTCTCATTTAACAGTGTTTGTGAAAGAGAAAAAACACATTTCCCCAAATAGCCTTTTTGACTTGTTTTTTGTTTTCTTAACACAAGCAGCTGAAAGAGCTTCCCTTCAATAAAAACACCCTCTAAAATTAGAAGTAGATCAACAGATAGGAAAGCATCAAATCAAGCCCCTTCAAAAGGCTAGTCAACAGTTTTTGATATTTGATTCTACAGACACACTTTGTTTAGCATTTAAAAGATCTGAGGCTCAATATCAAGCCTTAAAATCAACCAACGGTTTTATAATCAATATCTGAAAAATGTTGGATCACATTGTTTGACCAGACAAGCATCCAATCTTTCATTTTCTATTCAACAATGGCAATGACCAGCTGCAAAAATGCATATTTAAATATTGACAACACTCAGGAGTAGCACAGAAAATAAACCCAGCCACCTCTTTCATTCCGCCTGCTAAAGAAGACACTTTCTCACAAACACATAGGCCTAAATAATTAATGTCATATATAAGTAATTAAAGATTCAGGTTTCACACCAGCCACTATAGATAAGTGCATGCCCATCATGAAAGTTATTTACAATGTAAGTACTCTCCACAAAAAGACGGACTGAGGAAAAGGTGGAAGGAATAAATGTAAGATTCATAAAGCCTTGGGAAGAAGAGCGTGTGGCGTGCAGGATGACATACATTTGAAGTTGGGACAGTGTCACGCACTGAGGAAAATACGGATCTCAATACAAGCACAAAACCTTGAACTGCAAGGCAGATGCTCACAGGAATCATGAAACAACATCGGTGCATTCCAATTACAGCTCCTACAAAATAATCTTTCGTTCCAACATGTCAGGTGCAAAGGAGATGGTATTTGCTAAGTAAATCAACAGAGGATATAGGTGACAAAAATCAAGGTTACACGTGAAGAGGAACAGCATCACCGTTGTCTTTCATGCATACACTACTGGGAGAGAAACTAGATCTAATAATTGGATGACACCAAATTAAACCTGGCACTGTTTCAGGAATGGGAAATGAAGCTTGAGTATGTGGCAGTCAAATAAATCTTTAAATAAATTAGCTTATTAGGGTTATTATCCATATAAAATTAAATAAAAGGGATAAGCCTGGTTCATAATGATTCAGGACTTAAATGCTTGACATATTCACTTGTTGATCAAAAAAGTTTCTCAGGAAAAAAAAGTGGGGTGGTGGTGGTAGGGGGGTGTTGATAGACAAGAGGGTGAGGGCTACGCTGAGACGAGGTCAAAAGACACAAGCAAGAAAACGAGGAGCACATGACACTAGGAAAATCAAGGGAATACTTAATGCAAAGAGTGAAAACTGGAGACTGGGTGCACACACACACTGAATTACAAGGCAAGCAGGAAAAACTGGACGAGGGTGGGGCAGACAGACACAGAAGCCTTTATGTCAACACATTCTCACCCAGGCTAATTCAAGGTTTCTCTTTAGCATCTGTTCGTGACAGTTATCACCTTCCTGCCATTAAAATCTTTCCTCCATGTGATGAACCTTATGAATCAGTAGCTGTTTTGTTAAATTTAAGCACCTGTCACGGCTCCACAACCTAGGGGACTTGGCTTTAGTGTCAAAGACTTCCAATGTTTAGTTGCCTGTACATTAGGCTTGGATGCAGACAAGGGAACAAGAAAAGTTGGCGTCCAGCTGTGGCTCTTCTCTGGCGTCGACCTGGTTCATTTCAGCGAGCTCGGCTAGCGGTCAGATGGTGTTCCTTATTGTCCAGACTCCATCACCAGTTCATTTTTATGTACGCTGACGCACAGACAAAACTCAAAAACTTAACTTAGCAGTGAAAGGTTTTTTTTCCCTCACAGTCCTTTTCTCATGTGACCTCAAGACGGCAACTCCTCACTCTCTCTGCATCTAATAACAGGCATTTTCCCACGAAACTTTGACTGCGCCATGATGAATATATGACACCTCCCCCTGCCGCGCCGCCACACCCATTTCGGCGCAGCGCAGTCTACCAAACTGCCAAACTGACCGCGCGCCGGGCTGCGCTGCTCGAAACTTGCACTGCGCTGGCTGCGCCACCCTGCGCCTCCCTGCGCCACGAAACTAGGGCCCATTATATTAAACAAAGTTTTCTTCCTGTACAGACATTGCAGGTGTGTCCCCACTTCAGGCTGGTATGAAGCAAACCGTGTTGTTGGATAAAGTCAGCCAAAGTCTGTGGTCAATCTAAATTAGCAAAGCTAAAAAGCAAAGCGAAATGCCAGTAGCATACATTGGGTCTCTGGTTTGGTTTGGTCATTTTCCTAAAATGCAAATAGGCTACTGTTTTACACATCCAGATCTTTCAAATGCTTCACAATTGCATCTTTAAATAAAGGGATTTTCTGCACATATAGGCATATGCTTGTGAGAGGTTTTATTTCGAAAGACACACTTTCAGTATGACTGAAATTACATTATTTCTCCATCTGTTTTAGCAGAGAAATGTGTGTGTCTTCTCGAAAAAATCAGCGAGCCTGCGTCACTGCCGGAGTGCGTCAGACGTTGGTCTCCCATGAGCAGTGTGGCAACTCTCATCTGTTTTAATGGGCGCCGAAAAAATAAGCAGACGTGCTGGTGATGCAGAAGCCACCAGACACAGGATGTGTGTTTCTGTGGTTTGTTACGGTGATTTTGTAATGAATTTGAATGTCTTAATATTTGTATCCGTTGTTATAAGCATCTAAATCTTACTTTGTAGTTTTTTTTGCTATGTTGCTCATGTTGCTTTCCTGCCCAGGTTTTCCTGTTTTAACCCCTCCCCGCCGAAAAAATGGAGAAAAAAAAATCCAACACCCCCCTTCAGACAAGAGTTCCAATGTCCCTGGCCACCCCACAGGATTATTTCTGGGGATGATGATTTCATTCTGCTAGCTGGTTTGCCTGACCACCACTTTGATCTAGACTGAAATATCTCAACAATTATTGGACGGTTTGCCATAAAGTTTTATACAGATTGACCATAAATCAAATTGAATCTAGCTGAATTGTGATATTCCCAAAGCTTTACAGCCCTACTTCTCACATTAGCATTTAGCTTCCACCTAACCAGCCTCAGAAAGCCACCAGCTTGGTTGAAATTACTTGTAGCTTCATGTTAAAGGGGCAGTTCACTCTAAAAGAAGAATCTTGTGGCGAACTTAACAACATATAGGCATTTGTCCTTTGCACTCAGTCAGTAGCTTGAGATAAACCTTTTGCATTGTGCTCTGTTTTTTTTTCTTCCTCTTGTTTCTTTTCATGTTAGTTTTTTTGGAATAAACAAAGACAATATTATAGACCCTAAGGGGAGATTATGCATCATGCCTTTATTCTGTAAATTTGTGATCAGTTTTTAAAAACTTCGGCTACATGTATGGTACATTTTAGTAGTTAGTAGTAGTACATTTAAAGTAGTCATTTCATTCATAGCAAAGGTCCATTCCAACAAGGAACTGCTGAGGGAGATGAGAAAAGCAAAAGCAGTGAATCTGTTTGAATATTCATCCTCTGTAGAAGCATTCACATGTGACTATATATTTTCAAGTCTGTTAAAAGAGTAAATACAGAGTGTACATTATGTTACCTTATTATCTTATGAAAATAGTGGATAGTGGGCAGCAACAATTCCTCGCCTACACAGAGTGTTGCCAGTTGCACCCTGTAAACAGTATGTAATCAAAATGCAAACATCACAAACCTTGAGATCGTATAGAAACACAAGGTGTACCTTGAAATGTTACAGATGTGAGATTTATTATCCAGATTGTTTTTCCATATCTCGTTTAAAACCTGGTGTAGTTGCTTTACTTGAGGGCTGTTAACATCTGAATTTTAGATGAAAAATTTCAGCTTTCAGTTTGTTATTAAAGACATTTCTTTCTTTTCTCTCAGAATAATTTTCTGTACAAAACTTTTAGATTTTTTTTGTATAACACAAGGAAAAAAGCATGCAATGGACACATGTCCTCTAAAATTCAATTAAATTGTTTCTTGTATTTGGGCCTGTTTGTAGGAATCTTCAGAATGGGACAGCTTGTTGATCAATTATGACTGAGACTCCAGCTCGAGAACCAAAAAAAAGAAATTTTCCACAGGTGACTCAAGTTTCTAAAAATGCATCATGAATTGACATAAAATCTACATTTATTAATTGTTGATAAAGAGCACAACAAACCATGAATTTAAAATTTATTGAAAATATATTTTTTGTATTTTAAATGTAAATAATGACAATAATCAGAATTGCTGGGCATAATGTTAAGTTTCTCACCAGCTCATAACGAACTTGCACTGTGAACTTGGGAAAAAAAAGAGGACATACTGTAGAACCAGACGGAAACACACTCACTTTGTCAGCCGGAGTGGGTAGTGAGGTCAAGTACATGAAGTACATCACAGCAGTCATCACATTTGCTGAGTGTTAAGTTAAGTTTCTCAGTAACTCATGAAAACAGTATTAGAACGGTCTAACGTAGGAAAAACAAATGCTCTTTTTCTTCTGAAATAAGTTCACACATCATAGCCAGTTGGTGACAGATCCATGACCCATTTTGGGTCCAGACTCTTTTTGGGAAACACTTTAGAATGATATATTCAGGCTTAAAATGTTGATATTATTATTTGGAACAGAGCATCTCATAGGATAATAGATTAGTCAAATGAGTTTAACTTGTTCTACTTGAATAAGATTACTACATTTAATTAAAACAAATCACTAGTGCAGGAAGCATTTTTAGAAAATCTGACAGATATCCTGTAACACACTTCAGAGAAATCTTAACATGCTCTTTAAATAAGCAAGCTATTTCAAAACAGAAAGAGTTGAAGATACACAATCAGATTTGTGTATTTTGATGCAACGACAGTGAATTATGTGTATTTTGCAAATATCTGCCATTCTTGATACATGCAGATAGATAGTTTATTTTTTGTATGTTGTATGTGATAAAATTTGATCCATGTCATCCAGCTATGATCTGAACTAAGCTGCAATTTAAGTTATTGGGTTAGGTTAAATTATATATGGCCATATACAACATACAGTCAGAAGTAGCACTTATACATGAATTTTTGGGTAAATGAGAGAAAATGACAGATTGAATGTCTCACAATTGAAGTCTCACTACAGAAATAAGTAAGGAAAACTCCTCTTCCAGGCTGGTTAGGATTCACTTGGATTCACTGGCATGGAGAACACAGGCTGAATTTATTCCAGCCTAAAACTCAGTGACAACAGCTCACTGAGGCCGCTTTTATAGGCATCTAGTAAACAGTGTAAGAAGCTTCAGCTGGGCCAGACTGAGGTAGCAGCTTGTTAGAGTGATCCCACACAGCTGAGCAGCCTTCTGTGGCTCCGTCCTGGGTGCTGCAGGGTGGGGGGCGGGTGCTGTCCTTGTATCTGTGCTGTAGGTCCCCAGGCAGTTTCATTGCCTGAGTGACAACCCCATGCTGTCTTTCCCTTGCTTTTATTTGCATGCATATCCTATTTATACATTCTTCTCTCAATTCTGCAGGATTAATGCTTAAATTTTTCTTTTTTTTGACTGACCTGAACCTCCTTCAGCTTATATATATATGTTAAAACTGATTTTTTTTATATATA
>JAQLOL010000006.1:12219352-12267304 GCA_029783665.1 Naso thynnoides
CCTGTTGTCCCAGTCGCTAAACTGTCCGGTCAGTGTGCGCGTCGCATATCTTTGGTTCCGCTTACTTTTATTTGGTTCCATTTTCTGTGACAAAGCATCGACGCTAAATAATCGATGCCAAATTGTCATGATAAACATCGCGATGAGTCTCAATTCCGATGAATCTGGACCATCTCTAGAAAAATCTATGTAATAAACACCTGGTACTGAAAAAGGTTCTTCGAATCATATAAATCGATTATTTCATGTATTTATAGGTGCAGTTCAAGTGAATGGGGAGGAAAATTTCAGACACCTCCCCTTCATCACGGAGGCAGGGAACCCAGTGAGTCAACTGGAATATTTACTGAACACACCAATAACAAAATTTGAAGCCATATATTAAATCATGCGAAAATAATGCCTTAAGGTCGCTCCCAAATGAACCCTAGTGTGGTTCGTTTGAGGTGTGAAAGCAAAGTAAGAAAACATTTTGTTTGGTACAGATCCCTGCAAAAATCACACTATAATCATATTTGTTTTTCAATGAAAATGAGTATAATGATGTAAAAATGTTAAGTCCCCTATAATGTCACAAATCATAATGCAATTGCACTATCAGTCCAAATAACTGCAATTAGTTGTTTTTTTTTTAGATTAGTGCAGCCCAATATTTGATTATAATTTTCTAATTATATATAATATTTCTATATTTTTATATATATTTTGTTATTTATATATTTCCATAACCATCATTTAATCTCCCGATTTTTTTTTATGATTTGATGATTAAAAGCTGCTTGCAAAATGATAATGTGTGTGTGTGTGTGTGTGTGTGTAAGCTGTTAATCACTGTATATAAGCTTTGAGGTCATGTCTCCAAATTTGTCTGATCAACTGGTCAAACCCCCAAAAAGGTGGTAAGTTTAATATCATATAAGACAATGTCTTGTTTGAAAATGCTAAAATTAAACAAATAAGTGATTCTGCTGACTTGCATAACTGCTTTCAATGGGTTTAACAAATATGTTTTTGTACAGTTTCATTGTAGAGAGTATTCTAGAAGTTCTTTATATGAAAAGTGTCTTGAGACAACTCTGTTGTGATTTGGTGCTATATAAATAAAATTGACTTGACTTATTGTTAGTATATTTTTACAGTAGGCTTTAGGTTCAGCTCTGTAGCTTCTTCTACCACTGCCTTTGTTCACATCGTTCTGATACTCTTTCAAACTTATTTTCAAATCACCCAAGCTGCTGAGCGCCTCCCCAGTCTTTCCACGAATAGACAAATTGTCAGAGTCATTTTCAGACTCCTGCTGTGTGTGACTTGGTGTGATGACTGAATATAGTCTTGTAGGATTAATAAGAAGGTGGAGAATGTGACCTGTCAGTGAGGTGGTTAATGATTCAGATCACATTTCGTGTCTGATTTTGTCTTTGTGCTGGTATAGATGGTTTTTAAAAAGCAGTGATGGTCTTCAGCCAGTCATGTCAATTTGTCGTCTGACTCTGGACACAATACAACTATTCAGTACATGTACAATGCAATATAATGAAAGAAGAATACTCTGTTACTCTGAGAGGTGTTTGGTAGGATTATTAACATTCTCACTGTACTTCATTGCAATTTTTGCAAAAGTCGACCTGTGCAACTCATCAATAAAATTGACAGCTTTTCTTTTCATGAGCCAAAATGCTGATACACTGTGGACTCAAGGTTTGGTGGAGCGTTGAAAATCTCCCGGTCACTCTTTTTGTCTGCTATGCATCAGTGTTCCTCGATGTGCTCACCAAGGCTCCCCTGTGGTCCTAAGGAGAACAAGATGAAAAAAACCCAAAACAAAACAAATGATTACAGAGTTCATTAGCTACATTCATGATGACTGTCATTAAGGCTATTATTTAAAATATTCATGACTAGCTATGTTTGCACTGCAGGTTTATCCATAGAAAAGGAAAACGCAGATGCAATTATCGGAGCTAATATGGAGCTCATATGCATCGTCTCCTCGGGGAGCACAGATTAAACATAAAGAAGTAAATAAATATTGAACTGATTTGGAGGCAGGTTGTTTTTACAGCTGTCATCTATTTTTAATTATTAGCAGGACTCTTGTTCCTCTGTTGTGTTCTTCTATAGAAAATCATGCATGCGTTTTCTATCTTTGGATTATTTCAAGAAGTTAATTCCCAGTTACACTCTGTAATTGCTAAAACTTTGAACCAGACAGTTGCAAGAGCCATCATAGAAGGCAAAGCAATTTTTTTTTCTTTAATCAGCTAACATATGGCTAATCAGTAAAAAACTGTATTTGTTCCAGAGCAGTAACTCTTATTGTATGATTTCTTTAACCCATAACACACAGTTTTCTTTAGAGCAAATGTTCCAGTATATGTAGGTCATCTTTGTTTCACACTAAGCAAAAAAAAATTACATTTTTAAATTTGTAAATCAAAAGTTTGTGTCATCATTGCAGCCACTGTTTCTGTCTATGATTGCAGCTCTTTTCTCTCAATGCAACAGACTGTTTAATTTGTCTGTGATGTCTCACTCACAAGATAGTACTGTAAGTCATACAAAGGGATGTGAACTTGAGAAGCGGAGTAGACACAGTTTTATAGTTTCACCAATATTATGAGACCACAAAGATAAAAGACAACAGACCGTTGAAAGCTTACTGATTGGCATTGCTTGTCATGCTCATGTGTTGTCAAAATGAACTCAGAAATGATCCAAGAGCCCAATCTGACGGTTAAACTCACACTGAACAGTCCATTTTTTTCTTACACTAAGGGCGCACTCACACTTGGCCCAGTTGTCCTGTACCGTGCCGGAGTATGAATGTCCGACCTTCCCTCTCACCTTCTTGCCTGCACTTACATTTCTCCACTGCTCTTTTTGCGGACATTGTATACTGTTGTCTGCCTAAATTTAAGGTGAATCCTCTACAAACAGTCACAATGATGTCCGTGCTCCGTGCTTGCGCTTGTGCACGTGCACGTGCATCCGTACTGTGTTGAAGTCCACCTCTTCCAACTGTGCCAGAGCCAACAAAGTGTGCTGTGCCTGAATATGGAACAGAGCGCTCACACTAGTCAAACGACCTGGACCTTGGAGGGGTCAACTTGCTCAGGCACGGTACGGTTTGCCTAGTGTGAGTGCACCCTAACATGGATCAAACTGAGAACGGTATGTTTGTATTGCTGACTAAAAGAAGAAATAATTGAGCCTTTCTGCTCTCATCAACACTCTATAAACCCGTAGACAGTCTCATATAAACATTGTAGACCTAAACTTAAAACATAGAGTGCGCAGTTTCCGCTGCTAGAGTGCTCTCGATCAAAACAGTGACAAAAGACAGAGTTTGATGATGTCATAAAGTAGCATGGGATCATGGTAGTTGGTGTCTTCATCACACCATTGCAGATTAAAAAGCGGTCGGATGTGTCTCACTCTATGTGTGAACAGAGAGCACTGTGTGATCGGCACGTTCAGCGAGAAGTAGGGAGCAGAGTGTTTGCTAGGGTTGCCGGGGTGATGAAATTCTCACACCGACTACTAAGCTTGTGACACCGCTGGTAATTAATGGTACACGGGCTTTCAACTATAAAAAAGCACTCACTACCTATTGAGTGCAGTGTTACGTTATTGCTAATGCAAACTGAACATTTCCCACAGCTGCAACTTCACGTTAACAGCATTTAACTGTTGAAATGCATGTTGACTTTTATTTTGAAGGCTAGTAAGTTTAGATTTAATTAGACTTTATTACCATTTGAACAGGTACAGGTTAGTACAGGTACATTTGAATTCTTGTGTATTTCTCTCAAAATCAGCTTTTTAAAAGAAAGCCAGGAAGGTAAGACAGTTTAAAAAGCAAATTCATGTAAGAAAGTCCCAAGATGTAATGTGTGCTGGTCTAGCTAACTGCTATCGGTTATCAAAAAAGTGATTACGGAGCAAAACAGTGGTCATTTTCAGCATTTGTTGAAAGCAGATCAATTTTATAGGGTTATGACGTCAATAACGAATGACCAAATGAAACAGTCTGTTACTTTTGTTAAAATTAATCATTTCTCTGAGTTTAAAAGTTGATAGAAACATTCAGATATTGTTAATACCCAACGATATATATTACATTGGTTATATTATTTTTTGCATAGTTTACATAAATTATGATAGCTTTAGCAATTCAGCTCACAGTTGCTTGTACAATGAGACTTTACTCACCATTTTGTTTATTTGTTTTTAAAAATAATTGTTCTTCACTCTGGTTATGTGAAAGCAAAGTTCGCTGAGGCTTAAGAAAAGAACTGACCCTTCCATAAGCGCTGCCCTCAAATGCAAATGGGCCAATCAGAGTGTATCATTTGCCAGCTCTGACCAAGGTCTGACCACTACATGGCTGTGCTCCAACTGTTTTCCCGTTCTCTTTCTCCATTGAACCCCTCACAGTTTAACAAGTACAGCTAACATTACAAGTGTTTTGGTAACCCTTCTAAAAACACTAAGGCCATGTTGAGGCCATAGCGCTAGCAAGCGTGGCCAGCTAAGATAAAGTCTATGGCGTTATGCGCTGTGCAAAAGTGGGCGTCCTCATTCCCCATTGAGCCCCTCACAGTTTAACAAGCACAGCTAACGTCATGTCTGCTTCAGTAACCCTTTGATAAACACTGAAGCCATGTTACGTTGTTCTAAATTAATATTAGCTGCTTAATTTGAGTTAACGTTACTTCTAGCTATTGAGAGTTCCAACAAGCCTGGCCAGCTAAGCTAAAGTCTATGGTTGCAGTATGGAAATAGCAGCTCTCGATGGTCTGCAGCGTTAACTCAAACCCAACCAAAAAGTCCATCTTACTTTTAATGTTAATGTACAAAGAAACGCGTGCCCCACTTGTCCAAACAGGTCCTAAATCGTTATGAGGGTCCTGGCTTGTTTTATGAATGAGGGGTAACAAGTTAAAGCGGCTGCACTATGATTTGTCGGCTTTAGCATGTATCTTTGTATTCATAACTCTAACCTGTTTTCACTGCTGAGTCACTTTGGCTTCCTGTATTTATCATTCAAAGGCTTATTGCAGACCCTCTGTCTGCTTCTGTCCGAAGTCTTTCTTTTGTTTTTCCAAAAATTACACAATATTTCTCCAGGAAGTGCAGTTAGTTACAGTGTGAGCTCCATGCTAGCTCTGAATGCTTGACAGACATGGCAACAATAAGTAGAGGGGCGGGCCTTCAGAAAGGGTCAATTCAGTGGGAGATTAGAACGTCACCAAATATTCAAATTATGTTGTAACATCGATGTTTCAAATTCTAAATTAGCATTCACATGCTGTGGAGGCACCAAGCTGTGCTAATTAGTCTCTCATTGTTAACAGCTTAACTTACTGAAAGGAATATGTACTTTACTTGATGAACCTACATAGAGGAGGAAAAATACTACAGTCAGGTGAGGTTGAGTAAGTTCTAAACTAAAATCACACACACACACACAGGAATGCACGACCTCAGCACCTGCCGTTGCAAGCTAGCTTGCGGCTAGTGGACTGTATCTGGATGTTTGCGGCAAATAAACACAAGTGATCACGCAGTTTGTTTTTCCTCTTTTTTTTTTTGCACAATGCATCTTTAAATATGATGACAGACAATCACAGCTTTTTGGGAAAATCTCAGCGCTTCAAATGTAAATAAAGACATTCACCACAGAACTGTCTACTGCTTATGTCTCATTCATGGGTGTCAGAACTGTTGGACACAAGTGGGACAAGTTCCACACATTTTTGAAAATCATATCTTTGGACCCCACCCCCAATTTTACTGTGTCGAAAATATTTGCACATCTGTGTATCCATTTGGCACAATTTGCAGAGCGCTGTCAGTCAAATCCAGTCTGCTCTCTCATTAAGAGAAAGCTTAAATTGATTAATTTACATGTTTGCACTGCTGCTTTCCAGAATCCATTGTGTCAGATCTCAATGAGCAGATACAGAGCAACAGCACCTCTAATGATATAGAAAAGCACTGCTAATGTTACCTGATCAAGGAGGAAGACTAGGCTAGAATCCTAACCTTAGCAGACTGGTCCGTATTTTGTCCAAAATCTCTTCACTGGACATGTTTTCTTCATTTTTTAACAAGAGCAAAGTAAGCAATAATCACTGCTGGTCATGTGAATCAGTTAATTTCAGTTATTTGTAATTTGTAACAAGGGTTCCTCATTTCAGCAAATAAAAGCCAGACTGGTCCACGGGCCTGATGAAAGTTTCAACCACATATAAAAATGCATCAGAATACACAAAATGACACATTCTGTTAAAAAAAAAATCTGGGGGAGCACCCACAGACCTCTGTCAAATTGTTCCACTTCTTTTATTCGCCCTACGTCCATAGTCTCACCTCATCAGAGACGACGGGTTTTGACTGTAATATTCACTTTTAGGTACGTTGCTTCGATACATTCACAGGGAACTGGCTCAAATGCTATATACCTTTCTTTACATTCACATGCCAAAATGTTGCCCCAGTTTGCTCAGAGCACTGAAGTCAAGGGGCTAAAAGATTACAGAGGTGGGGAGAAGTCATTACGTGCAGCACAGTCTTTACTCAATGCAGAGACCCATGACAGACCAATGCCTCTAGTAGATTGGACGTGCATATTGAGAGCCGTTTCTCTTACGTTTGCTCCTATAGGCCTATTGTAATTGCTTTCATAGTCTTGCAGGCTCCATTTAGAGAATGACTCACCTCCGCTGGTCCATTAATAGGAAAATTGATGGGTGAAAAGAATAAAGTTAAACAGCTGGGGAACAGTGACCACATCAGGCACACATGCTGCGATCTGCAGTGTAAGCCTAGGACCTGCGTGGGTAACCTGTGGATAAGGATGATATTTAGAACGCCTGCAGTTCATTAAAGCATTAAATAGAAATTAATGCATGCAGGAAATGGTGCAAGAGAAGGAGACCTTGAGCTGTCTCCTATACAGCATACTGTAAAAAGCCTCTGCAGCAAGCAAGTAAAGACCTCATATAAGATTAAATCAAACAAACCCTGGCTCTGTAAACAATATTAGAGCATAACCTATAGACAGTGACTGCCACACATTTGAAAACATTGCCACTGTAATCCCGTTAAACCTGGTTGTGACAAAAAAGTCTCACATAGTAAAATGTATTCAGTTGCACAGTCATGCCTAGTCTATTGTAGAATTATTGCCAGTGTCTGTCAGATTTGTGAAGCATACTTGCAGCAGTCAACTGAGACTGTTATTTCGTCCATATTCTACCTACTGTTTTACTCAAGTTCATCTACTGGATTCTGCAGAGTAGTGCTTTTAGATGACCGCTGTGTTGCAAAGGATCACACAACAATCCCGGTTATTTGGTGTCAGCGATGGCTGCAAGCAAAAGCTGGTAACCCCCGCACCCTGCAGCGTGGAGTCTGTGTGATATCTGCACATGCACAATCAGTAACCATCGAACCTCCAGGCCCTCTGTCTGCCTCTCCATCCCAGGGTATCTAGATGAGTCTTAGTTGCAGCAGCTCATTCATGCTGAATCTGTTCAGCAGAGAAATTCCGGTATTAGATAAATCCTGACAATGTTACTGTTGAGAGAATATGCATATTGATAAAGCAGAGATAATTGAAATAGCAAAGATCGTATAATAAGGAGCAGCTGTTTCTTTCACCTGTTGAAGGAGGATTTCCATGTTGTCCCGCTTGCCTACAGAATCTCTTCAACCCTCTTTATTAATCCAGTCCCTACATTTATATCAAGGATTGCTCACACAACTAAAGTGTGTGCAGACGGTACCACAATGAGAATTCATTTTGTGAGGAAAACAACAGAGTGGTGCACAGAGAACAAGCCACTGCTCAGTGTCAACAAAACCAAGGAGCTGCTTGCTGGTTTCAGCAAAGACTCACACCACTGTCTACTTTAGTGTAGCTAAAGCAGAATCGTTGTGAGCAGGTGAACAGTTTTAGTTTCCTGTGATGACTATAACAGAGAACCTGTCATGGACAAAGAAAATCTCAGATTTCTATTCAGGGTTAAAATGTGTAACTTGACTGCAACCCATGGCCTTGAAAATGAAACTTAAAGATGCACATTAATACAAAAAAACAGTCATTTTAGTGGCAGGTCATCAGAGTGAAAATTAGAGAACATGTTCTCCATAAAATATTACCTGGTTTTACTAAAATTGCTGTTTTGTGCAACGTATTAACGTACATCATTCATTTTAATTTTTGGGGCCACAGGTAGCGGTCAAGTTACATACTGCTGCTTTAAAATCTAATAAGGCTAACTTAGGTTCAAGGTGCTGCTGAATCTTCGTAAAGGTTTTTGTAACAGAAGCAGAGAAAAGACATTGCCAGACTATCATCACAGAGACCCTTTGTGAAAAAGTCTGTATATGTTCCATCTGCCCAGAGTGTTCTTAGCCAAAGGGTTGGAGGGATGGTAATAAAATTAAGGGGGATAGCAAAGAAAAAAAGGAAGCGGATGCAGAAAAATAAAAGATGCAAACAAAACAAGTTTTTTTTTCTTTCTTTCTTTCTTTCTTCTGCACTGAAGAAATTCAGAAATTTGTCACTTTGCTTTTTTTATAATTAGACCTCATTTATATCAGCTCTTAAATGAATCCTTCCCTCAAAGGTCTAGAATGTTTGATTAAGAGGGATCTATTTATAGAATATTGCATAAATTATTATAATATTCATAATGATATTTTAATTAGATTATCATCACCTGAAAACAAGAATCATTTTGTCTGCTTTACCTTAGAGTGAGTCTTGTGTATCTACAGAAGAAGCAGGTCCTCTTCCATGGATTCCACCATGTTGTACAGACACGTTTCTACAGTAGCCCTGAATGGACACACCAAACGAAACACTGGCTCTATGCGGCCTCCCTAGGTTCCCCTACAGGGGAGGGATATTGAGTTGGTCATGATCCACAAGTTTACCACTAGAGGCCACTAAACTCTACACACAGTACCCTTAACTATATTAGTCGTGACGGGTAATAGATGCATTGTTTAGATGTTTGGCTCATTTCAAATAAGCTCAAATTTAGGTTTGCTAGCTCTGCTATGCAATTCATGTGGCTATATAAACAGTAGTATTTTTGTATAGAATATTTCACTGTGAAATGCAGCATATTTTATCTTAGTTTGGAATATCAGCTTACTCTGACTGGAAGAAAACTTGTCATTAAGTTTTCCAAATAGCACAGTTCCAAACTGTCTTTGAATGCCTTAGCCATACTGTCCCAGCTGCTATATGTTGTATTTATAAGCATGCTTATTCTTATTCATCACCCATGTGGATATATCTACTCCCACTGTATGGTACATTTATGTGTCTTACACTGACATCTTGAAGAACAAGTTGCTCTTAATGAGTGTTATTTGGAGTTTCTGCATAACAGTTATCATGTGGTGAGGCTGTGAAGCTGAAAACACCACATGACTCTTTCTCTTTATATACAATAATATGGTGTTTTTTTTTCAAACTCATACAAAACTGTGACAGGTTCATTTCACGTGGTATACTCGACCTTGGCGAACCGCAATTCATTCTGTGACGAGGGTGTCAGTTTTTATGACCTTCCACGGCATAGCTATTCCCATGATAAACCCGTCTATCAGAGGGGTTTTCTCTCAGCCTGGAGCTTTCTGATACTTGGGGGAAAAACTTTGATTTATTTGCTGTGATGCACTCTCTTGCGACATCTACCTTTAGCGAATAAGCCCCACTGTGGCACTCCCTCAACAGCAGGAGACCCAGCAGAGGCTGTAATTCCCTGCAGACTCAAACACATATTATATTTCATTCTGTGACAGAGATGAAATTGGGCCAAACTTGCATGAAATACCTCTGCTCTGTTTGCAGAGAAACACCTATAAATAAGAGAGAACTGAGTTTTAACATAAGATGATTATTTCTTGCTTTCAGACAAATTTGCTCTTTTTGTGGTTTATTATAAACTCAAGCTTTAATGTGAGACATATTTACAGTTTGTATCCATTGTTGTTTGAGTCTGAGTGGATCAATACCTTTTATGTGAAGTGCTACAGTATCTGCATTCTTTTTTCTTTCAGGGTGACTTTGGCACATTTTGCAATTGTTAAGAGCACAAAGCTGAACAATCATGTCCTTGAAAATCAAGCATATTTTGAGTTTGACCAGATCTGTGATGTGCGGCATACGATAGACAGCATCCTTGAGATCTTGAAGGACCATTCCAATGTTACTACATCTCATTTTCCTTTGTCAGCACTGCCAGACAGGTTGTATAAACTTCATGCATTTTTTAAAAAAATAGCTTTATCTATGACATATCGCGTTTGTTTACATTTTGTCCTTACTCAATAAACGTTACAGAAAGTACCTTGAAATGTGTGATGTTAGTTTAAAAAAAAAAACCAACACCTGTGGCAAAAGTCATCTACTTTCTAATATTTAAGCCAGGAAGGCAGTACTTGTAAGGAACTATTTTTCCAGGTATATTAACCATCTTCTCAACGGCTCAAACGCACATGTTCTCTTTAGAGGGTGAATTACCTTTACTTAGCAACTTTCACGTGTCCTGTATGACTAGTGTGTTTCTATACCCTGTTTTGACAAACTCAACGATATCTCATTGGAAACAAATCGAAAATGTCCATAAACTACTTCATACTCCTGACATCAAAATACTGAGTAAGTACATGCCCATGTGCGTGCACAGACAGAGCAGATTAAAATATTATGTTCTACATGTTCATGTTAATGCAGGTTGAACAGGTGTATTAATAAACTTTTGGCTTTTTATTTGCAAAGGTTTTATTGTACTTTGCTTACAGTACTTACAGTCGTAGTTCATGGCAACTCGAGTTACATTAATCAAAAATCACATTAATCACACTTGACAGAGTGGAGCAGAGTTGGGAGATATGCCGGACTTCAACACATTTTTCCAGTCAAATACCAGCAAGTACCGGACACCGTAAGCTCTGATGGTGAGAGATCAAAAATAGACTGATATGATCCTTTAAATGTTGTTTGTGCAGACTGGTTATAGTAAATAAAAGCTGCTGATTTTTATTGTTATGATCACTTGTAATTGCATCACATGGTTGTTCTCTTCGATGTGTGTTTTTAGGTGTTGGACAGAAGTGCAGTCTTTAGGCACAGAGGCTACACAGACAGTACCTGTCTGTCTTTGTTGCCTTTGTTCTCTGTAGGGAAATTGTTGGTAACGATAAAAAGATAAATAACTGCTGTCCTCATCCTTTAAGTACAGATCATATCTTTCACTCTATATGTTGATTTGCTGGAGCTACTCTGGTCACCAGCTGTAATTCTTAGCCTTAGTTATGGTAATAAAAGACTGAGACAAGACAAAGACTGGTGCATAACATCTGTGTCCTCAGGCCTATGAGGCGCACCCTCTTTTGTTAACACAAAGTATTGAATTTTCTGTTTGTTTGTTTGTTTGTTTGTTTGTTTGTTTGTAACACAGACCTCTTCCTTTTCATCACTCCCTGCCTCTAGCCTGCGTGTGTTGTTCAGCTGTAATGTCTTAGCTTGAGCCCAAGGAGTGAACAGGGCTTAAGGGGCTCAACATCACTGAAGTTAGTGAGACCATGGATTGCAGAGAGCGTCTGTGTGGGTGCTTTTTTCCACCAGCTCTCGGAAATCAGCACAGGTCTTGGCAAATTAGCGGGACCCCTCTACTTCTTTTTCTGCCTGAATGCTAAGCATGAGGTGAGGTGACGAGATTGAGATGCTCCTTTTCCCACGCGTTGTGTCTCTCGCCTGTGGCCTTTCTTCATGATAAGCAGTTGTAAACAAAGAGCTGTTAAAAGTGACGTGTAAAAATTCCAAACTACTGCTGAAAGCTGAATTCTTAACTCTCAGAACAATTCAACCACATTCTCCTATTTCCCTCTTTGACATTTTAATGATTTGTTTCATTTTGTAATTCATAACTGTCATTAATTTGCTGTGCTAAATTATAACAACTGAATAATATTTAACTCGTCTTGTATCAGCAATTTTTTAGTTATCTTTCCAGCTATTTAATATGTGTGTTCTCTTTTGTCTAGGATGTTGGGAGGCTGAGAAGAATGGAGGCTGTACCTAAGCTGCATGGCTAGCTAACCCATGGGGAACTGACAGGAACAGTGCTGGATGGAGGCCAAGACACTGGATGGCGAAGACGAGGAAGCACACTGTATTGCGGATCACTTGTGTTGTTTGTTCTCCTCCTCAGTCGATCCAAAGTAGATGCAAAGTATTCTGCAATGTGCATCATTTGCTCACTTCCTCACGTGTCACCCATGGAGAGATGGCAAAAAGAATTAAAAGGATAGGCAGCCAAGGCTAAAAAAAACGTTTTACTGCATGTGAGAGTTAAAGTTTTATTCCTGCAAATATAAAGTAGAGGTGACACAGGATAACGTTTCCTCCTCACAACTCTGTTGGATTAATATAAATAAGAGACCACAGGGGTTCCAGACATTGTAGATAGTAACCATCATGGGCAGGTGTAAAAGCAAGACTTCCTGGTTGTTGCTTTTGGCAGGGTTGGTTTTAACAGGAATAGCTTTGGAGTATGAGGGCGTTCCCGGTCAGTGGACACGCTATGCCCAGTGGGATGCCAAAACAACAGGTGAGCTCAGCTTTATTCTGAAAACTAACGTAAGCAAAGCCTTGGTGCTGTATCTGGATGACGGCGGGAACTGCGACTTCCTGGAGATTCTAATCGCAGACGGGAGGCTCCAGCTGCGTTTCACGATTCACTGTGCTGAGCCAGCCTCCCTGCACACAGAAACGCGTATCAACGACCAACGCTGGCACAGAATCCTCCTCTCCCGTAATTACAGAGAGACTAAAGTGGTGGTGGACAACGAGGAGAAAGTGGCCGAGGTGAAGTCCAAGAGAAAAGAGATGGTGGTGGCCAGTGACCTCTACGTAGGGGGGATCTCACCTGATGTGCGTCTCTCCGCCCTGACCTCCAGCACTGTTAAATATGAGCCACCTTTCCAGGGCTTCATAGCCAATTTGAAGCTGGGGGAGGCACTGCCAGTGCTGTTGGATGGTCAAGCTGTTCATAGTGATTTGGAGTATATATGTGACACACACTCTCCGTGCAGCAACAAGGGACTGTGCTCCGTCAGCCAAGGAGAGGTTGTCTGTGACTGTATCAACTCCGGCTACAGTGGGAGGTACTGCCACGAAGGTGAGAAAAATATCAGCCTTGGTTTGTCGCAAAATGTATTTTTAGCCTTTGTATTTTAGTTGTGGAGTTTTTCCTGTGTGATTACTTCATTTTTGTTGTTGTTTTCAAATAATAACATTTATTGTGATTAAATAATGTTTTTAAAGGCTTGTGATGAAGACATATTGTTTTATGTATTGTTTTCTTGAACAGCAGCCTCTGAGTTCACAGTAGCAGCTACAGAATGATGCTCAATGCAAAAATGTAGTGTAACAATAACAAAAGTGGGGAACTGTCACAGAGTAAATGCAAAGCAGATGCATTTAATGTAAAATCAGTCACTAATGTGACTTGAAGTTTGCTAAAATTAGTCACCAGAAGCAGAAGTCCTACTAGAGCACCAATGAAACATTACTAATATGAGTGATATTTAATGCTTATTTACTATGGCTACCAGAAAAGTGTGGCATCTCATATGAACGTCCGAGGCTAAGTATAAGGTCTAAACTCTCATTGAGATGCAGAGAATAATCAATAAAGCCTACTTAAAAGAAATCCAGGTCAAGGTATACTGCAGCAGTACTTAAAGGCTGCATCGGTGTATGAGTCCAGCTCTTATACAAGTTATTTGCACAAGTCACAAAGGACAACGGCTTCCTAATGTGACAGATGTTTGCATGATTTCAACACTGAGACATTTCACAGGCAAACAAATTAATTTTCTTATTTTGGAAAGCCTAAAAAACAGCAGAGGGACGGAACTGGGCAATTTAAAATGAGCTTTTGTGTTATTACTAACAAATATAAAATAGAAACAAGTGAATGAAGTGTTTTCTGCTGTGCAGAACTTCACAGGTTTCGCCATAGCCAAGAGCTCAATTATGAAAAAATGTTATCACAGTTATTTTGGTAATGATTATTTGACATGATAATTCAAATAATAAATAATTGTAATTTGTGAAGCAGTCTCATTAGCTTTGGAGTGTCCTTTAATGCAGCCCAGCCTTATCGTAGTGATAAGTACATTTTTTTTCTGACTCATTCAGTAATGAACACGCTTGAGGACTAGCACTCACTTTCAGCTGTGGACACATTTTTCACTCTGTATAGTGACAATACCTGTGTTGCTCTCACTGCTAAGCTCTCCTCTGCCTTATTCGTATGATGTTTGGGCATCGACAACTGTCCCTGCCTGTTCTCCCAACGAAAGTTTGCTGTGGGTGCACGTGTGCTTGCTGTGCACACCTAAGTGCCAAGTGATATTTCTTTACAACTGAATAATTGTAACTTTTTTTGTTGACCAAAGGCTCTCTCTACGTCGTGTTGTTCAGAGCTGAACTGAACAGATCAAAGTACGGCTAAGAGTGAGTTTGGCTGCTGTAACACAAGACAAACGAGTGCATTAAAGTCCAGAGCAAATGCAGCAGAATAACCATTTTAGATATTTTTTCACTTTTTTGTTTTTATAATGGCTGGAGGCCAAACTTGTAATTGAAATTTTAAAAAATATTGATCGTGCTCATTCAGCCCTACTATGAAAATCTGCAGCTTTCTTCCACAGGATCAGGGTTAATGTGGGGTAATGACCTTTCTGACTAAAAAGCTAAGAGGTTCTTTTCATTGCATGCATTGCAGCTCATTGTGAATCCATACACCATCATTTAAATCACTAACACAGCCTTTAATTGCATTATGCAAAGTAATACCATAATAACTCAGCAAATATATGTGAATATGGCTTTTAGAATATCAGAATACCTGAAACTGATTTTGTGCACAGTGCTTTTGATTGCTAAAGCTTAAGCAACATTCACAACCAGACAGTTGATAAACATCAAATCTGCACAGCACCGCAACTCTATCTGTGAATATACGACACATAAATTATTTATGTGCCACCTACCTATGATGCCAAGTCACAGGTTCTGTATGATACATGTGCCAGTCAACATGCCTGTTGTCTGATAGGGAAAATCAAATATTTATGATGTGTGTCAATTTAAATGCAGATATCGTGCTGGAAGCCGTTTAAATTCTTATTATTCCGTGGTAAACAAATAAATATGTATGTAAATAAATATGTCTGTTTTTCTTTATCCTCCCGCAGCTGTCCAGAAAGAAGTAGAAGGTAAGACAACATGTTATATAATGAGCATAATGATGAGCATAATTTGTTTTTCGTGATGATCTTATTTGCAAAGGCTACTGCCACAGCATCGGTGTGTGAGAGTGTGTTTCGCTTATCAGGTTGTTTTTGTTGGTTTGGACTGCAGTTCTGACATCCAAACAAATTAAGCTGAAAGGAGACTTACTACCGCCGGTCACCAGGTCAATAAGGAAAAAGAGCTTAATGTGCTGAAAGCTCATTGTATATATAATCAGCGTGCTCAAGGTGACTGGAGAGGTCTGCAGAGTATGTGGGTGTCAAACAATATGAGGAGCATTCATATACTGCTTCACAGAGAAAATGACTGTACAGAGATGCTTTGTTTTATTATTTATAACTTGTATCTTTTCCTCTCTCTTCAGTGTATTTTTTTCTTCATCCAAACTACTGTGCGGTGTTGAGGTTTAGTGTGTCATTATGCCATTATATGCCATTATGCTCAAAGGTCATTATGGGAATTGAACCCAGACATGATGGCATATATTCTCTGGCATAACATGACTGATTACTGAGGCCTTGACATTCATCAAATTGTAATATTATTTGCGTAATAATGTTGCTTTTTTTCAGGTGCATTTAAATTATTTTCTAACGAGGAATGAATTTCCTCTGGCAGCAAAAGAGACGTTACCTGCATTATTGGCAACATTTTTAACTGACCACAATTCAGCAGGATCGGTTTCTAATGAGGTGCACATACCCAACGTGAAATGAAGATTGAAAGTGAGAGGAGATTTGTTTAGTCGGCATCAGAGCGAGACATCAATCTCCCAGTAAGGACGGCTGGTTCTGGTGAAAAGGGCAGCCAACAGGCTCAGGAGACCAGCGCAAGGTGCACTGAACCACTGCACATTATAAATCACTGTTACTGACACAAAATGTGCCGACTTATGCGCACCTGCTCTCGAAATCCTGCATCTAATGCTCATGTTTGTCAGCAAAATACTCTGAAGATTTGAGAATGCTATTGTTTTAATGCATAGTAACAAGTAGAAACACATGCAAGCGGAATGACACATAGAACACTTTCACCGATATCAGTATAATTCATATTAGATGCAGAATATTTTGGTATAAAAAACACAGCGTCAGGTCAGACTTAATTACTGTGGTATCTGATTGTACGCTTCAGTACTACTTAATAGGTTTCATCTCAGCACTATTTCCAAAAACAGGCATTAATCATTCTTAATAAGTGCAAAGATGGCATGGCTCTGCTTACAGCAAAAAGGCAAGCATTATTAAATGACATGCTGCAAAGAGAGCACATCACAATCTTTATTGGATTAAAGCTTGACATGGAGACAAACCCCAATACAGAATGCATGAAAACAACAATGACAACAGCAGAATCGCACTCGCCAGATGTCTTTTTTTTCTGCCCTTCAAACAACTCCATGTGACATTCTGCAGCAAGTCTTTGTTGCCCACCCCCCCTCCTCCCCTCCAGAGATGGCAAAGATGGTAACCCATATGCTATATTTGGTTTTGGCTGTGGGGTTTTAAGTGGTGTGGGAAGCGATTTAAGGCAGTTAAAACCTCTTTCACAGCAGGTGATTCTTCCGACTTGTTCATCTCCTGTGTGCAGCACGTGGGGCTCGATCTGTATGGACAAAGGCCACGGCGGGGCGTGCTCTAATGCCAAAAGAGTGTGGCGTCCTCTGATGTTTTGTGAGAAAAAAAAAAAAAAAAAAACAGGTCTGTGAACGAGAGATAAGGACAGCCACCTCACAAGGCAAGCACAGACGAGAGAGAAAACCTCTCAAACGTATAGGAAAACCTTACACAGACACACTCATGCCAAGTGCAAAAACATTGTCATTGTTTTGTTGTTTCTTTCCTTCAGATTTTGAAGTGTAAGCACACNNNTGACACACTAAGAACTACAGGGTTGACAAAGCAAGCGTAGAAATCTTCTAAAGAAAGGACACAGCTGGTCCTGGTGGGCTTGCATCTCTCAGCAGCAGTGACCTTGGTCTAATCCCTCATTACAACAGGCTCCATAATACTGCACTTTTCATGGAAAAACAAAATTGGCAAATCCTAATCCTCATGCAATGGCTCTTTCTTCTAAGATGCTCGCTAATTAATGTCACAATAATGACTGAGAGGTCCTTCAACATCTGCTTTGTCTTTTCACTGTATTTGTTTAATTTAAGTTACTTAGAGAACGGTGTTTGTCTTGTTAGAAGCATCTCCAGAAGTTCACACGGTCATAAGCAATTGCAGAAAATCAAGATGCATTTTGCTCTTACATAGCCCCTCCAACTTATTTTATGAAGAGAAATTTGCACATTGAAATTTTTATGAACCAATCTTCAAAGTTTAAAAAAAGTATAAAATCAGTTTAAAAAAAGAGAGTAAAAGAAGGTTAAAAGGTCCTCAGTTTACTGTTCTCTGGTGTACTTTAATACATAGCATGCATCCTTTCTGAAGCAATGTTTGGTCAAATTAAAAACATTTTTCAGGCATAGCAAAAATGGTAATGTAAGTAATTAATTTTTAGATTTTGTATTTATTTACTCAAGTTAATTTTGCTTGTGCTGGCATGACAGCCCTCTAACAGAATATTACTTTTGCTTCTGCCATAAATTCCTCTCGCTGTCTCTTATTGGTTAAATCCACACTGGACTCTATGGGTTCAAACCTCAAGTCAGCAGTGCAGAACGCAAGGTTTGCAAACAAAGAGTCAATTTATTATGGATTTGGTCATGGTCAGTAGATGGAGATGAGTGAAAAGGGTGTGTAGACATAGCAAACGCAATACTAATAAATGATTGCTGTTCAGAATCCCTGATGGCAGTCATGTTGAAATAATCATTAACACATAACATTCACAAGGTAAATGAGCCAATTTACAGATATCAAGCAGCCCAGGCTGGAACAGCAGGCTTTTGATGGAGTGTTTGATTTTCTTTATTCCCAGAAATACTGAAATATTGTTATACAGTAAGGCCAAGCCAAAAGAATCTTAAAAGCAACATGCTAGCATTTCAATAAAACAAGCTTCAGTCGCCTGTTTATGAATTTTTGTTTGCCCTATTTGACTATGTGATACTGTTTTGGTTGCCTCTTTAGATAAAAATAGAAAGCTGGTAGATTACTGGCAGGAGAGGCGCTTTATTTTTCACACAGGCTTTCCCCTCTAATGGGACGCTCTCTATAGGTCCAGCCAGTTATCTCTGCATTTTCACACATACGGATTTGTTTGTGAGGCTCAGCCAAGTCGGATGAGCATACTCAATGGGTGGCTGCCCCAATGCAAGGGCAGTAACAGCACCACTCCTCCACTTTTCTCTAACTTCTCAAACGACAACTAGTCAGAGATGATTTTGTTGGCAGAGGCGCTTGTTAAGTGCCGCCTGCCCTCGCCTGTTTTGCTCACGAGCATCAGTCTCCATTACTCAGCGATGCATTAGTCAGACATTCAGGTCAGTTTTTCCTCCCCACAGTGCTTAAAAAAGTCTGAAGTGTGTGGAGTCATCATAGCTGCGAATTCTTGGGGTGAAAGCTCCACAGAAATCACCAGGGTTAGACCGGGCATTCCACACTTGATGAAGGGATGGCCTCTGGCTGCGTGACTGCTGCTTCTTATTAGCTGGATAATAAAAAACCTCCCCTGCACCTCCTCACATGGACAAAAGACCTAGATATTGAGAGAGATTTTACCAGATATTCTTGCTGCTGCCTCAGCTGCTGGTGGCTTGCAGCCTGGTGCTGCTGGGTGTATCTTTGTCACTGCTAATGGTAAACAAGCCTTCCTTTTAGCCTCATGCTGCTGCCATGTCACAGATGTGCCCTCTCTTTTATAGCAGACACAGAAGAAGATGAGTACAAGCCCAGTCAGATCTCAGTCCAGTCTGGTGAGAATGAGATCAACCAAGGGGTGATGAATGGAAGTGGGGGGGCAGTCTTTATGCCTTGTGTATGCATACAGTACACTGGCTTGTCATGTTGGGATGCAGAGCCGCAGCAGGGGTGCACACAGCAGCTCTTTGTCTGCTCTGTAGACAGGGTTGTGGCTGAATCCTGTCTAAGCAGAGAGGCACAGTCACTGGCCTGTGCAATGACACACTGTATCAAAAGCCTGTGTGTTGGCAGGCAAGGACCCTCTCAGGGGTAATCATGTCCATTCCACACCAAGAGCTGCAACAGGAGCAGCTTTGGTCAGTGGAACATGTGGAGGAGATTTGTACAACAGCGACTCGCTTCTTTATGAGATTTTAAGATTTTACATAATGACTGAACTTGGATTTGAACAGGAAAATGCTGTGCGAATCTTAAGAGTGCCGACACACTGACAAGAGCGCATGTTTTGGCTGGCACAGTGGGGCTCATGTGCTCAGCAGAAGTGTTTGCACTGTGCCATCCCCATCTACTGTTTGGCAAGGGGAGCAGGTGAGGAATGCCATATGATTTCTGGCCGACCTATCGGGATATTTTGTCTGTGTTTCTCTGCGTCTGTGCTCAGCACAGGAGATAGGAGTGAGAGACTCAGGCTGGTGGTGCACACAAAATGTAATCAAATTTGGCTTTGCTTGTAGTGTGTGCGGTCCGACTAGCTTGACTTTTATACACCATCACCTGCAACTGCTCGGGGGTATCATGTGATTACAATGTGTTTTCAGTTTGCTTCCACAGATATTTGGTGGTTTTAAGGGCCGATCACGCCAATCACATTTTTCCAGCTGTTTTTGGGTACCCCTGGAAGTTAAAAAATTTCCAACTTTTTAGCTCAAGGTGCAATGATGCACCACATCAGTGTCACTTTTGGCCAAAGCAGTCAATCACATCAAGTAGGAGATGAGCTTTACTATTCACCACACCTTCCCTGTTGTTGTTGCCATGGGAACAGTGGCTGAAACAATAAGATAATGGCGAACACAGACGAGAAGTTAATGGTTGTGTTTTCCTACAAGGAGCTTTGTCTCCTCACTACTCCAACAGTAACCCTAACCCGAAGACTCTGCTACTGATGGACTTTTTTTCTCCTTCTCTTTTAAAAGCTTTGCTTGAATCCAATTTTTTCAACACCAATTGTAATTGGTTGCCGTATACATATGCAGTCCTACTCCACAGGCGCTCCCAGCTGTTTTTCCAGATGTGCCCCCAAGGCGTTTTTGGAGTGGCCGTGCCTGGCGCGACGATTCCTCTGTATGGTCGGCCCTTCACCTTATGCAGCTGCAGATGCAGCCACTGAAAAAGGCTGAGCCGAAACGTTTGGCTGCGGTGTATGTTTGTCATCATGTTTGAGAACAGAAAATAAAGAAATGAAGACTACTCCTGGCTGTGGGCCTAATATATATATTTAACGGCCCTTCACTTTAGCCATTCTTTGTGTCCCCAGTTTGAGAGTATTGGAATGCTCTACTGATTACCAGTACATTTACTGAAGTGAACTATCTATCTTACTATGTACAAGTGCTACACCAACATGTGCTGTTAGCCCCTGAGTTCAGCCCAGCAGCCGTTGTATTGGGTTAACCTCTCACCTTCTGCTTGACACAATATGGAGGGGGGATATATCACTTGTTTTTCCGGCTGGCCTGCGTTTTAAAGGCTTGAGCACAGTGCAGCATCAGGTCGCAGCTCCATTCTGCCTTTATTTCTTTCCTTTCTTTCCCAGAATCAAAGGTGGAGGTGTGGCCGATCAGTAGCAGCTGACCTGTTACATGCTGGTTATAGTGTCACCGCATCAGTGCTCAACACCATAAACCTATTGAGCTCCATTAGATGGTGAATCCTCTGTGGAATAAAGTGATGGTCATATCAGAAACTGTGTCACTGCCTCTTTATAAAATGCTACATATAGAAGGTTAAATAGGTTCACGTGGATTTAACACTAACATGCAAATATCAGTGCCCAGAGACGAGTGTCTAAGCCTTAAGAGCCCCGTTTGAGATCATACAAGTAGCATTACCATGAGTCACTTTTTAGATGAGGTCTTTACGAGATAACGCAGGGTTTATGTATATCTAGTACATCTCGAACGCTGTCTGCATCAAGTAAACATACAGTATGTGTTCCATTTAGAAAAAAGCATCTGTGTGAGCAACAAGAGTTGCACCAATCAAGATGTTTTTTTCTCTCCTTGCCTTCCCTCTCCTCCCTTGAGATGTTTGTCTGTTTTTAGTTTGATTTCCCCTTTAATTTTTGGTTTGAACTTTGACATCCGTACCTTCCCCAGGATGTCTGTCACAAACTGCAGTCCAACATTGTGACAATGCTTTTGTTCTCCCGAACCTCTTTATGAACTTCCTGTTTTCGTATCCTTTTTTCTGTTCTTTCCCTCAAGGTCTGGCGCACCTGATGTTAAACCGCCAAGGTATGGGGTCTATTGGTTTGCTTTTCCTTCCCAGCCACCTGATCACAACATTTCCCTTCCCCTGAAATCATTTTAGTTGACTGTGCTGCACTAATATTTCCTCTCCTCTTTTTTTCATATACTTGCCTATTCGTTTTTTGCTTCCTGTCATGTTATGCTCACTACTCACTCAATTCTTGTCCGTCAAACCCTTGTCCTGACCACTGACTGAGCTACTGGAACATCACCTTTGACCTCTGCAGTTTTTCGCCAAGGTAATGCATCTATGCTCATAGCATCTCTTCGGTTTGGTTTCATGGTGTTTTCAAAGGAAAAAAGCAGGTGTCAAGGGATCTCATGCCAAAGGTGTCTCTCACAGAACTCAATAGACTTTTCCCATTAAAATAAACAAAACACATTGTATTATATCAGGGTAATTCCTTTAGCATTTTCATACATTCTCGAGGCTGAAGTACAGAAATTTGATTTTCATAAACTTACAAGAGAGTGATGGCATTTTAAGTGTGTGATCATCGAGGCTGTTTATGATCACTCATCAGTGGGATGCAAATAACATTCCCTTCAAATGATTTCTGCATTGCAGTACTACTAATGTGTTGAATATTCAAAGAAGCACAGATTGAAGGAAATAGATTTCAAACCACCCATGGAAGAGAGATTTTTACATGGGAGTTTTTTTTGTTTTGTTTTTTAAATGCCAGAATACAGTTAAGAGTCAGAGAGAGATGACTGTGATGTCCTGTTCCTGTTCAGAATACAAATAAAACAGGAAAGCGCACAAGGCTTGGATATTTCTGAGTTGTAAAGCTAGGAAATCTTGATGTAAAACCTTGGAGAAAGAAAACAAGCATCCACTTCAGTGCTGGTTAAAACATTGAAAATTATAGAAAAAAAACCATTTTGAATAAATAGTATTATCAGCAGTGACAGCATGTGTTATGGTTTGTGTGAGATGCCAATTAAGGTCCATATCCTTTCTCACTGTCACTTTTATCTCGGCCTGATCACGCTGTAACTGCAGCTCAGTTGTAACTGTCCACGTAAACACACTGACAGAGACTTTGCTGCAGTCACCCACTCTGACAGGAAAACACACTGCTCAAGTCCTGACGTTCCTCGACCATTACTATAACCTAAGGATAAAATATTTTCTTGTTTGAATTTTGACAATAAACATCTTTCACAGCTTTCTGAAAATTACTTACGTAAACAAAAAAAAATCATTAGCTGCTGTTTTTCTTTGAATTTTTACTACAGGTTCAAAGAAACTAAACTAACTCATCATCAGTTTCTGCTTTCCTTTTATACCCAATAAATGCTGGAATGTGTCTGTATATTATTGCCGAAGATATTATTTCCCTATATTTTAAAAATAGCTTTTTATTTCATGTTTGAAGGGTGCATTTCTCACTCCCATGGAATATAAATTGGTGGAAATTTGAAAAAAAAAAAAATTGTGTGTGTGGTAGAAAAGCTGGGTGTTCTCAAACATTTTCTTGTGTAGAACTAATAATACTAATATCGAGGTCATTTACCATAGATGAAAAGGCTTTAAGTGAATTCTTCACAATATGATAACAGCAGTTTTTCAGCCACTATAAATAGTGCAGCTTGAGGCTAAACATGACTGTGACATTATAGATTAAGATCTGGATTCTTTGGTTACTCGCTGAAGAGACGTAGTAATCAGTCTTAACAAGGCCAAAATATTCAGTTCAAACTCTAAATTTATTAATGGGTGTCCTGGCAGAACAATGCACTTGGATCTACTGTATTCTGCTGCTGCCTCAACAATGATTAAAACTGTCTGCTGTACTAGAATAACACTGCTGTATCAAATATTTAGAAAGCCACACAGTGGCTAAGTGTGTCCTAAAGGGCAAACCACAACGTGATCTGTCAGATGAAGCCTAAATGTAATTGCTCCATTTCATGCATCAATAAAAAGAAGTAGTTGGTAATTGATCATGCAATGAAGATTTACAGAAATAAGCCCCTGAGCAATATTTAGGCGTAGCACAGCTGCAATTAGAGGCAAAGTGTGTGCACGTTTGAGTTCATGGGATAAGCATTAACATCAAAGTTTTATTCAGCCACTTAAAGTTGGTTTAAACATTTGTTATATTCTAGCTGTAGCCTGTGGGGATACTTAAGAGATCAGCCTGATTTGATCTGTATTTATTTGTCCAGAAGTCACTTCAAATCTAATATACACCACTGTTGTCGCTCTCTGGAGAGTCCCACTGTATATAAATGAATTACAGGCTTTTTACAGACTTTAGGCAGGTCAGGAGGGGCTGCTCCAGTCCCGTGCATCCAGCACACAGGAATATACGGTAAATGATGAGATTACTCTGAACACCAAGAGTGCATATGCACGTCCCTGCCTGCAGACCAGTGTTGAACTGCCATGCACATGCCCACACTGCCTGACTTAGGTTTGGATTCAACCAGCCGACAACTGATTGCACCGCCCCTGAGCAGGAGACCAAGTCAGCAATTGCCATCTGTGCCCCCAGCATTTGGACCACTTTGAAATTAATCAGCTGTAAAGCTTAATATTAACGAGCGATCCACATGTTGGAATTTTTCGTGCTGTGTGTGTGCTGTTACACTGTGTGTAACTGTGGCAGATACTGGAACAGGTGGGCGAATAGATGTAGTGCTCGATAATGACTTCCCACCTGATGGCATGACGGTCTTCCTGTGTTTGATGTGCATCATTGTGTGATAGTTAGAAGCTAATTTTTAGCTGGGGTGAGCACATATGCAGAATCTTTAAGACATACATAGAGGCAATGCTAACTGCAGCTATTTTAAAGGTAGAGTCAGTAGCATTCATTCGTAGCCGTTTGTAAGCACAACATTCAAACTGGGCCCCTCCTCCCCGTTCAACGTAACAGAAGTATTGTAACTTAGTGTGTACTACATGTACTGCTATACCACTTACCTAACGTTACACAGCAAGCTACATAGCAATATTACATTTGTTTAATGGAGAAGTTGATAATTTAGCAAGCTAACAAGCTAACTGCCAGTGTTTAGCACCTACCTGTCCATCACAAAGTAGCCCAACTCTGCATCGCTCTTCTCAGCCTCTCTTTCAGTGCTCCAAAACGGCTGAAAGCTAAACCGAGACTCACTCTCACTCTGGAACAAGTTTTATCTGCTTGCTCACTAGGGCTATATTTCCTTTTCTTTGCGCTATGTCCTAATTCATAACTTTGTCTGGTCTGGACGGTGTCCAGTAGCTGTGTTCTCAACCTCATCTGGGCGCTGTCATTGGCTGGGGGGCACGCAGCAGTCCACTGCAGTTACGCCATCTACGCTTCGGAGAAGCAGGGTCGTGCTATCGCTATTTAAAAAATTGATTGTGCGTCTACATCGCTCTTTACAGTAACATCCCAAGCAGGTCCTGAGTCAGCCAAAACATCAATATACATCCAAAGGGTGGTGTGTCTCCATACACAATCACCAACACACACGTATATGGAGGCCTAGATGTGATGAATGAGCAGCATTACTTTTGTATATGTCTATGTTGTATTTTTTAGTAAAATCCTACTGACTCCACCTTTAATGCTAACTTGTCCAATGTTTAAGATTTCAGGATGCTGCGCTTCCTCCATTTTTTAAAGGTACGCATTTTATTGGATCAGCCATGAGCCGTGCACCAAGCCGTGTTTATATGCTGAATTTAAAGGTCTTGGTCATAAACTGCGAGGAAATATGAGGTTAGATGATGATATAGTGTGACAGACAGAAAGAAGGAAAGGGGTAGCACAAAGTGGTAAGATGTGGCAGTGGGAAGAAAAGCAGAAGAAACATTTAGACATTGTTGGTGCTGCCATTACACTGTGCTGAGCCTCAGTTTTCTGTAGACATAAGCATTTGGCGCAGTTGTCTCATCGCTGTAGACAAGGTAGAAGCTGCAACATGCATTCGGTGTTTAATCGCTCCAGCAGCAACTCTTAGCTGGTGCACTGAATGACTGTGTCTTTGATGGCATTTAGTGTCATTATTTTAGAGATGGAGTTAGTGCCAAGGTCAATCTGGTGTCAGAGTAAACACAGTCTTTTTCACAAGCTGGTAACCATTGTTACTGCAGACAATGGGCCACCTGTTTGATGAGAAGGAAGGCAGAGGTCTTAAAGACCTTGTAGTAGATTTCAGGGTCATGATATCTCTATTATTGAAAACTCTTAATGAAAGAAAGATGATTGTGCAGGATGTGCACAAATTATGCCACAACACCTCTGCTGTCCCAAAATCATCTTTAGTTGCCTTCTGTGTTCACTTTGTTGACATTGCGGCTGCTCTTAGGTTTACGTTTCACCTACGACATCAATCAAATGCTGAACTTCACATTTAGCCTGAACAACAAAAGCCTAACGAGTTGTTGCCTGCACAGTAGATGAGTAATTTCTCTGCTTCCACAATACAGACTAATGGGACCACTGATCCCACTGGCTTAAAATGACCCTGCAGTTCAAAAGCCGACATTTACTGTACAAGCAAATGTAGGCTTAAGGGACAGCTTATCCGTCTGGCTTGAAAACAGCTTGCTCAGTATCACTGAGGAGCTGTAACCTACAAACAAGCAAAAGAAGAAATGCCTGCACTGGCTCCAAACAGTATTCACAAATTACAGGAGTGTTCAATACAATAGTTAACATTCTTCCTATGGTTTAATGTAAAACAATAGTAAAAATCAGAAGTTACAACCCTGATATGATATTGCAAGTTATCTATCTATCTGTCTGTCTGTCTGTATGTCTGTCTATCATTTCTTTTTATTAATTTATTTGAATCTTGTGCATAAAGATATTTGAAAAAGCCATTAAAATCTGCACACAGGTGAAGTGCCCACTATTTTACATCGTACAAACTTCAACGTTTTGATCTAAGCGGATCATTCTGCTTGGATCAAAACACTGAAGTGTTACATAACCAACAATAAAATAATGAGAGCTTCACCAGATGCACACTCTACTGTCTTTTTTAATTTGTTCTTCTGTTTTGTCCTGCACCCGGGCACACAAGTGGACGTGAATGCATGACACCAATAGTACATTTATAGGGTTCTTAGTGCAGCAGTGAAAAGTTATGTTGCCAACCGTGTGGAATACCATGAAAGGATATAACAGACAAAAACCAGCATCTTCCTTCTGCTCTCCCATTAAACATGAAAACTTCTTTTACTGAACGATCACTTGAGCCATCAGATCTTACAACTCGTGATACACTCACTGGATATATTGTGGGTGTGAATTAGCCTCTAAGCCAAGCCTGACACATTTCTATTGGCATATTTAAAATGCCACTAATGAACAAAGAATAAGGCATTGTTCTAGACTTTTCTTACTTACAGCAAATCACCAAAAGCAACAGTGTGTTAGTGCCTCTCTCAACACTTGATTACCTAAAACAACAACAAAAAAAAACTTCTTAAGGGTAAATTGTGCATTCGTAGACAACTATTTTTTTAGTGAAGTTTTGATGCCTATGTTTATCATCATAAAGGAACGTGATGTTTAATACTGTATGTTTTTATTGAGGTCTGCGGAACAGGGGAACAAGCTACAATAAATTAGCCTCTAGCCACACAGGGAGCATTTGTCAGTGGGATCAGTTTATTTTGCTGGTTTAGATTTTTTTTTTTTTTTTTTTTTTACAGGATTTCATGAGAACAAATAAAACTATCAGCAGACATCCTTTCACATGCAAACAACATACAGAATCGTGATCATCCGTTGATAGTGCATTTATCCATCAGACTGTACAGTTATTTTGTAGCATATGTGAATAGCTCCACTAATACGTACATGTTCTCTCGTGTAATATTGGATGACAGTGAAACACTTTTCCAATGAAGGTGTACTGTATGATTTCTACTAGTCTTATCTCAACACGCCAATAAAGTAGTAAATTTGCTGCACTGTGCAGTAGATAAATCACACTTGCTGACTGGAACAACTATCTAAGATGTTTTTCTTCCCCTCTCAGGGCAGGAGGAGTCAGTGGCCACCTTCAAAGGCAATGAGTTCTTCAGCTACAACTTGTCCCAGACTCCCATTCAGAGCAGCCTGGATGAGATCACGCTGTCCTTCCGCACCCTGCAGAGGAACGGCCTGCTGCTTCACACAGGGAGGTCGGCTGACTATGTCAACCTGTCCCTGAGGAACGGAGCTCTGTGGCTCGTCATCAACCTCGGCTCCGGTGCTTTCGAGGCCCTGGTGGAACCGGCCAGTGGGAAGTTCAATGACTACGTGTGGCATGATGTTCGAGTGACCCGCAACCTCCGCCAGGTATGTACACATGAGCTGCCTGTGTTGAAAAAGAAACTCAAACTTGTAATATGTGTAGACTTTATTGGTGCTGACATCAAGTCTGCCATAATACAGTAGCTCACGGAAAAGATGTAAAAACTATTGTGTGTCGAAGAGGAACCAATCACTTTATACAATGTAGTAACCTTGCAGTTTAATTGAAAGTCCATCTTTCAGGTACACTTAAATTCTTGTGAGTTGCAGGTAATACCAGCCCCATGCGAATGGATTGTAGCTACTATAGCCCACAGTCATTGTAAACACTAACAAAGTCTCCTGGACTCTCCATCTTTCATTTTCCACATTCTGATAGATATTACAAGCTCATATTAGGTCTTTGACCCCTTTCTCATGAAATAGATTGCTTGGTGGAATTCACATTCCTTTTATATTCAGACAACTCACGTTTTTTTTTCCTGCACCCACAAGATTGCTGTGAAGGTCTTTTTTTTACCTTATTGAAAGAAAGTCTCAACTCATGCCGCAATGTCCATTGCAATTAGGTGTCCTGCAGCAGTGAAGAGAAGAGCCACAAGTCCTTTATTGTATTTTTTCGGAACAATAATTGTCATATAGATTTTTTGATTTTGACCAACTTCACTAAAAAAAAAAAAGATAAACAGCAGCAGGCAGCAATGCAACTCTGGAGCATCACAGAGGTCATGCAGAGCAATGTTTGTAAAATGAAAACAGCCATTGCATGTTTGCAATATTGTACATACTGTACTGTACTCTAGTTAAGTACAACTCAGCCCTCAGGTTTCATACTCATTAATTTGTCCACGGGACAAAGCTCAGTTCTGAATTCCCCAAATAATTTGCAAACTGCCAGGATGCACTGTTACAATAAATTTTACCCTGGTGGCACTCTCTCTCTGTTTTTGGCTGCAGTCATTTTACAATTAGTCCCATCATACAGTAAACTAAAGCTTCACTAATCATTGTTTTTCAGTATTAAAACTGAATAAATGGATTTTGTAAAAAGCGTAATAAGAAATGGGTCTGCTGCAGCAATAAACCCACAGATTACCTGTTATAGATTACCTGTTCAAGAGATCCGCGGAGTGTTTTAAAAGCTTGCGTATTTTGTCAGGTGACCCACTAACAAATGCAGTTAAAGACAACTCCAAAATACTGTAGTTTCTTTTCTCTGGTCTGTAAACAGTTGTTTGCTAATAACAGCATGTCACCTTGCAGCAGGGCTCTGTTCCCTAGAATCTTTAAATCTGCAATAATAATGTTTGTTTTTGTTTTTTCTAGACACCAAACGTAGATGGAAAACATTGTAAACATGCAACTTTGGCTTATCATCACCTGTCACATAACTGATATGGCAAATTTGCAGCAGCTTTATTTGATCTTATTAGTATTGTACTTCTATTTATTCTTGGGTAGATGCTCCATTGTGTTGTTGTTAGTGTGATGACATAAAAATTTAAAGTTCATTTAAAGCAGAAGTTTGTCACCTCACAGAAAAATGTGTTCTTGACCACTTGACCGCCAAATTTGAATGATTCCATAAGTCAAGTAGCGCATAAAATTAGGTTTCACAGTCATGGAAAATAAAGTCATTTTCTCTGCTCTGTCCGCTGCAGGTGCTGAAACCACACCCACTCGCTTGAGAGTGTCAACTGTCAATCAAGTACCACCACTAAAAGGCACAATAGTTCTTTTATAGTGTAAAGCTACGTTCAGATAGATGCCAATGAATGCCACAAGATTTCATACAAAGTCAATGTAAAGACGCGATTTTACTTTGGGTGACAAGAATCTCGCGGCACACGCAATGTGAAACACAACCAATTAGCTTTGAGATTCCCCCGATGTCACTGACGTCCTGACAGCACAAACGTTGCCTGAATTTGCTGAGCAGACATTTAATCAGACATGGCCATCAAAAACAACTGTTGCTGTGTATGAAAACCGTGGAGCTCATACAACACAACTTTATACACCACAGGATTATGTTATGAACACAGACACGATGTTGATAAGTTTTCCCACGACTCTGGTACTTCGACAACTGATACAGTGTAGAAATGATGATTATGTCGTCCGTAGTTAACGATAGAAAATGACAAGCCCCCTTTCCTCCTGACGCTCCAGACTAACACGTGGAGCTGTGCGACACAACTTAACAGGCTGCGGATGATTTTATGGACACAGAAACCATGTTGTTAAGTCTTCCAACCTGTCTAGGGACTTCCACGACTGATATAAAAAGTAAAAATTGTTATTTTGGCCATAGTTAAAGACAGAAATGGCCAGTCACCCTCCTCCACTGCTGTGGGCTCTGCACGAATGACGAGAACAAAGCAGTTATAAAGAATATGACCAGAGATGAGATACCGGCGTTTCTTTTTATAAGCACTGCGTTTATCGCTTTCTGTCTGAACACAGCCTTAGAGCGGGGCATGGGGCGGGGTCATATGCCTGGCACTGCGTCACTGAGCCTTCATTTCAGGAAGCCCAAAAAATACTGAACAGGAAACTGGTAAAAAGCAGTTTAAAGCTCTAACTCCACAAAGCAGTTATGCATATTTCTCAGCCTTTTCACCATTTTTTAAATTTACTCCCGTTTGCACTTCTGTTTAGATGTTAACTGCATTTCATTAGCTTTGTACCGGTATTCTCAATTATGACAATGAAGTTAAATCTCATCTAATCTTATGTTTTCAGCAATTATTCACAAACATATTTTGTGTGTAAATCACCTAACACAGATTTCAAACTTACAAATTTACACACCCTTCAGTTACAAAATCAGCACTATAATTTGTAGGCATGTATGTGCCCACCAGAGGTGGCAAAAGTGAACACATTCTTCATTTAGGAAAGGAGCACAGTTACTTTTGTAAAAAAAAAAAAAAAATTCTCGTAAAAGTAAAAGCACTCGCTCAGCTTCTGTACTCAGGTTCTTTTTTGTACCTTCTAGTGGCTATTTTTGTGCAAAGCTAACTGAACCTCATCACATCATATTAGTATAACCTCAAGACTATTAAAGGCTGAATCAGTAGGATTTGTGTGATCTGCTCCTAAACACACCAGAAAATTATTTGATTGTTGAGTCTTATTCCCAGAATGTCAAATACCAACATTTTGGGTTGGTAAAGCCTCCTGAGCACATCTAAAGGGCAAAGGTATTAAAACTAAAGTAACAAGCCTGTTTTGAAAATGTTAGGAGTAGAAAGTACAGAAATTTGTGTTTAAATGTAGGGAGTAAAAATAAAAAGTTGTTAGAAAATAAATACTGAAGTAAAGTACAGATGCCTGAAAAATCTACGTAAGTACAATAATGAAGTATTTGCACTTTGTCACTTTCCACCTTTGGTGCCCATCTTGCAAAAAGCCTAACAGTTGCTCTCTGTTAGCTCTGTGTTTGGTCTCTACCAGCTCCTATGAAAACCAGGATATCAGCTGCTACAATGAGCCATTGTGTCCATCAACTGCGATTATGTGACCGTTACAGTAGAAATTGAATAAATGAGATGAGCAGTAAGTTGTGCTAATTCAGATAACGAGCCATTTTACTACTGCAGTAGAGCAGGGCCCAGCAGGATGACTAGTCAAACCTCAGATGGTGGGAAAAAAGTGTAGAAAACATTATGGAAATATGGCATTTATTTTCGTGTCATGCATTCATTAGAGGAAGGGTACAGGCCCTTTATCACGCTGCATAGATCTGATGTTTTAACTATGTCCGTCTGCTGTTTAGTGCTGAATCAGAGGTGTAAGGTGGGTTTTTAGAGCTTTTTAGAGGATTTTGGCCACTGACATCAGTTCTAGAAAAACGTCCATCCGTGCTAAGTCATTGCTCTCTGACCCATATGCTAATATGTTCCCACTTATTTCATGTTTAAATGTCATAGCTGCGCATAACACGTCTACTTGGAGTTTTAACTCCATGTTTTTTTAAGAACTGCTTTTGTCTGTTGTGCTTCACTTTGCCAATGCTCTTGGCACATATTGGTACAAGTGAGTGCAATATGTCGAGGCTGACAAATTGTATCAACTCAAGCAGAGCTCCTTTTTGCCAAGGTGCAATGTAATATTCTTAGTTTACAATACCATTTAGAAAAATCTGCAAAAGACAAGTCACAGCACTGAGTCCAACTAAATCCCTGTGGCTCATTTTTAGCCCAACACTGAAACCTTGATGAAATTGGACTTTTCAAGGTTTTTTTTGTGCCAAATAAATCGATCCTTATGTAAATTTACCTGAACCACAACTAAACCAAACATGTCTCCCTCCATTGAACTTCGCCACGTGCAGTGCATTTAAATGTTTCACTTCTCTGCTAAAGTAGGACTCCTTTTATATTTCACTCTCTCCTCATCATCAGTGTACAATTCTGAACCTGTGCATATAAAGTTGCATCCTCCTCCACATCTATTTCCTTCTCCTGGCTTCCAGAGGAGCGGCAATCCAATGCTTACAGCGTCACTTATGCTTTCAGCCATGCATTTGATCCCTGTGTAAATTGCTTTCCCCTCAGATAAGTTACCTCACTGACATGTAGATAGGGAGAACTGTAACTCCCAAGAGAGTGCTGGTGGAAACATTTTATTAGATCCGGTGGTGCTTTTCAGGCTGGAAGTCTTCCTATTACTATCTCCCTCTGCATCTGTCTTTTCTTTTCCTGTCCTGGGCAAAATAATTGGTGCTTATTCTCTCTCCTTCTCTGACCTTTATTAATGATGCATCCACCTATTCCCAGAGTGGACGGTACATACTAACATGCACATATTATTTGTCATTGTTCCTTCTTAACACTGCACTCAATTCACAGTCATAAATAAATGTTTCTCTTGATTCAGCTCTACAAAACACTGGCTGTGCAGAAACCCTAAAGAAATATGATGAAAGAGTCTCACAGGGCACCAGCCCAGACTCCAGCCCTAATATTATTGTACTGTGTGCCTCTAATTAATGATGTTTTTGTCTAATTCAAATATTACCTTTGAACATATTCAGGCCTCACCTTTGATTTTGAAATGCCTGTAAAGTTTTTATCCAAGGATGTGGTGTAACACCCATTATTAGAAATTGGTCATGCTTTTTCCCGACGCTGTGGAGTGAAAGAGAAAGCAAGCATCAATCAGTTTCCAGACATGAAAGCGCTTTGGTTTTTCTGAAGTTTCTTGATGTTGTGTATCAACAACCCACAGTCAAGCCCCGCTATTGTCCACTGTCTAAACCAAAGATACTTAAGGCTTCTCCACGAGATATACAGAAATCAATATCTGCCAGTAGCAGAGAACGTTGATGCAGGGCATCGTTTTAGAGACCCGACACCCGAACATACCGTGTCAGGTCATTCTTTTGTCTCGTATCATCTTGCTTTCAACATACCATTGATTTCACAAAATAGACACAGCAGATTTCACAAAGGTAAATTCACATGATACATCTGTCTTTTAAAAACCCAATCACTTGATAACAGCTCCCACATTTCAATTGATTTATTTTGTGTATGCTTACTGAGACCCGGCAGGGTGATCGCAATCAATTTGTTCTGAATGAACTTTACAGCTCTTATTAACTTAAATTCGGTCTGCTGGATCTGGATTTGGTGGTGGTACGGCTGTTATTCATACTCATGTCCAGAAATGAAGCCTAATGTTTCTATTTCATCCTTCTGTTTTAATGAGATTCATTCGGTTATTATCTGTAGCGCCTATTGTTCCCTAAACATGTTATATTGCAAGTGCTTAAAAAGCTCGTTTTTCTGTGTCGAATTTCCATATAAAAATGTTAAATGGAAGAGGATAAACCTAAATCAAACGGTACTAATCACTAAACATAATTACAATATAGAACAACCCACTTGTGTAGTTAACATTCAAATGAGAGAGCTGTTTCTTCTCCCTTACATTTGATTCAGTCTGACATTTTCTGATATCTTTCCACTAAATCTTGCATTGATAACATGCATGAAAACAGTTATTCAAAATTTTGAACATGCCTTGTTGGAGCTGCCTTTTTTTTTTTTCATTTTTGACCTGAAATGCACTTTATTGCAGCCACTTCTTTGCAAAAAATTTTCCAAAAAATGAAGCTTGTTCTCCCCGAAAAAGATCAGAACTCTTTCTTCCGCAAAGTGGGAGCACTTTCATTTGTGCAGGCTTTAATGTTAATTGTAGGCTTATTGTCATGGCAACTGGCATATCATTTTTTTTCCCTCTATAGCCCTATTGAGCAATTCATCTCCTTTGTCTCTGTGTGCTGATGAGACTGATATGAGAATAATCTTGTTTTGTTGCTGCCAATGCACCAATAACGTAGCTTACAATCATGATATCTTTAATCAAAAATTAATTGAGTATACTGTCGCATTCATATCGCTTTTGAGCCAAAATATCAGCAGAAGGAATATTTATGGTATATTGACTCCACTACAATCCAGCTAATATATCAAAAACAGGGATAAGATGAGATTAGTGAACCCTTCAAAGCTGTTCTTGTAATTGCCTTCAAGATCCAACATTAAGGCACGCTCAACTAGAATCAAGAAATGAAGCATGAAATAATTAGTCCGGTTCGTTTCTGTTTAACACAAAATCTCACCATGTCTTGTCAGTGATTTTCCTCATTTGCTTTTCCCCTTAACTGCTCATCTAGGTGACGATCTTGGTGGATGGGATCCTCACCACCACTGGCTACACCCAGGAGGACTACACCATGCTGGGCTCCGATGATCTCTTCTACATAGGGGGCAGCCTCAACACGGCTGACCTGCCAGGCTCACCAGTCAGCAACAACTTCATGGGCTGTCTGAAAGATGTGAGTGCAGCTTGACCTCAGTCCCAGCAGAGGACTGGAAACACTATCCTACCCTCCTTAGATAACAGAACCCCTTCCTATAAGTGGAGCAGGTTCTGCGTATAGAAATCACCCCTCACATTCATATCGATTGTTGTGCTGTAGGGTATTTCAAGGAGAAAACACTCAGCTGAGAGGCTGCGCTGTGCAGAGTGTATGCATTTTTAGACTCCTGCGGGAATCCCTTTGAGAACATGGAGCTAATATTCATAAGAAACAGATGCGTCTTCTAGTGTTCATTCTGTACTCGGGTTTCATCACTATATTCACATTTTTAAAGTTTTTTATCTCTGGCCTGTACCTGTCACATTAATTATCTTAAACAAGCAAGTTGAGATCACTTCCTCAGCATTAAAATGAGTATAGACAAAGCAGTGAGTTGTGGGTTAATGCCCTATTTCAGCCTGGTCCTACAAATTTTTAATGAAGTGAGCAATCTCATAAAAAGCAAATGAAGTGCTATGTGCATTAAAGTTGAGAGAAATGCTATCTCTAACCATTAAATTATAAGGAGGAGACATGGTTGAGATGGTTTGAATTTAAATATTAAAAAGAAGCATCAGCATTAGGGTGACAGTTGGTGTATACATATTTTCTTAGGGTAAATTTCCAACTTGATCTTATGTGTTTTTCTGTCAGAGACACTTAAATCAAATCATATAAGACATTTTTTTCATTAATGCTTATAAACTGTTATTAGGCTCTGTTCTTTATCCCTATTAAATCCATCTGCAGCAGATTCAGCTGCAAGTACAATGCACCGAGGTCAGAACAGGCACATTATTTAGATTGGCATCCACAGAATGCACAAGTCAAATGAAGAAGAAATAACTTGACCAAGCTTGCAACAGCAGCTTTCTTATGTGTGAGAGTGAGAGTTTGGTGTGTGAGTCTCCAACAAAATTAAAACAAGAAGACTGATTCCTTATTTTAGTATTTTTGGAGACTGTGTGCATAATTTAAGTGCTCTGCCAGAACTCACTAGAAAAGACCTTTCTTTTCCTATCTCAAATTTTCTTAATGGAGCCCAATCGAAAAAAGCAATTTGGCTTGCCAAGGCCTAACTACCAAGCTGTATTTATGTCAGAGAACTGAAATCTTCAGACTGCTGCATTTGTGTCCACAACAAGTAATCTGTGTGTATTAGTTAAGTCCCAGAAAACAGAAACAGAGAAGTGACAAATTCTTTACATCTAGGATTTGGAGCTTGGCTGCTCAGTCTGTTATCCACAATTTTGGTCCTGACAAATATGTCTTTTAACAACTATTGGATTGGTGGCCATGAAATCTAAGCACACATTTGTAGTTTCCATAAGGATGAATCCTAATGATTTTGTCCCTCTGATGTTTTCTGTATAGTGCCACCATGAGGGGGACATTTGTGGTTTTAAGCATCTTGTCCTCACAGCTGTTCAATGGATCATAGAGGTTCATGTTTAACAACTTTCTGAGTGATCTCCTGTCTCATTAGGACAATCATCAGGTCAAAATTTCAGCTTGATCAATGCTTTGGTTTATGACAAAATACCAAATCTTTAAATCCCCATCAGCCTCAGCTGTACTTTGTGTTAGCATGTTAATAGGCTAGATACTGGCCCAAGCAAACATTGCTACTGCACCGCTGCTCCAACGGCTCATTGTTATGCCGGCACGCTGTGAGATGCACCAATATTACAGACATCCAATTACTCACTGCCTCCTCCACTCTTTTCAAGACCATCTCTGCATCAATGCAGAGATGTTCTGTTGTTTGCTGCTGCTTTGTCGAAAAATGCTACCGTAGCACAAACCGAGAAACTTAACCAAATTTCTTAGGCATGATTGAATGTGTTTCACATGCCTAATCTTAACCGTCAGTGAAGACTTGCCTTACCTGTTGGTGCATCTCACACATGCGGGCAGAACAGTAAGCCGTCGGAACAATGAGCCGTTGGAACAATGAGCCGTTGGAACAATGAGCGGCCCCCGCAAATATTACTAATAATTAGCATGTTAGCACGATGGTGTTACAAGTTTGCTCAAGCATTGATGTGCATAATAGTCCAAAAAAACTTAACTATGAACCTGGCAGTATTTAAACATTAGCATGTTACCATGTTGATGTTAGCAGGTTCCCAAAGCACTGATTTGCCCAAGAATAGCTAAAGGAACATAAACTATGATAGTTATCCTAGTAAATATTGCCCATTAAACATTAGCATGTTGATGTTAGCAGGTTCCCCGAGCACTGAGGTGCCTAAGAATAGCTAAAGAAAGGTAAACTAAGATAGTTATCTAGGTTAATATTACCAGTTAAATATTAGCATCAGGTTTCCTAGCATTGTAGTGCCTAAGAATAGCTAAAGGAAGGTAATGATAGTTATCCTGGTAAATATTACCCATTAAACATTAGCATGTTAGCATGCTAATGTTTTCATCCTTCTTAAGCACTGGTGGGCCTGAGTATAGTCAAAGGAAACTAAACTGTGATAGTAAACCTGGTAATATTTAACATTAGCATTTTAGCATCACCATTGTTATCAGGTTATAATAGTGATGTGTCTCAAGCACAGATGTGTCTAATTAAAGCTTCAGAGATCTATCAGCATATTGTTCAAATATGGTTTAGGCTGTTGCTTTTTATTTTGAATCTAATAGTTCACACTGTCTGCAGATGGTTTTGTTTATTAAAATCAGCAGTAGACACATTTAAAATTAAAGTGTTTTTTCACAGTATTGGCAGCATTCATTAATCAAGTACAGAACATTTTAAAGCAGTCAAGCTTTAACTGAATGGTTTTGACATGAGTACCGTGCTGTGTGAATGCACTAAAATGAAAATGAGATGTTATTTATGGGCAGGTTGTTGTCCCGGCACCGCTGCCAAAGCTGCAACCTCCGCTCCGTGGGCGGTGTGGCTGCTGGTGGTGTTTAGACCTACTACTGCTGTGCTTAGTCCCACAGATGTACCAAAGGCATGCAGGGAGAGTATGACGGGGACAAAGAGTCAGGAAGACGGGATGACAAACCCGACAAGTCCCGCTAATGAGGGTGAGCTGTGGCAGAGGCAGAGCTGATCAAATAGGATGAGCCTGCCAGGAAATCCAGGAGCCAGGTTCAGAGACGGGTCAGGCCAAGCTGGAGCTCCGAGTTTGGTGATAAACTAGAGGAACAAAGCTCTGTGGTGAATGGAGAGAATTTACACACAAATATTCATCTTAATTCATGTGGGAAAGAAAATGAGCAGTGACTAAAATATTTATTATATAAGCAGCGATATATTTAGCGGAATATCTGTCTTATTGTTTTAAATGTAGAGCTTTGGCCATGACTAATCTATCCAGACGTTACATGATTATAGATGTGAGCGCTGCTGGGTAGAGGCCATCAGGTTCATCGGGTACAGGAAAAATAATGGGCACTTTCAGACAAACGTCTGGACTATAACAACTAGCAGGGAAAGATGAATCTGTCTTTGAAGTCGCCAGCTTATTGGTCTGTGGTGTGTGTGCCCACAGGATATCCCACACCGCATCATTAGGTTCCTCTGCTTTAATGCTTCAAAGATCATACCTGATTTGGTTATGAAGAATGTGCGCATGCAGCTGTTTGGAGCAGTGAAGGTCTTTATTCTCAAATTGTTGTTATTCTTCACCACTTGAGCATAAAAGACACAAGGGCTTTGTCACTCGACAGTGGGAGAGTTTATGCTTGCGTTTTGGGATGCTCTGTAATCCTTGTCACATACAACAGGCGTCTGAATTGGTGAAATAGGATTCCACTTCCTGTTTGGTCCTTTGGCTTATAGAATAACCCCACAGAGGTCACAATGTTCCTGTTTTCCATCGTGTAGGTGCTATACGTCTGATTCCTCCGCTCTGAATTTAAGATCAGGCCCTTTGTGCATTCCCGTGTGAGTCAGCTTAATGTCTAAAATTTACATGTTTGCATTCTTCCTGGACCCCAGGAAGAATAGTCCTCACGAAAGTGAGAACTAATGGGGATCCATTAATAAACATAAACATAAACAATGTGCCTTTTCATAGCCTTCTTTGCATTTTTCTTGTGTGATGAAATGTGTGTATGCTACTAAAGCGCTATTTCCGATTTGTATGAGTGACTGTCTTGATTGACCCTCTTCCCATTTAGAAATTGCCTGTTACACCCATTTCTGGACGGTCAGTTTCGCCATCTGATTTCACTGCTTAATTAGTCACACTGAGGCAGTGTGAAGTGTGATATTGGCTCAAATTGCCTCTCCGCTCGGCTGTTAGTCCGCGGTGCAGTGTGGTGTGTCACCTCAGGCGGTGACTGGTTACAGAGCAGTGTGGCAGATAACAGTGGGCTCCGGGTGACTTACAACTGATACAAAATGAGACAAGGATTGTTCTCTCCTGCTGTGCATATTGACGAATGCAGAAAAGAAACAGAAAATAATACAATAACAGCACAAATACTCATCCTGGTAAGTATTAGATTGAAAAATGCTTTCATTGAAAACAGGGGATTATATATCTTATATGTAGTAAAAGCAAATATATTTAAAAGGTTTTTATATTTCTGTTTCCTGTAATGGATCTACAGTACCAAAGACAAAGGGAGGTCTGTTGTATATTCACTGCAGCCAGGGTGCGCAATCATTTTTTCTCCATTGTTAAGCTGCTTTTGCATCATGAGCTCAGCAATAAAAATAAATCAAGTTTATGCCCCCTTACATTTACTTAAATGTCTCTGTTTAAATAATAAATTGTGTGCTGTGCTGGAGTCCGTCACTTCCCCACCTACCAGCTCGGCTAGGATTTGATCTTTTTCTGTTTTCCATCGTGTAGGTGCTATACGTCTGATTCCTCCGCTCTGAATTTAAGATCAGGCCCTTTGTGCATTCCCGTGTGAGTCAGCTTAATGTCTAAAATTTACATGTTTGCATTTGCATTTAAATCTGAATGTATTTTCACAAGCATTGCAGCTCTTCTTCAGTTTTGCAGTTAATGAAGAAAATTGTGAAACCTAAACATCCAGATCAATTCTTGACCTATTCTTGGCTTGTCGAGGAAGATCCTCTGGTTTGAAAAAAAAAATACTGGAAACAGTCAGTGCCAGCCTTCAAAATACAATTTGTTCAGTTCTACATGCTTCCTCTATCTCTGCACAGATACAGTGCACAGCATGAGTCAACAATCTCAGAGGGAAAAAACATGATTGTTTTGTGTTTTTTCTTATCTGTGCATCAAGTGCTTCTACATGCAGATAATTAAGGGTGTGCATTTTTTTATATATAACTCTGAGGACTAATTCTCAGCTCTGAGTTCAGGGATGATGCAATATGTTTTCTGCAGCACACCCTCCTGAATGCTGCTGTGTCATATCGATTCCAGTATTTATTGATGACTAATGTTCAACCTTTGCACTGGATTTATTGCTCTCTCCAGCTGTCATCTTACCACGACATCTCTCTCGTTTATTAGGTGGTCTACAAGAATAATGAGTTCAGACTGGAACTGTCGCGGCTGGCTGAACAACAAGACCCTAAGATCAGTATCCATGGTGACCTGAAATTCAGTTGCGAGAATGTGGAAGCCCTTGAGCCGGTCACCTTCGACACGCCGTCTGCCTTCTTGACATTGCCCAAGTGGAACACAAAGAGGACGGGCTCCATATCTTTTGACTTCCGCACCACGGAGCCCAGCGGCCTGCTGCTGTTCAGCCACGGCAGCCTGCAGGGCGCACAGCCAGACAGGAAGCCCAGGGCTGACTTCTTCGCCATCGAGCTGCTGGATGGATTCCTCTACCTGATCATGGATATGGGCTCTGGCAGCATCAAGATGAAAGCCAGCAACAAGAGACTGGATGACGGCGAGTGGTGCCATGTCGACTTCCAGAGGAAAGGGCGCAACGGTAAGAGAATTCTGTGTATTTGAAAGGACAAGGAAAGCCTCATCATGTCTGCCTCTGATACTGTGCTCCTCCAGTTTTGGCTGCAAAAGGAGATTAAAGATTGCTCATGTTCATGTTCTTACTTTTTGTTCACTACAGTGAAACATGCATGCACATTAGGTTTTAATTACAACGATATTTTTAGTTGCTGTAATCTATGTATGACATTTAGAAATCTTTGTCAACCTATTTCACAAGTGGCCAATTATACAGTCGCCCACCTCGAACTGGGCCTTATTAGTACAATCCAAATGTCTACCTTATTAGAAGAAGACCCTAGAAATTCATGTTCATTCTCTATTTCTTGCTCCACATTTCTATAAATGTATTTCTCTCCTTCTCAAGCAGGGGACGATAAGTCATTTAAAATTCTTCAATTTTCCAGAGCAAGTCTGGTTTGTAGATACAGCTTTGCCCTCAAAATCAACTGAGAAGGACTGGCAGTAAAGTTTCTTAATCCTCACTTTGTAAGACAAGCAGAGAGAAGTGCCCACTTCCTCAATCTCACAGTTTGTTCTCACTTCACACTTAGCAAAGCCCACACACACCTGTCTTCATTTTTCTGCGACAATAACATTGTATGAGTACGAGGTTGACTCACTGGCTGCCCCACAGGCTTTATCTCCGTGAACAGCCAGAGCATCCCCTTCTCTGCTAATGAAGGCAGTGAGATCCTTGACCTAGATGGCGACATGTATCTCGGAGGTTTACCCGAGGATCGCCAGGCCCTCATGCTCCCCCCTGAGGTGTGGACGGCCTCCCTCAGCCTCGGCTACGTAGGCTGCGTGAGGGACCTTTTTATCGACGGACAGAGCCGCAACCTGTGGAAGTTGGCTGAGATTCAGGGCGCCACGGGTGTCAGCTGCTTCTGCACCAGAGAGACTCATGTCAGGTGTGCCCGAGACACATGTGCCAATGGTGGAGTCTGCAGAGAGGGCTGGAACCGCCACATTTGTGATTGCAATGGTACTGGCTACCTGGGTCCAAGCTGTGAGAAGGGTAAGAGTTTCTGAGAAGGGATGGGGAGGATGAGTAATTTTTAAATGCAGCTGCAAAGCTTTTAACACACTTTGGCCGGTATTTTATTTATTAACTTCGCCGTGTAGTGGCTGGAAAGTGCTTGCAGAGATGGAAAAAATGGACAGACAAAGAAAATTCATTATCAAGCCTTCCTGCTTGGGCCTCCTGAACAATAATAGTTTCATCTGCAATTGCATCACGAGCATCCACATATCTAGATCTACAAGTATAATGAGAGCCACGCTCTCAACACATATAACAATCCACATCCATAAAGCAATCAAGGGGACAGTGACACAACTAAGAAAAATTTGGTTATTTTCCATTCAAGTCATTCAAAAGCAAATTACGGTATTCTCTTACAGTTAAGTGATTTTTTAATACATTCCCAGTGTCGTGAGGTTGCCAGTGTTTCATTAGAAATGCAGGGCTGCAAAGTGATTCGGCCTGACTCACTGTACATTTACCATGCAGATGGTTTCATCACAGAGAGGCCAAATTACGCGGATCCATTGGCAGCTAATAGCATGAGGATGTATGAAAATCACCCGTGTATTGCTCTATGAAGGGTATAAATCCTTCAGAAATGTAATTGCTGCTGCAATCTCACCGCTGTCTTCGTATGTCTCCCAGGCTTTTTCTGCCATCTGGTGAGACAGATGAAAACTGCAATCTAAAATTATATCATGCAGCACCTGAGATAAGCTCAAATAGAAATCAGGTTTCATTCTGTAAATGCCACTTTGTGTCTATAATTTTGCATTGTGATTCACTTTGGGATGAGTTGTCCGCTTCCTCTTCCTGAAATCCACAGAGGCAACCATGGTGAGCTATGATGGCAGCATGTATCTGAAGGTAGTGCTGCCGAGGACGATACACACAGAGGCCGAGGACGTGTCCCTCCGCTTCATGTCCCAGAGGGCCTTTGGGCTGCTGATGGCTACCACCTCTCAGCAGTCAGCAGACACCCTGCGTCTGGAGCTGGACGGAGGCAGAGTGAAACTCACTGTGAACCTGGGTAATGCTGATAATGCAAGCAGATAATACCAGTTGACCTTTGAGGACGTGTCACCTAGCTAGAATTTTCAGATATTATTTTTTTTCTCAGACTCTCTCATTCCCATCTTTTTGCACAAGAACTACAGTTGCTTAAAAAAAGAAAAGCACATCTCTTGATTCTTTTTCATATTAGAGGATTTCTTTTATTTTTTACATTCTAATTTTTTTTTTTTCCAGAGACTTGCTTCCTGGCCGTGTCAGATTTGTCCAGTGCAGTTTAATTTATCTGGAAATTAGGGAAATAAACAATGAATGGTAAGGTTCAAATAAAAGTCAAACCAAATGAAATACAGACTTTTTGAGATGTAGTAAAGAAACATCATTTCAAGAAATTTCCCCTCAATTAATGGTTTCATTCATTAGAACAGTTGATTTTTCAATTGACATCTGTGGCTAGTAAGAGGGTTTAAAGAAAATACTTCAACCTTTCTGGCCAAAAATGCTTATTTACTCTGGTTGGGCTATGAGAAGATACGTATTACTCTCATATCTGCCCATGAACTTTAAGGGTGCAGCTGGCAAATGAAACAGTTAACTTGCCTCTGTCTGATGGCAACAAAAACCACCTGTCACCAAATGAAATGCAAACATAAAACTTGGGATACAGCACAAAGCTGAACAACTGAAGGTAAAATATTCAGAATGTTATATTTGTAGTTTAACATTAATCTTTAAAAACATTTCACGAGGTAATTTAAAAAAAACGCAAGGGATTTAATGTTTTTTAAGCAACTGTGGGTGTGTATTCTGCCTTCTCTCCCTCTGTCTGTCTCTCTCTCTCTCTCAGTTCATCCAGTGGTCAGGTCCCATCTGACCGTCTTGGCTCTTTCAGCCCTTCAATGGCTTGTCTGCAGTTCAAGGAGAAGGCAGTCAGAGACCAGATCTATCATTACGCTGAGATATTACTACTAAAGACGGCTCATGCCATGGATGTGGATGCTGTAGTTTCCTCCTTTCACATTTCCTGCCCTGTCCAGTTTAGAGTCGCTTCACTGAACAGTGGGTGCTAGTGATGGGGACACACACACGCTCACAGAGCCATGTGTCCATCACTTTTAGGGATATTATAGAGACTTACTGTCACTTCCTGGAGAATAACCATAACCACTAGTTGCCCAACCATAACCCTAACCTTATCCCAAGGCTTCACCTTAAATTCAAGATTTATGTCGAAGGGATGTGCATTTTGTCCTAGAAAGGAAGGCCAGTCTCCAAAGTGTGACTGTGTGAACAGATTTCTGTCCCCCCAGCATGAGTAACACATGTTTACACTTTCTCACACACACTGTCTGGTCTCTGGCTGTCTGTATCCACTGCTCTGTGATGGTTGACAGCTTGAGAGCACACCTCAGCCACATGACTTACACCAACACATTGGGATAGAGTCGGTTGGATTATGTTTACCCAGTGGGATGAATCGGTCTCATTATTCAGACCATGCAATCGATAAGTGGCTAAATCCATTTCTAGGCCAAAAATGTGAAAAATTCAGATGGATTAAGAGGATATTAGCTTTTATAGTCATGAAAATATATTAGCAAAGCCTCACATTTCTGAAGCTGTTGTCATTTTTTTCGTGGTGTAAGGTTTATTGTGGCTACAGGCCGTGCAAATCGCCCTTTTCCTCTGTCTTTGACCTGGAAAACGTTTTACCATTAAGCCAGCAGTTTGAGTTAAAGAGTGAAAACAGACAGATCAAGTTTGAGCTGTTGTGTAGAGGTGCATCGATACTATTCAGAGGTTCATGTTTTTCAGAACCAATAAACTAATTAAATTATAGATTTGTGACTCTCCCCATAGTTTCAATTAAATCAATCAAACTGTTATCTGAATCACTTATGAATGCTTGTAGGCCACCTTAAAGGGACACTTCAATGCATTCTATGTGGGTATCCAATCAGTGTTTTTGATAAATGTTGTCAGCTAATGCAATAAATTCCTCAATGTGTGCTGAACTGACTAGTAAAGCTGAGTTCTCCTGCTGACACCAGTGATTACTGTGGTGTCAAGGAAGAACTATGTGGTGTTTCAGCTTGACTAGCCAGGGGGCGTTCTGCCACTTAAACAAAACTTGTTATCTTTGCTTTTGCTTTTTCTCACCAGGCATCAGAAGCTCATGTGCAATGCATCCTGGTACGTGTAGGCACTGGCAGCAGGCGAGCAGGAGAATTCGGCTGTCCTTGTCAATAAGGCACATACTGAGGGATCTATTGTGTCAGTTGGTAACATTTACCATCAGCACTGATTAGAAATCCACTTAATTTTCCCTTTGAGTCCCACTTAGACTATGATATACTAGAGGCTAAATGTGTCTGAGTGATTCTGAAAGGGAAACTTTATTTCAAATTCTGCAAAATACCAGTAATTGCTTTATTTGAAGTGCTGTTGTTCAGTAGCCACTCTCACCTGTTCTTTGCGGTAAAACTGTTATTCTCTTTTAAGTGATAGGCTGTAAGATGGTTTATTCAGCTTAGCATGTTCAAATCTGTCAACCAAGTCTAAATCTACAGACACAGCAGGACATGGTTGTTGTATCACTCTGAAGCCCGTTCAGTCAAACTATTATTCTTTGTATTTGAAACAGTCAGATTAATTTGCTGGCCCTGAATAATACTGGTGCACCTTTACTTTTACGGTCAATAAATCTCTTATTGGTCTCAACTTTGATCTGGTCTATTGTACTCCCAGCAGTGCCAGACACATGCTGAGGTTCTCCTTTCACTCGCCTTGTTTCTTTATTCAAACGCTTTGCACACTGCAGGGAGGAAAGTGGCGGTTTAGACTCTCAACGCTGTCCCCGGATGGTGGGCTCTGAAAAGCACTAAAGTGTCTGCAGAATGTACCTTGAAGGATGTGAAATATTCTCCTCTTTTGTGCTGCTCCTTTTTTCTTTTAATCTCAACATCTCACTCTCTCTCTCACCAGATTGTATCAGGATAGACTGTAATCTCAGTAAGTGTCTCCTATGATTATTTACTGTACCATGATTTAGAGAACATGCACTGTGGTGTAATTATATGCCTCTTGCTCTATTCTCTTATGAAACACAACATAATTCATTTATTCAGGCCCACATTTCTTTTGTTTACTGTTGCTTTATCTTACTTAGAAACATCGGTACAAATACAAGTACAAGAATGAGACCTCACTGTGTTGTAAGGTTGAATATATTTTGTTCTTTTTTTTCCTCTACTCTCAAAATCCATTTAGTAACATTTAAATTACACATTTCTTCTGTTATAATGCAATAATTTTGCAATCAAATGTAGCTAAATTTGACATACAGCAGTCTGCTGTTGTGCTGCCAATGAGTCTGTCATTTATTTTCCTGCGAGTAATTTTCTCACATGACTGATAATTGAGCACAGTTCAAGCACTATCAGCAATTATCTGTAGTGAGAAAAGCAGTGCTCAGTCTCAGTTAGGGGAAAACTGTGATTTTGTTATTGGCTAATCACACTGCAGTGGCAGCTGAGATTAATTTAGAGCGTATCGCAGTATCTGATCAATAGATGAGCATGAGACAAGACTGTCAGCTTTTCAAAAGGAGTCGTTTTTCTTAAATATTGAAGAAGATTACAGACAGTTCTGCTCATTTTTACAAAAACACATGCATTGAACATATTCTTTATAAGTAAGCTAAATCATTAGATTTCATTTTTTTTATGATGAATCCTTTGAACGTAATAAATGTCAGAATCTAAATACTCATCATACGCCAACGGACACTTTAATGTCGTGATTCCCTCAAGATTTTAATTGTAGGAGGCATTCTGGAACAGATGTGCTATAACATGCAGAATGGATAAATTGGGTTAAATCCTTCAGCAAGAAAAATCAAGTAGACAAGAGAATCCATCAGATACATTTTGAAATGCATGAAGCTTAGAAATATTTAAATGGGTAAACATAATTCCATTGATTAAAAGGCAGATGAATGCCAACGGAAGCTCTTCCTCAGTATCAACAGAATTGATTTGTGTTCTGTGCTCTTGTGAAATGGAGTGGTACTTTCAACTGTGCTATGATCATGTTGGAATTCATAATGTAGATTGTGGCTGTCACCTGATAGTAAGAGACAGACCATTTAAGTTTTTGTTCAAACTACAGCTGTGAGAGAAACAGATAAAAGCTGCTGTCGGTGGCGAGGTGACCGACTCTCTGATATGGATCATCCAATACTGAGGACACTTCTAAATGCTCATGAAAGTTATCGCTATAATTGAGTGCCGGCTGAAAGCTTGTTTTCACTCCTCATGTAGAAAAAATTCCTGGATTCCATAAAAATAAAAATCTTAATGTATCATTTCTTAATGATTTGCAGAGGCATGCTCGCCTTTATGTTGTAGGCCTATTCACGCTTTCCTGAGATGAAAGGAAGCCATTGCGACAACTGTGCTCTCAAACATATTTTAACATTTAAAGCGATACACCATATATATTTTTTCTCTTAAGAAAAAATTTTCTTTTTTCTTCTCAAGACGATAGGTACCATTCTTTCGACTGTGTGTGCGATAACAAGGAAGAGACGAGCGGAACTCGTCCACTGCTGATTAGCTTAGCTCAAATACTGGTAGTCAATGGGAAGTGCTAGCCTGCCTCCGCCTAAAGTTATCAGAATGGTCCTGTGTGCTTGTTGTGACTTGTTTATTTACCACGTTACGTTATTCTTAGATTCAGATTAGCACTTCCACTGCTTATGTAGTGCTGTCTGTCCGCCCGTCTCTTGTTTGTTACTGCTGTGCAGTTGAAAGAACAACGTCTATCTTCTCGTGTGGAACTTGTCTGGAGGCACATAACAAAAAGAAAAAAAATGCTTGATCTCTTCATGCATGGATAATAGAAAACTCTACAGGCTGCAGTTTGTGCTGTAATTTTGTCTCATGTTAATCTATTGATCTGAAATGCTGATTTATTAGCTATACAGCTGACAGTCACTTTTACTGGTACAACATATTTACAGTATGACACATGTCTGAGGCTAAACAACAATCCATCATGTTGAATGGATTACTTTGTTTTTTTTCTCTCATTAAGGTAAGTACTGTGAGTGTGTGTGTGTGTGTGTGTGTGTGTGTGTGGTGGTTAGTAATAGAGTGAGTAGGAGAGAAAACAAAAGAGGAAG
>JAQLOL010000006.1:12295004-12306177 GCA_029783665.1 Naso thynnoides
TCTCTCAGCAGCACCCTATGGCAGCACCCGCTAGCATAACACAGACAAGCTAACAGTGATAACAGGGCTCTTTCTCTCTTGCATTTGACTGTCTTCACACGCTCTCACGCTTATTATTATTGCAACAAAAAGAACTAAATTTGATCCCCCATCATGGCCCATTATTAGAAAGTTAGTGTGTCTTGTCATTTGTCCATTGTTCTCCAGTCCATATGTATATAGTATATATTGTGCTCTCTTAAATAGCACTTGCAACTTGCCATATACAGTGCACTGTGTCTGTATCTGCCCTTACAGAAGCTCGAGTTATTCTACAACAGAGTCATACCAAATACTTAACATTCCCTCCTTTTTATTCCTCTGTCTTCCTCTTCTCTTTGTCACCCCCTCTCTGTTCCCGACTCACTGTGGTCATTGTACAACAAAGCACAAGTCCCTGCATGCTCAGCAAAAGAAAACCATTTTCTTCTTTGCTTCCTGTTCGTTTTGATAGATTGTTCGCTCGCTTTCCTCCGCGTACAATGAATGATAACATCTTGTACTTGTCCCTCTTACTGTGAAGTTACATACTGTCCCTTGTTTATGTATTTTTCCCACAACTGTATTGCAGATAATGATATATTTGAGAGACACGTGTATGTGTTCATGTTTTTCCTCAATACACAATGGGCACTATTGTTGTTTTAGCATTGATAAAATTCTTTTTTTTAGGTTTTAACGTTGTAGTTTACATCCCACAGCCATTTAAGTAACAAAGAGTGGCAGCTTTTATTTGACAGTACTTTCAGCCACATCTAAAAAATACTTAACTAGATGTAAATGTCTAACAAATAGAGTTGCTGTTGCCATGTTTGATGCCTGAAGGATCGTCATGCATCTTTCACATACCTTTATTAGAGGAACATAACAGAGTGCTGATCTGTGCTCATTGCAACGGGAGTCGATTCACACCAGGATGTCTCTTATCTTTACTATTGACAAGGGACACATGTGTATCTCATTTTATTTTGCTGCAGGCTATCACATTATGAATTCAGTATATAACCGTGTTAGAAGCAATGACTTGTTGTAGAATGCTGTTACATAAATTTTACCCTCTCTATTATGTGCTTGAAAGAAAAATCAAAAATGTGGCCATGGCATCTAACAGGCAATGACCGAAAGACTTTCACACATCTTCTAGAGGACATGTTTGGAGAGTCTTTTTATTGTGTATCTAGATCAGCTCTCCAAACCTCCCGTCAGCCCTAAATAAACAGACACTGTGACTAACAAACAGTAAATAAACAGGGCAGTACAGTAAACAGGTTATACATGCAGAATGTGCTTCTGCCAAGGCTGCACAATCCTCTCAATCTGCTGAAATGGTGGATGTGGACGTGGGCAGAGTATTGCCAACCAGTCTTGAGTGTGGCACTTCGTTTATGTCCAGATGTTTTGAGTGAGTACAATTGAAAATATTTACAGCTCACTTTCCCTGCCAGGTTTAGGCAAGCCCTTAACTTTGGGGATTTCTCTGTGCAAACAAGTTGAGTTGGACAGGATGAGGTTTTGGTGGCTGGGATGAGACTGGGTCAAAGAGAGACAAGCTTCAAAATCTTGAGAGAGAAAAACACAAAGACACTAGCAGTGCATTTCGGTAGTGGTTTAACAAGCTATTGTTTATTCCTTTGCATCTTTTCTTGGGAAGAAGGCCATTCCTATGTAAAATAATGTTAATGAGTAGGATTTTTATTTCAATTTTTTTTTAAAACAGCATATAGATGCCAGTATTGTATGGTAATAAAGTAGAAATACTTCATTACTGTACTTAAGTAGTTTTTGTGAATATCTAAACTTCACTTTTTTTTTTACTTTAACTCCATTTCATTTCCCATAAGCATCTTAGTTACTGATTACCTAATAAATTTAGAAGAAATTTGGTAGGCTACTAGCCAATGATTTGTGGTTGTTGTTGTTGTTGTTTGTTTTATTTTAGTAATGTTGGATCACAAGCTGCATGAAGTTGGATTATTGGTTAATCATGTTAGGCACGAGTGCAATCAGTTGCTCTTAAGCTGCGATACAAGTGATGACTGGGGTTTTTACTTTGGATTCTGCTGTAGTCATGTTTCTACAATGATTTTAAATTATTTTATTGTTGTTTGTTGCCCAGTAGCAGATTCAGCTTGAGCTGAAATTTGGCCTATTTTTAGTTTAGAATGTTTAGAAACCTTTCAAAGGCACTTCTTTTTATCACCTTATTTGCATTTTGTTTTATGACTGAGATATTCTGCAATAATGTAGGCCAGAGGCTACATTAACGAAAAATAAACAGTTTTTTAAATGTCAAACTTGACTGCTTTTTACATGTGCTTTTTATTTTTACTTTTGTTTTCAATACCTAAGTACATTTATATTAACTGTACTTTTGAAATACTTGGTACTTTAAATTTTTTCCTCAAGTAATATTCTAAGGGCAACTTTTACTTTTACTAAAGTCATTTCCTGGTCAGGTATCTTTACTTTTACTCAAGTATGGCTTTTGGATACTTTATACAAGACTGATAGACTCTTACAATAATCCCTCACAGTTATCACTGACCCCAGCGTCTGTATCTGCAGAGTTTTTCTTTCTTTGTTACGTTTGGAACCTTTTTGTTCTTCAAACTCTGTGCTGTGGGTGAATAGCCTTCAGTGTATGAGGGCTGCAGATGATATTCTGAGTTTTGTTTTGGCAACCGTGGTGCAGTTGTTGCACCTCTTCAGAAATTGGGCTGAGGAGAATGGGCCAACTTTAAATGTCGTATTTGCATCCTTCAACTGACTGACCCTCCTTTCCCTACATAGGTGTGATAGAAACTATTTTTATTTAAACATACCTGATGATCACATCTTGCAATTATTGATTCACAGTAACTGTGATGGAGAGGTTGTTTGTCTTGATTTATCACTGAAAAGTAGTTGTGGAGTCTGCAGAAAAAGGCAGGTGCATTCCATTTTAAATCCCCTCTGGACACTCCCCACCGGCTCGTTAAGTGAGCATGACATAGCCCTACCTAATATCGAGTGCTGAGAGGAAGTGGAGGAGGACATGGGGAATGAATATTAAAACACACTATGGGGCTGTGTCCAAAAACCACTCCCTATTTGCTACATATTGCACTGCATTTACCCTCTGTGAATTGTGCTAATAGCTGCATGTATTCCTCTTTCTGCCAACAAGCCCATACATCGCACATGATGCATGTCAGTGATGATGCAAAATAACCCAAAGTGTCTGAAAGTCTCTTTCTTACAGATCTTAGATGAAACTACTGTGAGTTTGGCCAAATTGAATGAACAAACAAAGGGTTGATTTGAGGCACAGCCCAAGGTTTAAATATTATAACACCATGGCAAGAGACAAAGAGATTGTGTTGAAATGTTTCTCTCTGTGCTCCTCCAGTGGCCAGAAGCAGTAATGACAGGAATAATGAATCGGAGCAGATATATTCTGAAGTCTCCTAATTTAATTATTCCAGCAAAATACATGGAACATCATGTGCAGATCTGCACCAAAACATTAACACTTGTTCTTTCTCTTCCACTAAATTTTTTTAAGTACCATCCAACTTTTTGTGATATATAACACCACAAACTAACATAACCTTAATATCTATTAAATCAGTCAGTCATAATGAGATAATTTATTACAAAGTGTTGGCAACATAGCTGCAAAGACCAACACAATTTGTGCTCACAGGAACAGTAAAAACCATCATGCTTTTCTTCTGGTGCTGTGTTTAATGCTGATATAATGAGACAGGTAGATTGAGTCAAGCCAATAACAAAGACGAGACTACCCCTATGGAAAACTATCCTGCTGATGTTTTCTTCTAGCTCATCAAAATTAGGCTCCCGAGTGAAGAGGAAAGCACCTCAGCCAAGTAAAAATTGCATCGTCCTGTGCTCTGATGGCCCACTGGCTTCTCAGGTTTTTAATATTGAAGGACAGAGCAGGACCATGGATGAGGTGCCGGGGGGATAGACAGTTAAAGCTGCTTGTACTCTTGTCTTTTGCATCAATCCAAAAAGCTCAACATTTAGAACTTTTAGCTGTTCAAATTTAAGAGACTGGTGCCCTTTTCCAAGGCTGTCTCTGCATCGCAAGCATCGCAAGCATCGCTGCTCCGCTTCCCTTCCACAAGACGTACCGAGGCTAGTAAGTTCAGATAAACAAGGAAATGGAATCTATTTTTGCCTGTGCTGTGTGCAGCCAACGATGCGCAACCTACTGTCACATGCAGTGTCTTTTATACGGAGAGTGCACACAGTGTGCAAAGACACTAAAGTTGCTTAAAAAAAAAGTGGAAAATCATGTTTAATCAAGATGTGAAACTGGAGGAGGAGAGTGAGTAAAGCTGTGCATCAGGAGACTCTTCTTAAACCACTGAACTCTGGACCTTTTGTAGATGTACCTCACCTCCTTTAGCATTCTTGCCTCTCATGTTTTTTCACAATAGATTTCACGACATATTAAAAAAGAACAACAATAGAAAGACTGAGCAGTTTTTTTCCCCCTGCTTTCTTCTGGAGCTTCCAGATCCTTATCTGATGATTTTGTGGCTATACACTTAGAATGTATTCTTATATCTGCTGGTGGTACTGTTGTGCATTTCCGTGCCTCCATATTTCTCACTCTCTCTCCTTGCACCGTAGAAACCAGGCTTATTTTAGGTGTTTTTCATTTTTTGCCTAATGAAATCAACCAAACATCACAACTGCAGGCCATGCCTTTCAGAGGATGCTCGCATTATGAGTAATTAATCTGAAAGTGCTATGATTAATCCTGCTACTTTACCCCCTGGGGCGAGACTGGATGTCTGTGAAAAATCTTCTCTCACAAATCCTCCTGAGAACAAACAGTGCACATTTAGGTTTCTTAAGTCTTTAAAACGCCGCACACGTCTTCTCACATCATGTCATCTGCAAGTTTGCAGGCTCCCTTGACATGTTTTTTTACTACAAGGAAATTTAAACATTTTCTGTTCACAGCATAAACTATATATTATTCCATACATGCAAAACTGATTTGATTATGTAAATGCGTAGAGATCTGCCAGACTGTCCTATAAGTGGAAAAAAAAAACAGATTTAAAATAGCCTGTAGGAAAATATAAAAATGCAAATAAATGGACTGGAATCGCAGACGTAGCACATGTAGGACAACCGTTTCATTTTCAAAATCCAAGAGAAGTCAATTGGATTGACTAGAATAAAACTAATTATTAGATATAAATTGTCATGAATCAGATACTTCCTACGAGGTGTTTCTAGGTGTGTGTTAATAGGCAGAGCTGCGTAGGATGCCAGATGCCAATCTTATTAAATAACCAAGGACGACACAAGGTTACAAACACCCAGCCCCCCCGCCCACACATACACACACACGCACACACACACACACACACACACACATACACACTCACACATCACAAACACTTTCTGTTGTCCAGATAGCAAGGCTTTCATCATGTTGGGCAACCCTCGAGCACATAATTGATAAATGCAAGCCTTTCATTCTAGACAGCTCTCACCAAGATATCATCACGGCCTCGAAAGATGCTCACATACTGGAGAGCCTGACAGTTCAAGTCGCCGGCTATAAATCATCCCTCTCCAACTTCCCATGCCCAGTCCTCACACAGGTACTCCAAATTAAATCCAAGTTATTTGAACATAATAGAATTTTTTTAGATAGTATTTCATTTACTTGTCATGACTTCCCTCCTGTGTGATCGGCTGAAGCTTTGATTTCTTCTCTGACGTCACCGGAGGATTATTCTCTGCTTGTCATTGCGTCGCCACACCAAATAGTCATTACTGTTAATGTGTCTACGTGTCATAGTCAGGCTGTGCTCTGCATCTGGCATGCACTGCCCAGCATTAAGATTCACTGAGAGACATAGAAGAGGATGCGCATAAAGGATTTAAATCTCCATGTGACTCAGATTGAAAGACAGATGTGGAAAAAAAAAATTCTGCGCCTTGTTTCAATTTATTTATGTCCATAACACCAACAGATGACTGCCTACATGCTGCTGGGGCACTTGCCATTCCAGAGTGTTGTGCACTCACCCCTCCTCTGTTCTTTTTGTTCAATCAGCCTCACTCCCCCACACTCCCCACGCCCCCCTCCTCTGCTTGAGTAATGGCCTGCGTCGACTTCTTGTCACCGTGAGAGGTGGTGCTGCATGGCTCGCCTCTGTCCTCCTGTTTCCATGCGTGTCCTTTCAACCGACTAGGCAATCCCGGCTGATATCTCTATCGACCGTGATTTAGCTGATATCGCTGCAGTTCTCCCCCTGCAATCTCTGTCTATCCTCTTTCTCTCTTTTCTCTCCGGCTCCTCTACCTCCAAACCCTCCTCCCTGCTTTGTCTTCCTGGTCCTGATAATATGTTCATCCTCTCGAGTGTCAATGTATTCCAGTTCATCTCACCATCAAATTTCTTTACCCCCTCCCTTAAAAAAAACCCCAAGCGACTCTGAAACTGTCAGAATACCTCTGAACTGGGATCAGTCATAGCTGGGAATAAGTTCTGCATGGTTAAGCAGCATGAGAGCAGAGAGCTGCTGAGCTCTCTAAGAGTGGGGTGACTTGTATACAAATATGAGGTGAACACATCAGGCAGAGGGGATTGGAGACAATTGATTTTGAGGGTAAAACAGCAAAGGTTTGGCAATGCAGCGCCGGGGAAAGATTGAGCATTGAGCAGTATTATATCATGTTGACAGGTATTTGTGTTTCCATCATTCACGCGCTCTCGAGTGCTGATGTTCGGAGCACGTCCATACCAATACCCTTGTGTTCATTCTGTAACAGCTCTGACAGCTCACCTAAATCAGGCTCCTCCTCTGCAGTATGATTCCTACGTGTTACTGCCAGGACCTGCAAGCCAGTGCGCTGTGAATCTGTAGCATTTATTTATTCACACAACCCATTTTCTTGCCTTGCTATTTTCCCCGTGTGTTTGCGCCGCGGCTGCCTGTTTTCTCTTTCGCTTGTCTCTTCCTGTCTCTCCCTCCCTCCTGCTATAGCTCACCCACCCTTCCTCCCCCCTCAACTCCATCCCACCCCCACCACTCCCTCCTCACTCATTTGCTCACAGACTCCCTTTCTCAGACGCGCACACACACACACACACCCGCGCACACAAACACACAGAGAGGCACATGCTGTGTCTCGCTGGATCAGAGCCTCTGACTACAGTATGCCTGCAGAAGGGCTCCTTTATCTGGCGTTCATTAGACCACAAGCCAAGGTTATTTTTGCCGGGGTCTCAGACTGTCCTGGAATTTCACCCATCCGGGATTCATTAGGATACGACGGTGCTTTTTAATTAGCATAATTTTTGCTGCAGCAGTCCAAGGCAACATCTCAGTCTCTGCCATCCGGCCACCTTCTCCTGAGAAAAATCACCAGCCCTTCTCCGGAGACAGACACACACAGCTGTCACATTAGCCGTCCTCCGTGAGAAAACGGCACAATCTGGACGAGGTAACGGGGAGAGGATAATAGGAAAAAGGAGCAGCAGTGAGAAGAGAATGCAGCAGTAGTCTTTACTGCATGAGACTGAGCAGGTGGAGTGCAAGAGAGAAGGATCACACATTCATTTGAAATAGAAACACTTGCGCTGCGGCTGCATTCTGGCGGATCTCTGTCACGCCAGAAGTTACCGTTCGCCGGATTCGTGCGTCTGTGAGAGACTGAATGAGGAGCTACTGAGAAATTATTTATTTATTTTCTGGATTTTCTCCTTTTACCGTGCCGCTGCAGATACTGCCCCCCCCCCTCTCTCTCTCTCTCTCTCTGTCCCCCTCCCTATCTCTGTTCTCTTTCCCTGGCTAAAGGGGAACAAAAGCGCTGGTTTCTGCATCACCCTTGATCGCTGCATCTTCACTTGTGCATATTTTTATCTCCTTGTCCTTTTTGCTTAATGAAATGATCCAGTTTCCCACGGAAGCGTGCTGTGTTTTCTACTGCGGTGGAGGGGCACTCTTCTCAGTGGGCAGGCGCAGCTGCCCTCAAGCTCTACCTGTGGGCAATGGAGACTCTTATCAGAATTCCTGTCACATGAAGCTTCGTCCTGCCACTTTTCACGTCTAAATATCATGGTTGAGCGACATGCCTTTTTGAAATTACGGGTGGATTCATTTCCTTTCTTTATTTGGATGTGTATCTTTTCCTAATTTTGGATACACTCAGCTCACTTTCCGAAGAATGTGCTCTGGGATGCTTTTCAGTTAGGTTTTAGCACTGGCTTTTCAGTGCAGTAGACATCTTTATCTGGCAAAATGTTAACCAAAAATATATAGGTTTGTCACTTTTCAGTTGCATCTGCGAGGACATTAATTGGATCTTCACTGCTTTCTTTAAATTCTTGCAAATTTAAAGGATATTTTTCCATCATTTTCTCGCTCCCTTACCAAACTTAGGGATTATGAAAGAAATGGACCCAGATGGCCACTGAGATGCCCTGGGGTCTTCAAGTTGCACAGTCAGATGCCAAACCTTGGCCAAGTTGTCTGCACTGGGCCCATGTGGATCTAATATACATGGGTAGACTCTTTGCAGCCACCCCTGTGGCCGGACAGAGAAGCAGCTGGTCACGCTTTAGCATAGGCATGGGCCTAAGTTATTGCTCCAGACTAGTCTTCTGGTTCGCCTTGCTTACTGTACTGCCCATCCAAACTGGAACAGCACGTGTGTCTTCTAGTCTCAGCACCACACACCATGTCCACCATTTTCACAATAAGCATGGCACTGTTCCTATTGCCATCAACAGGATGCCTTTTCTTACCAGAGGGGGCCACGGTAAGACATTTCCCTCCAGCATTCCCAACTTGCTGTTTGTTGCATCGCTTTGCTTTGATTGCAACACAACAAGAATTTGATATGAGCATGTTTTGGCTATCTAACGTCTTTGTATAGTAGATTTTGCTTTTAAGAGCTAAAAAGAGTTGAGTTGCTCCCATAAATTGGTTGCACGTCTAGTGGCTGAGTTGTGACAAACAGCGGCGTAATATATCCTGTAATACGATAGATTTACTGCAGCCTTCGTGCACCCTTAACCCCCTTTATCTACACGAGTATCAGTAGTGTTTGCCCTTTCCCCATGCTGCTTTTTAAGATGCTCCAGCACCAGCAGAGCTGTTTGTTGTACTGCAAATACACATCATCGGCGTAGTGAATCATCGTCACAAATCTCTTTATCTGTTTCTGTGGGCTTCTTGTTTGTTTAATCAGCATAATGCACTCCCTGCAATGGAGCCGGTTTTGTGTCAAAGGTGATTTCTACAGCATGTACACTGTAATTACTGACATGTCATCGCACACGTAAAGCGATTATATATACATAGAGGATCTCTTTGGTTTTCTTTGGAATATAGAAGGGTAAGCGCAGGATAATATGGCAACAATTTTTACAACTTCACATCAAAATCAGACTTTATAGTCTGTACTGTGCAGCTTTTTGAGAGGCAGAATAACATGTTCACCTGAGGAATATGAGGTATTGACCTGTCCTCGGTAATCTTCTTCAAATTGGCTATGCTACTTAAATTATCTCCTTCACAGCACTGACGCCAGGGTCATTGCTCCTTTTTTATATTGCACTTTGAAATGTCTGTCCTAACACTCGGTTTTATGCCCTATAAAAGGAGGCCTGATGGATTTGTGGTGTCTTTTTTACCATAGCAGTTTTGTCAGTCACAAAAGGGCCCAAAAATGTGATGAATTACATCTGCACTATTATAGCCATATCATTCTGGACCAGGCTTTTACAGGCAAAGCACAGCCTGTGATCAAACTGGCCTATAAAAAAAAAAAAACACTTCAAAGAACTCACTGATAAATTTTCAATTACCTCTATTGTAGATTCTGTACTGTAGGTTGTTCTGAAGTGCGTGCTTCAGAGCAAGAACTTCAATTTACTGCCACGGGAATGATACAGACTGTACAAGTAATGTCCACAATGCTGAAATGAACTGTGTAGAATGCATATACAGATATTGGTTAACACTGATTTGCATAATGTTCACAGGAGTACCTGGTTATGTAACCGTTGTCACAGAAGCAGAAACCATTTCAAAATAAAGCCAACTTTAAACTTATAAGCTTTTTATATTTTTACAGAACGATCTCTACTTAACGAGCGTTTTTGGATGCCTGCTCTAATACAACAGATATGAGGGAGTGTGTGTCAAGGCTAGTCAAAGACTTCTGGAGGCCCCTGGGCTATGGCTATTTATAGGCCACCTACCCTGCTGCAATGCCTCACACGCCTCATCCTAAACACAGGTTATTGCAGTTATTGTTACACTCCTCTGCTGACAGTATGTGGCAAACACATAGAGACACAGGCTTGTTCTGATAATGAGCTCAAAATGATTCGAGTTTGTCTGTAAAGAGTCTACCAGGTCACAGAATATGAAGATCTGTCAAGTTTTATAGCAGCATCAGTGAATTTTCACTAAATCAGAGGGACTGAAGTTATGAGGAATGCAAACTTTTTAGAGCTAGAGATGATTAATCAGTTCATTGACAAGTTTAGTAGTCATTAAAAAGGAGCTGAAGGTATCAATTATTTTAATAATGAGACAGCTACCAATTTTTCTATAGATTAATCGAGTACTTGGGTAAAAATACTCTATTAAAAGAGCAACAGGAAATATACAAAAGAGAAAATGAGACAAGACTCTTAAAAATAATTGATTTTCTTTCAGAAAAATCAATCTCTATTGCTCAAATTGCATACATTAATATTATCTGGAAAAACTACATTATTAAGTGCTTTTAAGTGTCATATTACATTCTACCTTTTTGGCATCTGCAGGAGGAAGGTTGGACCAAACATTTCATCACAAGTTGTCCCTCTTTCCTTCATCTTAGCAAGCCGTCATATTGATTTAGACAACGTTAAAAGCTAACATCAACGTTGCTGTTTTGGGTCTGCTCTGTGAACCCGATGCATGCTAATGTTAGAGCGGATTCTTTCTGCTAAAATGCTAAAGCAATGACATCATGTTATTGTGGAGTTTTACAACTGATAGACTATGCATTTTTGCTTTGTTTCAGCTTCAAATGATCCCAAACTTTGGACTATTTCTACCATCTTTTTTTTTTTTTTTTTTTGGGGGGGGGGGGGGGG
>JAQLOL010000006.1:12321968-12341939 GCA_029783665.1 Naso thynnoides
ATCACATAGATGTTGTTATATTGTTACGTCAGTTTTAGTGCTTTTGTCTGGCGTTTTTTTAATGTGTTGTGTTGTGCGTGAGGCTCTGAGTCTCAGGTTGACTCCCCGCGCATGTAGTAATCACAACAAAACAGTACTTGCCGGGTCTCCAGGTTGTTATCCATCTTGTAGGAACATTCCTTTTATTTATTATTGCGTATTTTTCAATAACAAGGGCTTCTTTGGCTTGTCTGAGACTCCTCTTAAATCAAACGTGGTGCTGGCGCACCTGGAGTGCAAGGAGGACAGAAAGGATAAAAAGCTCCTATTGTTTGTGTAGTTGTAGTTGTATGTCTATCTAGTTGCATCTAGAGGCAGTTTTGACTGCATCCACTGGTGCTGCCCTTGGAAATAAACAGTGAATTGATAGGTACCAGACAAATTGTGCCAGGCTACTTTACTCCAAAGTTAGCCAGACATGTAAGAAAATTAAAAATTAAAAATATAAAAATAAACATCAATTTTCTGCAAAGACAGCAGACATGGAATTATGTAAAAGAAGAAAAAACACAGTCTATTATATATAAAATATCTAGAAATCAAAAACGTAAACGAAAACCTCAAATCATCGCCTCATCGTTCCCCTCGTTGCCTGTTGCTGTTCTTGAAACAGGTTTGACGGTTTTTCAAATGTTAAACACAAGAGTGGAATTTAGTGAATTAAAGGTGATCACGCTCTGTGCATTCACTCAAGTAATTAAAATTCCATCCATTGTGTTTGCTAATCCAAGCTAATGTTTAATGAAAACTAACTGTGGCCTTCATAAGAAAGAAGCTGAGGTAAAAGAAAATATGGACACTAATATCAAAAAAATGTTTGAAACTGAAAGCTGAGACCTAAATCCAAAGTGCAGCATTAGTTAACAAGAAATGTTTGTATTAGTGCTGCTTGAGAGTTTGATGGCTGTACCTATGGTAAGCAGCAGAGAAGAAATACTTCTCTGTTGCTTTTATTTTAATGTATTTAAGGGATTTATAGGCTATTTTTATTGTGAGACATTTTTTCAGATCAAGAGCAATTTCAACCTGAATAGGCGGAACAATAAAATGGGCAGTGTTCTCTTTTTTGTTCTTTTGTGCTCTAATAAACATTATTAACGTAAGCATATGGATTTCAAGTACATCCAAAAGTCATATTAGCTCTCGCAAATTGTCTTTTATTGGATCAAGAGCTCCATCTTGTTTATTTATAGGCCTGTAATAAAGCTGCACAGTAATTTTCCTCAGTATGTTGTGTTTTATGCTATTTAAAGTTAGAACAGTTCAAGTTTAATGGTTTCAAATTATGTAAATGTGACCTGAGGTTCAGTAAGCTTGCAGAGAAATGTTTCTCAGAGGGTGACCTTTTAGTACCTTTATACTTTGAGTACATTTTACAGCTTGTACTTTTTTATTGTTTCCCTGAGTAAAGATACTGAGTACTTATACATTTACTTTTTTTACACGAGCATCTGCACTTCTCCTTGAGTAAAGAATGTGTGTCCTTAAACCCGTCTGGTTTCTAAATGTGTTTTTACAAAAATCCTCCCCAGGATGTTTTTAATACTGTCTCATTTAACTTGGATATCCAGTTCTTAAAAGTGTGAATCTGACCTTGGACTGTTGGTAGTAAATGCAAAGACTGCTGCGTGCATGCAGAGTGAGCTGGTGAGATTGCACCCTGACAGATTGCTTACTTTGACACCTTATTACTGCTCAGCGGAGGGGGATAAAAAGAGTTCAGAGGGTGTTGACGTTGTCTTTCTTGGCATCTCTAACTAAGCTTCTTAACATCACACCTTGTTTTGTGGAGACCTAACTTGTCATTTCTTGTAATTACTCATTTCATTAATGCCACGTTTTACCACATGAAGCATATCTGTTTTCATCCTCTGCTTGTCCATTACAGAAGAGAAAGAAAACTAGGTAAAAACACAGAAAAGCTGGTCAAATAATCTTGGCCACTGGCCACAAGGGAGAGTTGAAAATAGTAAAGGAAACAAATGATGTTTGAGTTTTTTAGTGCTGCCAGGATGTGGGGCTTTTCAGGTGAGGTGCCTTGGAACAGAGTTTCACTTCTTAAAATTTACCTCAGATATAAAGCTTGCTAGTCAGAGCTGTAATGTGATGAATAATTACATTGGAACTTAATGAAGCATTGTAAATCAGGCTATGAAAAGGTCAAAATTTCTCCTTAAGAAACTCCCTTTAAAAGGTCCTAAAAATGTGTGCCGCAGAGGACTTTCGTTGTGTTTGAAATTCTTTTGATTAACTGTTTAAAATACCAAGATGAGCTTAATATTTGCCTACGACTAGATTTCCATTCACTGACCAAGAAAAGATTAAATATGTTGCAAATGTAGCATCTGACTGTGTGATTGCTTAAAATGCTTCATTAAAACAGTAACTTTTAATCACAAATAACTCCAGACACAACAAAATTAACATGATTTTCTTGCACGGGTGATTTGCTGCTGTGAAATGGCCACATGCTTAACTACAACTGTAACTTTGAAAATGGTGCACATGTAAGCTTCAAAGAGCAATTACTGAAACCATCACCATATTCACCAGAGAGAACATCAGAGAGGCTCCTGCTGCTTCCGAGGGGTCGAATTTTTAATGAGCGACAAAAAGATAAAACAAAAACAGAGGATTCATTGTGCAAAGTGACAACAATTATATACGACGAGGAAGCGAGATGATTCAGGCTACATTAGAGGATGGATGATGAAGTTATGCAGTAATCTACTGAAGGTCTGGCTGAACCCGATTCCGTGAGTTGATTTTCATCCATTTTGATCTGCAAGTGCATCAATGGAGCGATTGCTCAAGCAGTTTGGCTTCCAAAATGATATTTGGAATAAGAAAGTCTCTCCTTACAAATAATCCGTTTGACACTAAACTGATGAATGTTCATATTTCAGAAGGGCACTTTCAAAGCCAGTGCTTAACCTGCTGTGTCATGCAGCTTCTTCATTTCAGTTTTATGATTTTTGAGACAGCAAGTTACAAATCTGATGCTGTGTGCTGTGCTAGCAAAGTATTATAGCTAAAAAAGGATGCCCTTTTAAAGTTTTTCCCCACAGCTGAAATTAATTTTACAGTAATAACTGAATATTTTCAAGAAGGAATTCATTTAAAGAAAATAGGTGCCTTTGATCATTTGGTGAATGTGCAACAGTTCAAAGGAACTGGAAAACAACTCACATTATTTTGGAGCAGTTTTTTAAAAATTATTTATAACGATCTGTCATTTCTGTCCAGCACCCTCCTTTAAAAAGAGAGAAGCTGTTGAAAGGGATTTGATTAAAAATGAAGCACTTTACAGTTGCTTTTATTTAATAGGTGCTTTTACGTTAGCCAAGCTCATCTATCACTGTGCTGAATGCAGTGAAGGAGCACTTCATCATTCCTGAGGGGACAGGAAAGGGAGGAAGTCCCGCATTTCCCAACAGTCCAAAGTCAAATATCCAAAGTCTCACCTACCTCCAGACAGAAGGCACTGGTAAACATATCCAGCACAGAAAGACAGGCAGCTGTTGACAGACAAATTTTTCTCCTTAAAAGCATCATGATCTGTTCACTCTATGCTATGTTTAAAGGAGGCAGCGGCAGAGATGGATGTATGATGACGTATTTATAGTAGATCCTTTACCAAAGTAAAAGTATTGATACTACACAGGAAAATCTCCACTAACCCCTTATCAAAAAAAATTGTGGATTCAAAATCTTATTTTAGTAAAAGTATGTCAGTATCATCAGCAAGTCTCATAATGAAAGGTTGGCTCACTCATGTTGTATGAAAATGTTTCCCGTCAGTGTTTTTCTGTTATATTTGAGGCTTTTAGAAAAAATAGTACTGCTCCATTATCATGTATGTTTCAAGTTACTGCTGTATATGTGTAAGATTGAGCACTTTTAACTACATTTTACAGTTAGTTTGAACTACAGGGTCAGGGCTATTGTTTGTATGTGTGAACCATTTATCTCTGTAAAGTCATTAAAGCAGCCTGTTTTCATTTTTGTGACAAATTTTTCCGCTAATCCAGGAGGCATGTCTAGATTAAGAAGAAGGAATTCAACTGCAAAATGGCAAAATTCTGGACAAAATTACTGTCACTGGACAGGAAGGATATAAGCAATTGTAATCTGAAAAAGTAACTATTAACTTAAACTATCAGAAAAATGTTGTGGAGTAAAATATACAATATTTCCCTCTGAAATGCAGAGGTGGAGGAGTCTAAAGCTGCATAAAATGGACACTCTTATGTAAAGTACAAAGACCTTGAATTTGTACTTTTTCACAGTACTTGAATCAATGTACCTAGTTACATTCCACTATTGGGCAGTTTTGAACCATCATAGAAGAACTGTAGTAGAATTTATTTTTCGTCTTATCAAAGTTAATCTTTATTATAACATATTCAATAATAATCTGTCCTTCTCAAATATGAAATAGAGGAGGCTGCAGCTCAAAGTCCTCACTCAAAACCCCGGTGGAAACGGGAAAAACTCCAAGGAAATGTCCTCTCTATCAGAGCTGATGTCCAAACATCTAGCTGGGAGACAGCATAGCTTTTTATGAGGACATGTTCGACTAGCTTTGTACCCAAACACATGGGCATTAAATAGCCGCTCGCAAAAAAATAAACTGGAAAGGCCAGGCTTTTGTTTACTAAAACTGGGCTGCTGCAGTGTTGCTTTGGCAGCTGCCAAAAGGTGCTTCAGGGCTGTTTTGTAATCAGGCACTAAGTTAAGTGAGTTAACAGAAATAGAAGCAGCTCCTTTGTTGAAGCCATATGAAGCCCCCAGGCAGACTGCTCGGGCCCTGGAGATGTTAATTGTTGTCCAGAGAACAACAGAAGGCTGAATTTGACCTGAGGCCATATTAGGCTGTAGCTGTTTAATGAATACTCAATAGTTTGCTTCTTGAGAGTAGCTCTGCATGTACAAAATAGAAATAAACAAGGTATTTCTTCCAGACAATGACAGGAATATAATTATGCATATAAAAAGTGATAATTTGGTTTCTGAAAATATGTTTGTATATCAAAATTTGACTTGAAAGCTCTTTTACAGTGGGGTCTAACACTCAGCTGATCCCCACTAACCTACAGTACCGCTGACCTTAATTAACTCAGTGTTTCATAGTGAGTAACTGTGAGTGGGAAGATATTTGTCATGACGACATTTCATCCTCTTTTTGACTTGAATTTGAGTATCTAGCTGTAGTTAATGTGTCGCTGAACAGCTGCCTCCTCTTGGGTTCAAGACAACTTTCAAGTGAGAAATCAAAAGTAACAAAGCTCAGTCTGGAATCACTGCTCCTTCACAGAAGATAAGTCGAAAGTTGACTTTCATATATGAAATGGTTATTAATGGGAAGCTCAAGGCCTCTGAGGACACTAAACACTTCTGTTCTTAACACCAACTGTGTCAGCATGAATAATTATTTCACATTCAAAAGGTTTCTAGAAGGATTTTACATATGATTAGGGGGGAGAGCAAAGCTCAGAGACAGGTTTTACATCACACAATGGCAACCACCATCAAGGCAAGAAAAGAAATATTTCCATCCACATATTTGAATTTCTGGTCTTTTAGTCAGTAATGCAGTGTCACAAGTTATGAAAGAAAGGGAGCGATCAGTCATATTAAATGGCACATGCCAAGAAATAAGCTGTGGATGTCAGTTTTGACAGTGAAGCCGAGGAAACCAAATGCAATGCAAGAAGCACTGTATGTACAAGGCCAGTGAGTATTGTGCACAGTGCGCCATGCAGTTTGCAGCATTTCAATTTGATTTCTCAGTTCACTTCCCCTCTGGTTGAAGGTGTGATGAGCTTTCATATTGTAGGAATTATGTTATTTGTATTTCTATCAGGACTACAAAGGTTATTCCAATATCAGTTTGGAGAAAGTCAGCGGAGTTAAAGGCAACTCTTTGTACTCTCACAAGGTCTCTTATAACCACATTAGCACTTCGACCTTGTGTTGCATTTAGAAAGACTGCAAGGCGGCAAATGTACAAAGGCCAGACAGGCACAGAGACCCCACACGGTTTGTTTCCAATGTTTCTGATTAGTGCCACCCAAAGGCTGGCTCGGGAGGCGGATTCGATCTTTAAGGCAGGTTGGCAGGAGCAGGCAGAGGCCGAGAGCAAGAGGAGTTGGTCAACCAAAAGAGAAGCAGCAGGATCGTGTCAGGAGTGATCGACATCAGGGAGCGTGGGCCAGCTGCTGAGGGAGAACATTGCTGAATCCCAAAGAAAGAGATCAACATACTGTCCACATCCAAAAGACATGCTTTTACCTCTTTAACAAGGTTTCTCACTTAATGAGCCTGAATTTATAGTCTGCATGTTTTGGAGTAAAAACAGGATGAAACATTCTCACATTTGTTTAAAGCTGGGGTAGGCAAGGTCTAGAAATTAAGCTAACTATAGCATGAGACTCCCAAGGAAGCACCTCTGCTGTACGCACCCCTCCTTGTTTTTTGTTTTTTTTGTTTGTTTTTTTCCCTGGCTCCCATTATTTAAGGCCAGTTCACACAAAAGATTCACATTGAAACAAAACTGTTGCAGGGAAAGTTGCAGCGGTATAAACTGGTCAATCTCAGCTCGATTCAAGTCGACTGACAGTGTCACCTGCAGACACTGTTGTTGCCAGAGGCCAGTTTTTGACTATAAGGCACATCGCTTGTTTGAGCAGTCAATCAGCTCATAGCAACGTCACCTGTAACTAAGAAGCGCAGTGTAGAGCAGCCAATTGAAACATGTGCTCTCTGAAATGACTTATGATTGGCCAAAAAGTGCCCATCACTGTTTTGATTTTCTAAAGCCTCAGTACAGAGCTAAGGAGAGGTGCAGAAGTATAGTGTTCTTTCAGACCAGCTGAATTAGAATATGTTGAAAGCTTATTATGGAAGACACCAAAAATAAACTGCCTACCTGCTTTACATTAATACAATATGAAACATGTAACATTTGCAGCTTCTCTCATTTGTTAAATGTGTTCTTGTTTCTCAACTGCAGGACCAAGGGAAAATTGGTGTCATCTTCAATGTGGGGACCGATGACATCACCATTGATGAGCCTGCTGTCATAGTTAATGACGGCAAGTACCATGTTGTACGCTTCACACGCAGCGGTGGCAATGCCACTCTCCAGGTGGACAACAATCCAGTCATTGAGCGTTACCCGCCAGGTAAGACTGCTTGCACAAACAATGTGGTTGTGTGACTCATAGATACTTTAGATGGCATGGACCTTTGAGATCAGCGAGAGAGGATTGCATGTCTGCATATCACAGAGATCTTCAAATGCGCAGTTATGAAATGCACTGTTTACAAAAAAACAAAACTATTTGACAACTGGCCCGGTGGCTTGTTTTAATCAGTTTTCCCGTCTAGTCATTTCGTCGCTGTGTAAGCTGTCTGTTAAGTTGCCACACACATACAGCCGGACGTGCCATATTGGCCAAACAATATCATAATCTGAAAATGATGCATTTGCCTTGAGCTGTCTTGCTTACTATATCTAGCAATGGGAGGGTTTTCATCAGCAGCCAGTTTGGCAGACAGGTGGCGAAGGATGTAGCAGATGAGAAAGGATGTTAATTTAAAGCGAATTAAAGCAGCATTTTTCCTAATCTTTCCTCTAAAATTGGCTTTTCAGGAGGATATTTAAGATATGCATATGTGACCCATATGGATTTTCCAGACGTTCCCAAAGCCAAAGCCTGAGGGAATATTTATCTGTTTGTTGTTAATATACCAACATCTAGTCCAAAGAGACAGTGTTGACTAACCAGGGTGAATTATACTGCTATCGATCAAGCTGATACATTCTTGTTGACATGAGCAATTTTGTAGTGAACGTGCTTAAATTTGCATTCAACTGTCCACTGGTAAACACTAATAGACATCATGGAAAGGTCACCTTTCATGATGTCTGTTTTCCATAAAAAGACTGATGGTTTTGGCTGAATTCGAACTGTGTTATGACTAGATCATAAATGTGTTTTACATTTCAATGTTGTAGTATGTTATGTGTCCAGGTAACTGTTGGATACTGTCAGGAAAAATACTACCTACAGACATTATTAAAGACATGATAATGGATTTCCTGGCCTGTAGTTAAAAGTGTTACCCTATCTTGGGGTAGATTTTAGGTCATTGTGTCATGAGCAGCACATAAAATTACCCATTTCAAATTTGAAAATCATAGTGACAGAGGTTATATGGCTTTCAAACTCATTTATGGCATTGCATCTTAAATGGAGACTGAATGTGCAAAGGCAAACAAACTAAATGAAAAATCTTAAATACATTAGAGGAAGATGCATCTTGCAGAAACACTCCATTTTTCACCATCCATAATGTTTAAAGTCAGCCAACCAATGTACACATATACCGAATATACACACTGATTTTTAAAAAAAGAATACATATATAATGTGATCACGACCGGCTGTGCTTTAACCTGCTCTGAACCAATCAACCAATTAACCTTATTTAGAACAGGTTCACCAGCTGGCGGAGCGGGAGGAAACCAACACCCCTCTCTGCCTCCATCTGGTGCTCACACACACACACACACACACACACGCACGCTGCAGTTGTACATAAATCAAAATAGTGTAATGGTGAAAGCTGTGTGTGGTGTATATTCACTCTTTGTCAGCCCTCAGTTAGACAACCGTAAATACTGTAATATCACCACATAAAAACAATAATCCCTTTGCTTTAAAGAGTGTAATTAGTGACGAATAAGAGCATAAGGAAACATAATTGACAGCTTTTGGCTTTTGGCTTTTGGCTTTTGGCTTTTGACGGACATTGAACAACACAAATGAGGTATAATATACATCATATCCTGTACAAGGGCACTGCCTGCCGCTCTGCACGTTTCTTGACTGTGCAGCTTCACTCATTTTAAAACCTTTGCATATGAAATTGTACAGTAAAAACACTCAAAGGTAAGCCTCACTGTAACTGCCACACACTGTCATGTACTGTGCCTCCTCCTCCATGTTGTGCTGTAATCCTAATCCTTTTTTATCCATTCATTACTATCCCATGTCCAACAGATCTGTTGACATTACAGTGTTTATTTAAATCCTTCAGTTAAATTCATTTTTATACATTATTTACATTTTTTCACAATATATGGGTAAAACACATTTTCAGATGCATACAACAAGGTGCTCTACATACTGTATGGAGTCATTAATAAATAATGTCAACATGAATTAACTAGTTGTAAAGTTAGAACCTTGTGGCTGATGATTGATGGAAACCCTTCAGTGCTTGATAAGTACGAAATATTTATGGCACTAATATGAGCTGGGCTCTCGTATTCGTCCTGAAGGTGACAGTTCATCATACAATATATTTATTTCCTGTTGTAGTTCTTGTTCAATTAATTATTCTTCTGTGTTTGCATGTGTTAATGGAGAGCTGAAGTCCTGCCCCACTTAAGAGCAGCTCTTGTTGCCTGATATCAGACACAATGGTCAACTCGTTTCACTCTGTTTCCATCTGTACAGTCCATCAGCTGAACTGGGTGAAGTGGGCAGATTCAAAGGTCTGGACTCAGGCAACAGCGTCTGTTCAATTAGCTCTCATTCCACAATGTTTTTGTTTTTTGATTTTTTCAAAGCCTGAGAAGAGATTTGTGAAAAAATTCTACTAAAATGTCAGTAGAATTTTAAATCGTGTATGAGAATATAGTCATTAATATTTTTTAATGCAACAAGTACAGCTCCCATGAGTTTTTGATATAGATATGCTGCCAATATCCAATAGGAGGTGTTGTAAAAATCAATGTATATCATATATATTACAGAATACAGTGTGGAAGAGAGGTGGGGTAAGACATTGGCATCTGTGACTGATATCTTTACCTACTGTAACCACAGAATATAAATCACTGTCTTGTTGAAGTGGCTAATTTTTTACTGTTTTGTTTTGTTTTGGGTTTTTTTTTTTACCTGAATTAACCTCTTTTTTTGCAGTATATAAAATTATTTTACATGTTCCTGTAATTGGTTAATTGGTAATTACTTAAGATTATACATTGATTTAAAAATCTAGCTAAATAACACTAACTAGTGTAGCACATTATAAATAGCCTAAACATTACTCTAATTAGCATTAACACTGTCATAACTAGACAACACTAAGTAAAGCACAAGTTTCTTTTAACTCACAGCTGGGTTAAATTGATAACTTGTTAAACCTGTTAGCTGTCATAACACTGTTTCTAACCATGTGATCTTTCAGCTTGCAGACTTTAACCTTTAATCTGTCTCTCCAAATTCTTTGAAGGACACTATGATAATGAACGACTGGCTATTGCTAGACAAAGAATCCCATACAGACTTGGTCGGGTAGTTGACGAGTGGCTACTCGATAAAGGTAAAAATTAATTGATTAATTAATTAATCCTTGAAATAACTACTAAATAACCTTCCCCGTTGAGAGGTGCAGTGCCAGAGGACAAGGGTGACAAGGATGGAGTTACCCAGATGAATTTTAATTGGAATTTCTTTTGGCTTTAATGTTGATTAGCCCAATGTAGCTTCAAGCGGATTTCAAAAGAAGTGTTAAGGCAAGGGGTATAACACACTTGCCTTGTATTCTTTGTCATCCTTACACCTTGTGGCAAAGCTGCACCTTAACAAAGATTTTAAACCAATTAACTAAAACCACATAATCTTTGTCTAACCCTCTATCGACTCCCTTCCCCTTAACAATTGTGTGTAATTAGATGCTGTGTGTAATTATTTTACGTAAAAATCATTCAAATGCTGTGTAACATTTAGTGAAACTTAACATGTGACGCACGTTTACCACGTCTCGCTCACTTAAACTGAAAATTTAAAAATCTAACCCCTTGATGTGATCACACCGAATAACTTCTTTTCCTTTGCTTGTTCCCTTCAACCTTGTATTGCTTTACCTTGTATTACAACGACCACATCAGACTGAAGGTTTTTCTGCTGCGCCAAAACAGCCCTGACAGGCTGTTAAAGTAGATCACTGTTTGCAGCCATTAACTTTGCTAATAAGTATTCTCTTGAGATGGGCCCATTACTGCAGTCCTCCTCCTCTGATGTAACAAGACTTATCAGTGAAGCTGTTGACAGCGGTGCTGTTAGATATCACTGCCCCTTTCTGGAGGTGAAACAATTGGACGAGAGGGAACTCAGGGCAGAGCATGTTTCAGTGGCCTAATGGCAGATGAAGACAGTGAAAGAGGGAATTGCTTTAGTCATCATTTAGATTTATACAGTTTGATTTATTGCAAGACATTTTAATAATTCGCCCATCTTTGTTAAATATAAGACATAAGATACCCTGCACCACCTATTCTGGAGTTAAGAGATAAATAAATCCTTTCCAACTCAAAATGACCATGTCTAATCCGAACACTTAAATAGGCACTTAAATTTTCACTTTAAGCCTCCTCTGATGGTTTTACCTGCATGTATAAAGACTAAACTATAAACTTGCTGCTAACTAACCTCCCCCTTTTTAAATTAACACCTAAATCAATTTTTAAATAAATTCCTAACCATGATGTTCACTAAAACCCACCTGGTTCAAATGATGTTCCTGTGCAAGCTCTGCCGTGTGACTTCTCTATGTCTGCTCCACCATTCCCTCCCTTTTTTCCACCTCTTTCTTTCTGTCTCTGTCTGACTTTAGGGAGACAGTTGACCATCTTTAACAGCCAAGCTGCCATTAAAATTGGCGGCTATGACAAGGGTCGGCCCTTCCAGGGTCAGATTTCGGGGCTCTACTACAATGGTCTCCAGGTGCTCAAACTGGCGGCAGAAAACGACCCCAGCGTGCAGGTGGAGGGGAACCTGCGCCTGGTTGGAGATTCACTCTCCGTGTTGACAACCGACACCACTTCTGCCACCCCGCTGGCAGTGTCCGACATGTCTACCACAATCATGGAAACCACCACCACTATGGCGACCACCACCACCCGCAGGCAGCGCTCACCCAGCTTGAGGGAGAGCATCTCCAAGGTAAGAAAGAGTTTGAAGGAATATCTGAATATCTGAAGAGAGCTGGATGCTAAGTTATTGACAGTTTGAATGAACTACGTCATAATTTGGACAAAGATAAAAGTGATGAGCAATAAAATGTTTTAATAACAGAAGGCAGTGAACACAATATGTACTGGTATCAGTGAAAGTGTGTGACTCATTTTTAAAATATAGTTATTTTATAGAGATGTGAGGCTTTCATTTTCAAATTCTTCTTATTGTCTGTTTGTAATGGCTTTGCCCATTGTTTCAACCCAAACGTTAGTAATAATAAAATTCAAAAAATTCTAATTTTCAGTGGAAGAGGGTAATTAAAAGTGCCACATTACTTTTTTTATGCAAACACAGCTTAAAGCTAGGGTAGGCAACATCTATGGAAGCACCTCCACTGCACCCCTCCCTCCTTGTTTTTGCACTAGCTTGCGTTCTGTTTCTTTCGTTGATGTTCTCTCTGTTAAGGCCAGTTTACACCAAAGATTCATAACGAAAGAAATGGTTGCAGCTGTGTGGACTGGTCCGTCTCAGCTCAACTGAAGCTTGTCAAGTTGTTAGAGGCTAGTTTTAGAACGTAAGCTATGTCACTTCTTTCATCAGCCAGTCAGCTCATAATGACAAAAACTGTGGCTAATAAATATGCTGAAATATGCTGAGAGGTTATGATAGAATTTTTGCCTGATGACACCAGAAACAAACTGCCCTACCCCACAGCATTCTGTGCTAATATATTTGTGAGTGTTCTGAGAGTCTCAAATGATATAGCCATATTTTAAATAACATTTTCATGAAGCATTCTTCTCAAAAACTTATTTTGATGATACGAAACCTCAACTGAGTGAAATGTTTACTTTCTTATTGTGCTATTTTAAAAAATACATTACTAAATATCCCTGTAAAGTGTGAATCAGTGCACCTTGGTCCTCCAGGCTTATGTCACTTTTAACTTTCCGCTCAAAGGACAGACCTTCCTCCTGTTTGCCATTCATGCTCTGTTAATGTGCACAATTGTTACACTGGATCCTATTGTGTCATCCTTTGAATAAAATAAGGACACAATCACAGAACCAAGGACAGTCACATAATACATCTGATTCGTGGGTCTCTCTCTCTGAACTGGCAATGACTGTGGCACTTAACTTTGGAGGATGGGGCCCCAATTCCTTTACTGAAGTTGAAAACTTTTTGTTAAATGTTTTTTTAAAAAAAAGAAGATTTTTGTTATTCAAATTTGATGAGCTGTGTGTCAGAGGAAGGTGAACTCTGATATGTCAAGTACAGGGGTTAAGTTTAACTTAAACACCTTTCAGAAGAAAAGTTATTAAATTTTTTAACTGTTAGTCAAGGCAAAAGTTGCCTAAAAGGGCACACAGTAGTAAGCATGAGATACCAACTGTGCGTATTTTTGAACAGCTTTCCAAAAAAGGTGTTTTATCGAAAACATTTTAGGAACGGATTTTCACTCATTGATCAGTCAGACACAATGCTGCATCCAGACTGATCCATTTAAAAATGAGGTGATTATAGTCCAAAATGTTGCAAAAAGTGTTGCCTAGAACAGAAGGATTTCAGCCATTGTACTTGGAGTCCTGAGGTTTAAAAAGAAAGATCCCCCTGCACTTTAAAAAAAAATATGGAATGATTTTTGATTACATCATTCTCTTGCCCATTCTCCCTAAAATTGCCTCACTGTATTTTAAATTTATCCAAATAATCCATCAGTGAACAATCTATTCCCTGCTCTGCTCAGGTATTCTTAGTCCATTGTGCAACCTAAAATCCAGTTTAAGCACACTGAAGCCCTGATTTAGCATCTGAGAGTTTGTTTTTGCAATAAAAAGAAAAATAAATTTTACAAAAAGCAAATTACATAGAATTAATTAAAATCATGCACAACATTTATCCTACAGAAGATTTACTAATATTATTGTATTCTATTTGTAAACACATTAAATCAGTCACAGAAGTGAAAGATTAAGAGCAGCTGCGTTGGGCACATTTAAAATCTGCTGTCTCACTGGTGTTGCTCTAAGCAAAAACACTGAACTGGTTCAGTGCTGCCTATTGCAGTTTTTCCTTAAATAGGACACTCAGCCAGCAAACTATCATAAAACAAAGTGAGCTCAAATGTTTTACCAAAACAACCCATCTCCTCTATTTTCCTTTCAGCCTCAAAACTCTGATGATATTTTGGTGGCATCGGCCGAGTGTCCGAGTGATGACGAGGACCTAGAAGAGTGTGAGCCAGGAACAGGTGGGTCGGCCATGGAAGAAAAAAGAAAAAAGAAAAGATGGGAGTGCAGCTCTTATCAAACACCGTACTTTTAGCCAGGATTGTAGACAAAACGTACCGACTTCAGACAGCCGTTTGAAGTTTCATGCTTCTGCAGCTATCATACTCTCATTTACTCGGGGGCTCTGTCAAACAGCTGTCCTCATTTGGATCGCTGTTACACAACGAGCATCAATTCATCCTGTATGTTAGCTTTTAAGTCATGTCTGTTACTCACTAAATTGGACAGAAGGAAATCTTTATGTAGTACGCCGCAGTCATTAGGAGCGAGTGACACTAGACGGTAGATCAGGCTTGTGACAGAAACAAGCTGCGGGATTGAAGAAGTCTGCCCTTATTATGGGGGCCTCATTATTAATATGACCTTATCAGAATTGTTTGTTGTTGACTGGCCCTGCAAAGTGTGACTCAGATAATGATGAAACAGAAGCTCTCGGCCATAAATAACCAATATTCCTCCACGTTCTGAGAGTCAGATCAAAGTAAAATGTCAATGCATGGCGTGATAGCTCTTAAGTGTATATATAGGAGAATATATCATTTATGAACTGATAAATAATATATCAGAGAATCTTTATCCAAATAGAGATAAAATATATTCCGGGACACACTGGTAGCTTTCAGCACAGCCATGATGTTCCACATGTGATTCCTACATACAATAACCTGTCTGTGATTTCTCTTGTCACCCTTTAATCCCTGCCTACAGATGTGCATACATTGAATTCACTGTTCTTTTGTTTGTCATGTGCTCTGTTTGTTATTTGCTCTTCATTCAGCTGCCGCCTTTCATGGGTCATCTTGTATGTTTGTGTCTACATGTGAGCTTTTTAATGTTCTTGCCATATTCAGCTCTATTTTTATGATATTATTATTATCACTCTTAATCTGCACACCCACACATTGGCTCCATTTACGAATCAAACACAGCATACGTGTTGAGGAACAGCATCACGGTGGTTTAATTTTGATTTTGCCAGATGTTGATGTAAATAACCACATATTAGAGTTTGGGATTACATGTGTGATCTCTGTAAATGATATCACTAAATAATCAGCTTATAGCCTAATGCCTAATATGTAACAATTAATAGTATTAATAATAATATTCAACATAATTAGCAGATCGTGTTTTAAGGAGCGCAACTTTCTAGCCACAGATTTGAAACTGTATTTCTGTTCTAATTAAGGATCCCCCCACCCTTTCTGTTTCCTTTCTAGTAGGTGAATTAGTGTTGCCTATTATAACAGTGGATTCCCTTGAGCCCCCATCCATCGCCACTCGTTACCCTGTCATCCCTCCTCCCCCCACCCTCCTATCCCAACTTGAAACCACCAAAGAGTCCCTGATACTCCCTCCCCACCCCTCCTGCCCCCCGGACCAGGAGGACTGCGGTGACCCTGTGGAGGTCTCGGCCTTCGGCTCTGGGGAGATGACGGATACAGATGACGAGGACTTTTACAATAATAACTCCCCCATGGTCACTGACAGGACAGTCCTTCCTCCACCTCCCACTGCCGGTGAGGGTGGAGTCCAGAAACCCCGCCCCTTACCTCCTTATGTTCCCACCACCAACCCCGATCAGCTCCACATCCCCGCAGGCAAAATGAACACCCGCGACAAGGTGCTTCTGCCCCCCGCTCCTCCATCCTCCCGAAACACACCAGGACTAACTTACCCCCCCAATTTTCCCCATGTGCCCACAGCCAACCCCACAGCCTCCGATGAAAAGAGCCAACCCGGTGCCGTGGAAGTGATCAGGGAGTCCAGTAGCACCACAGGGATGGTGGTTGGCATCGTGGCTGCTGCTGCTCTCTGCATTCTTATCCTCCTCTATGCCATGTACAAGTACCGCAACCGGGACGAGGGCTCCTACCAGACAGACCAGAGCCACAATTTTGCCAACAATTCCACTGTGGAGGGCAACGGAGCAGTGGTCAAAGACAAAAGCACAGCAACGGCCTCTGTGGCCAAGGCAATCACAAAGGGCAAAAAGAACAAAGACAAAGAATATTACGTCTGAAAATGGAGGAGGCGAGTGTGGACTGAGACATAAGAATGAGAGAAGGTGCTTTCGTTTCGCTCTCCTGTTTCGTCAGGTCGACCATCAGAGAAATTTTCACAGGCCACAAAAAACAGCTGCACAAAGCAAACGCATCTGGCTTTTAACGGTTACATTTCTCTCAAAAGTGAAGGTTGCCCTGGTCGTACAAATGATAAACTCATCTACGCCACAAGATCTGACTCCTCCTCTGTGTCACAATGTGCACTCAGTCTGCATACACCAATTCTTTGTTCATTTTTTTATGTTTTTAATATGCTAGGAAGAGGCATATCCACCTCGGCTTTGTATATAGCATGGTACAGTGAAGAAAGTGCTGAGAATATGCGAACAGATTTTGACTAAATGTTTTCTTTATACTTCTTTGTAATTCTCTAGTCTCAATGTCCCCATCATGATATATGAGGCAGAACCGGCGAGTTATTGAATTTTTATGGTAGATGAGCAGAGAGCACCCCAGTAATTCCAACTACGCTGAAAAAGGAAGCCTTTATTCGGATGAGACATCATCTCTAGCCTCCATGTTATGTTGTGCAGTTTTAGTCACTCCAACTCTGTCCACAAGAGATGGTGAAATGCTGCTGGTGCAGTGTCATAAATGAGGCATGATTTTTAGTAGAAATGCAGTGTTTTCAAGGGATTATGAAATCAGCCAGTGAACCTTACAGTATGATGGATCAGAATCATTACTCATGTGGGATATCGCAGTCATTCCACGTAGGGAAAATTGTGAACAAGTCAGTCTCCACCAGTGAAGGTATATCTCTGTAAACATTGCCTGTATGTACATATAGAGGTTAGCAGATTGAAAAAGCATTGTGTACGCAGGGGAATGGGTATGAAGAAGAATTAACATCTGAGATGTCCTGCCCTCCCCCCCTCACACCCACCAATCCCCCTATGGCACAGCTTTCTCGACGACATCAAAACCGCTGGAGCCCGAACTTGACAGGAATTTTTGGGGAACGCGAAATCACATTTTGAGGAAGTTTGTCTCCTCACAAAAAGGGAGAAGCAACCCGCCTCACCTGAGGCCGGCAAGAGAGAGCCTCTTGAGCTCTTCCTTTCTCAACACTGTCATGGGATATTTCAGAAGCACACGGAAAAATGTAAACATATCTTTGAGACATAGATATTCCTTGTAAAGCAGCCAACCATGTGTTGTTTCTTTTCTATCAGTTACTAAAAGACTATTCTATGAGATGAATAATTGAGAGTTTGTGAAATGTATTGATATTTCTCTGATATTTCGATGTATCTTGTTACCACTCCTCTTAACACGTTACATTTTAGATTGCCTTTGACTTCAATCCAGACAAAAAGCACACTTTCCTCTGATAGCTGCAAATATGTTTTTGCATTATTTACCGTTCCGATTATGCAGAGCGAACACGAGGATGAGACAAACAGATGTTTTGTTTTGCTGCATTGTGCATTTTATATGTGCTGAATCTGTTACTCAATGGATCTGATAATATAAAGCCATCTTCTGTGTTGAGTTATGTCTACATTTACTTATTCATGCTCTGTGATTTCTCGTTCTTTTTTATGAAAGTGCCATTCAACATGAGCTGCTCGACGCTCAGAAAATATTCCATTCCTCACTCATTGCTATTGTATAGTGTTCATGTGAAATGGATCTCAATATGTGTACAGAACGTGGATAAAGATGAAAATACACTTGATTATATACTTTGTACACACCTGTGTTTTGTTTGATTCTTGTAGATTCACACAGGAAGTGCACTTCATTTGCATTTAATTACTTAATGCACACGGTAAGATATACACAGGAAGAACAGTATAGTTTTTGGTCAGAGAACTGACTTTAATTAATATTACAAGGGATAATTATGACACAAATCAATGTACGAGTGACCTTCTCATAGCCACAGTCTTTAAATATCAATGTAAGTGCTGTCATCATCAATCTATTGATGGCTGATTACACCTTGGGAGTTGTGATTCTTTTTGGATAAAAGAAACAAGTCGTATTCACCGTGATGTAACTGTACAAAGGTCACACTTTGCTAACAAGATAAGTTAACATGTTAAACATAAGCGAATGGCATTTCACACAAATTGCAGGTCATGATGTGTTTTAAAAATGTGTCTTACACTTGAGTTTCATCATCATCTTCTCTTTCTCTCTCTCTTTTGCTCTCTCTCTCTCTCTCTTTCGTGTGCTGCGCAGTTCTGCTGTGTTAGTTATGTCTGGATGTCCGTTCTATTTTTCAGCAATATTTTTTATCAGGATTTTTCAATTATCACAAACTTTACATAATAATAAAACAGCCTCGTTAGCTAATACAGTATACCATCGAGTGAAGAGGTAGGTAAATAAAAAAGTCATTATTACAGAAGTGAATAGACAGATGTTGCTGTAAGTGCAAAGAAAAGATATCTTGAATATCACATAGTGCACTTTATAATCAAATTCCACTTGCCTTGCCCCCGACCCTTTATTGATCATTACCAGCAGTTTATTCTCTATAAAGCTCTCTCAGATATTTAACACCTTCAGTTCTCCTTCAGTAAAGTAGTTTTTACATGGCATCACATGATAGATCCTCAGTATATCGATTTATATTTGACAAGTTCATATTTTTCCTTCTTTAAGAATAGAATAGAGAAATTTCATTGATCCCCCAGAGGGGAGACTTATTTGCCACCAAAAAACTCACACATTCAACAGTACAGCCAATATAATAGAATAAATTATTGATAAATAAAATTCATTTGAAACATGATCTATGGATCAGAGCAACTAGTAAAAGTGTTAAGCTATTGCTCTATTGGCTTGTATGAAACTCAAGTCTGTTAGTGCTTATGTGGTTGTTAAAAATGAGTTGGATTAATACCAGGATGCGCAACCTGGCAAACAAAGGATTTCAGAGGTTATCTCTTGCAAACCATGTCAAATAAATGCCTCCCAAAATACCTAGCACATCATGAGTGTGTAGAGCTGTGATAGAGAGTTCCTCAAGCATCATTATCTGGCATATCAAAATTATAGTAATGTAGTTTTGATGGTGCTATTGTTAAAATCTAATTACACTGTAGCAACATAGATCCTCTTCTGATGCCTCCTCCATGGCTTGCAATGGTTTATATTCTAAGGACTCAAGTAACTTGAATATTTTATAGAGCAGTGATATCACTCCCTTACTAATTGTGTTTTACTGTAACATCCCTCAGTACTGAGAGACGTGGCTAAGTTTGCCTTTAACTTGAGATACAAAAATGTCATATTTCTAAAAAACTTAAAGAAATTCATTGATGGCACATCATATTTTTGTTGCAGTTCAGGAAATATCATTAGCATCATTGCTGTACAGATTCACTATCTTGCTTCATCCCTTTTTTGCCCTTGTCTTATGGCAGCATCGATCCTCTTTGTATATATTTTGAGCTAAGGGTAAAAATTCTTTATTGGTCACATATACAGTGTACAGTGAAATTTGGTCTCTGCGTTTAACCCATCCCTGAGGAGCAGAGGGCAGCCACAGCATAGCACCCAGGAAGCAACTCCAGATTT
>JAQLOL010000006.1:12351777-12368932 GCA_029783665.1 Naso thynnoides
CGATCTCCTTGACTACAACCTTGATTGAGTGTTTGTTTATTTGTTTGTTTGTTTGTTGTTTTAATTTAAGGCAAATCAAATGGTAGCACCTTCAGAAAGATCAAATTTTCTAAAGCTATAAACAATAACCATCTTTGGTTTTTGCTGCGTGACAGACCTTGACCTTGACAGATTTAATTTTGTGAGAGAGAGAGTGTAATTTAGCATCGCCATTCTTTTCAAGGCTAATCTGTGTCATACATGTGAAAGTAAACATTTTATTAACTGATCTTTAATCAGTGCCAGCATACACATTTGTGACTCATCCTTGCAGTTTACAAACCATAAAATGAATGGGAAGCAGATTTAAAGAAGAGGAAAAGAAACTGCTTTACAACTTAACATATTAGTCAAATTTTGAAATATGTTAACCGCAGAGATGTTTCTGTGACATCTGCACACGCGTTCTTTACAGTAATGTTTTTTTGTCTGCGATAGTTGAGACAGCCTTCTTCTGTGGCCTGGAGATTTTGGTCATTACCAGTCACTCTAATGCAAGATGCCAGAAAGAACAAACGCCTTTTTATTACAGGCAGCTTTGTTGCTATTGGCTTTAAGTTGCATTGATGCCTCACTGTAAAAACATAATGTTGAAATGATGGCAACCTTGAGAGGTGTGCTGTCTTTGGCAGACTGAGAGTTTTGTTGCTGAACACTGGCACTGGACAGTAAGCTTTGCTTTGTTGAAACAGAATGTGCAGATATTGAAACAGAGAATCACTGTTCTTCATTGTCTTGGCCTCATCACTGATCTGGACGCAGGCGCCAATAGGCTGTTAGGGCCCAACACAGTGCAGGACAGGTCACTTTTTGCCTAAACTGACCACTGTATTTGGCTGTTATCAGCTTGCTTTGTTGTGGGCTCAGTGCCTTTGATATCATTAATACACAAGTCTAATTAAGTCTGCTAATGTCTAATTAAGTCACAGTGTGCTTCAACAGTTGTAATGCGCACCGTGGCTCATAAGCATTAACCCTGACTTGAAAGCCTGTTGGCTTGTTTACCTGACAGAAAACAAATTACATTTGTTGATTATTATAATTATTTTCAAAGGAACAGTTTACTTATTATTTTTTTTTTATTTTTTTATTGTGGAGTAAGGAGTTCTAAGCTTTAATATCCCATGCCCAAGCTACAAACTCAGCTGTGGAACACCTCACAGATGGATTAGTGGGGCACCCAGTGGCTCAGTTGGTAGAGCAAGCGCCCCATATACAGAGGCTTTGTCCACGTTGTGGTGGCCACAGGTTCAATTTCACCTGTGGCCCTTTGCTGCATGTCTTTCCCTCTCTCTCTCCCCTGTTTCCTGTCCACTCTTCAGCTGTCCTATCCATGAAATACAGGCACAAAAAGCCCAAAGAATATCTTAAAAAACAAAACAAAACAAAACAGATGTATTAGTAAATCAGTTGGTGAGAATACAAAAATTGATTGATTCAAAGTGTATATATTGATGTCAGGGTTGCGATGTTTTTATAAAGGAATTGTATAATCTTTCGTCCAAAATATTAAAGAGTTCATAACTGCATCTTCCACTAACCAGTGTCCTGAACACTGATAATATTTTAATCAATAATTAATAAAAATATTTGTTCAAGGTAACCTCTAACTACTTTAGGTAATTATTAATTTGCCTTTTTCTTTTACGCTGCAGTTGACCATTAACATTAATATGTTATAAGTCATATTCTTGCTCACCTCTGTTGGGGTTGTCATTTCTAAATAAATGTCAAGGAAACAGTTTGATTAATAATTGGTCGTCAAGTTTGGTACATAAAATTGCACTTTCTCCAGGTACTTGTGTATAAGTACCTTGTTTGCATAGTTTCATTCTAGAAATAAAAGTAAAATCCAGTATTAGACTGTAATTTCATATTGGTGTGCATTTATGATGCAGATTTTGCCTTGTATCGTGTATATATACACTGTAATATGACCAGTTTATGTAATGGATAACCCTTCTCTAGCCATGGCTCCAGAGGATGGAGGCAAACACGACTCAGTCAGCAGTGTTAAAAGGACCCAGGCCATCCGCAGGAGACACAATGCTGGGAGCAACCCTACACCACCTCCATCCACTATGGGATCCCCTCCTAGGTGAGTCAGCAAAGCAGAGTTGAGTTAAGGTCACAGCTGATGTTATGTCTTTACTGTGCCTTTATTTGACCGATTCTCCACCAGTTCTGCAGCAGTCCAAACTGTCTGCAAGTTTAAAGTATGATAGGTGTGAGAAACCGTAGTCCTGACTAAGAATGCTACTGCGTTCAGGGAAAATATTTGTGGAGATTTATCACAAAATAACATTCTCAGCATGTGTCAAAATGTTTATGTTGGACGATGTTCTACAACATGTTCTTTCTGTTTTGTGTTTTCGTTCCTGTAGCCTTCAGGACCTCCAGCGAGCTCGGACCTCCTCTCATTCGCGGACCCGCACACTCCCCTCAGCCTTACAGTTTGCTTCCTCACTCCTGCTGCCCCGCAGTGGCATTCATGAGGCCTCCACCTTCGACGACACATCAGAGGGTGCGGTGCACTATTTCTATGACGAGAGTGGTGAGTCATTGTCACTAAAAGGAATAAAAAGATTGATAGCACTGTGATGTTATTCCTTTCCTGATCTTCAGTAACAATGCAGTTATTTTTTTACTGGAAAAATCTGTTAAGTCAAATTTAAATCTTATGAAAATAGGCAAACATAAAATTTCCACATATCCTTTTGGGCAAATGAAGGGAGATGGGCGATTGAGTCCTTTGCCAGTTCTTCTTTGGGGGTGATTTTCATTTCATTTTGCTAATTTCATGGCCATTAGGCAAATCTTTTTCCATTAAAGAAGAAAATATTGATTTTCTGTATAATAAGGAATTCATGAGTAAGAATAGTTTATTTCTGAACATTCTGTGAGTTTATTTTGTTATATATTAGCAAACATACCACAGAGACACTCATCACCAGGTATACTTGTCGGGGGACTTTATTAAGCACAGTAAATAGATAATATTTGTCTGCAATTTTCCCAGTTTACACGAAACATTGGGATTTTCTGCCAAAGGAAATTCTGGCCCTTTTAACTATCAGCTATGGCAGGAGACATTTGGCTTAGATTAACCTAAAAGAATTGATGCTGGAAAGAATGGATGTAGAAATTTCTCCATCAGGATTGCCTCCTCCTCCTACGTCTGTAGGTTGTTCTGTTATGTGTTGACTTTATGCAATAAAGACAAAGGTGAGAAAGTGGGGGAAAAGAGTAAACGCACAACAATATCATCTGTTAAGTTCTGCAAATGTGTGTGTGGATCATTTTCTGTTGAAAATATCAGTGTCAGTTTTCCTTGTTGCGTAACAGGGGTGAAGAGGTCCTACACATTTGGACCTGCTGGAGGCGGTTATGAAGATCCGGTTCAGTAAGTTCTAAAGTTTTCATTTCCATTTGTTTTTTTTCTCCAGACTGAAAGAGTAAAGTTGCTGTTAGAAAGCTATGTCTAGTAACTAAAATGAATGGCATGTTATTTCACACTTGCAGGGAGAGGGAGAGACAGTCCCAGTCCTCAAGCTTCACCTCTACTGAGGTCCAGGAAGGGGCACCAGTCCTTTCCATGCTCCAGCCCAGACCTGTGGTTTTGCAGGGCATGCAGGTGCGCAGGGTGCCTCTGGAAATGCCTGAGGTTAGCAGCCTTTGTTGTTTAATGTGGTGATTATTCCAGATCGACAGTCATGGGCACAAGTCTGATCTATTTCCACCCGAAGGAAACTATCACAGATGTCTTTGTTGTTTCTGTCTCTGAATTCATCACTCATCTTTTACCTCATTTGTAGTTTGATCTGGATCACGAATCTCTACAAGAGTCCCAGGAAAACACTCTGATGATTGAAGAGAAAGCCAAACCCAAACAGTACTATCGCTTTTGGGTGCTGCCCGGGAAATGGCTGAGAGTTCGATATGATCGATTGGCTCTTCTGGCGCTGTTGGACAGGTAAGCCAGACTGTGTTGGAGGGAGAAGAGATAACATTCTGTTTGGCCCCTTATTTTTCCAAAACAAAGCAAAGCATTTTGTACTCAGTGGTCCATAATATTGACCAGTGTGTATAAATAATGTACATAAGTGTGTTTAAGCCATAGTTTAATCCCATCTTGTCCTTTTGTTTCTTTTTGTTGTGTTATTAAAGTAAACTGTGTGTAGAATCCAGACAGAATAACGAAAGCAGTAACTGGTTTGTGTTGCACAATCCTCACATGTAATAATAAGTTATTCTTTCAATTGCACTTTAACAGTTTCCCCATACACTGTGCATATAAATCCTGGAGTATGATGTGCAGCACCCAGTTGCACTTTATTTCCATCAGACTGATGCCCATCAGAATATTAGCTTACTTTAATCATGGTGTGTTAAAAACATGTAACATGTTCAGTGGATATCGTTTCATATTAATCATCTTTTATCAATAAGGTATGTCACTGCCATTGTTAATTTGGCCAAAAAAATGATTTCTTTGCTTTTTGTTGCCAGAAATCGGCGTGTGGGAGAGAACGTGTTTGCGGTGGTGCTGGCCAGTCTGGTGGCCTTCTTGGGGTTCCTACTTCTGCTTCAGGGCTTTTTCAGGGACATCTGGGTCTTCCAGTTCTGCCTGGTCATTGCCAGCTGCCAGTACTCTTTACTGAAGGTAACTTACCTGTGGATTTCATTAGGAAGATTGTTGGTTTATTTAATTCAAGGTACAATCTAAACTGTTCAAAATTGCTCCTGTCACCCAGGAGCTGTGGCAGGTGCAAGCAGTAACTTCTGCAAGTTTTGTAAGCAACATTGCGTGGTCATGGTCAACATTAACATTTAATTAGCATCCAATGTGTCTTTTCAATTCAGTAATTAAGCCAACAGTATTTTTGCAATACCTTGTACAATGAGAGCAAATTATTTTGTGTGTCTTGTTGTGTGTGATGTCCTCAGGCATGTCTCCATTAGTGTTTCTGTTTTTTGTAATGCAAATTGTGAAAGCAATGACACTGAAACTCTCTGCCTCTTTGTTTTAGAGTGTACAACCAGATGCAGCTTCTCCCATGCACGTGAGTACTAGTTTAATCCATTTCTATGCAAAAATGTCCTTAAATCACAGAATAAAGCAAGACTTTTTACTTTGGCACTGTCTAATTGTGTGTTGTCTTTTCATCTGCAATTCTACAGGGCCACAACTGGATTATTGTGTACAGTCGACCTGTATACTTCTGCTTGTGCTGTGTGATGATCTGGATCTTTGACCTCTTTGGGCGTTCTGGCAGCCTACAACCTTTCTCCCTCTATGGAGTCACCTTCTTCTCTGCACACTTCCTGCTGTGTGTTAGAGACATGCTCATTGGTTAGTTCTTAAAAGTTCTACACCTCAAACAACTCAACAGTGTCTTAATTTGATATCTGAGTCCTTTCTAAATTTTCTCTTTTGTCCAACAGTGTTTGCCTTGTGTTTCCCCGTCATTTTCCTGTTTGGGTTGCTACCTCAGGTCAATACATTTGTGATGTGTCTGCTGGAGCAGATCGACATGCACATTTTTGGTGGAACTGGTAAGAGACGGAATGATAATATAACAAGTAGTTACATTAGTTTTTGTCTTTGTTGAGGTTCCTCCTGATTTTCTCTCTGCCTGTCCTGTTTCCTAGCCACTACGAGCCCCCTCTCATCTCTGTTCAGCCTCATACGCAGCATGTTGGTGGCTGCTCTGCTGTATGGATTTTGCCTTGGTGCTATTAATGTAAGTGGAACAGAGACACTCTATGTGACAATGAAGGGGTTTTGGTGTTTTTGTCTGATCAGAAACAATATGCACATTCCTCAATTTTTAATATTTTGCCATTGTTTCTGTTTGTTTTTTGTTATTGTGTCTTTTTACATTAGGCACCATGGGGGGATGCCCACGTGCCAGTACTGTTCTCTGTGTTTTGCGGCCTACTCCTGGCCTTATCCTACCACCTCAGCCGCCAAAGCAGCGATCCCACCATCCTGTGGTCAGTATTTTGTGCTTAACAATGTCAATAATACCTTTCGATATCATTTACAATTCTGTTTTTAGATCCATGACAGATCAACAGTCAATGAAATATAGCCATACACAATCAAAAGCCTCAAACACAATACGTAGTATATTATGTGTTTACACATTTTGCTCAGTGCCAACCCTGTTTTTGCAGTGTGCAGTTATTTTGAGAGGCATCTTTTTCTTTTCTGTCAATTAAGCCGTCTAAAATGGCTGTGTAACAGGTCACTTTTATGCTTTTATGCATAAGCTGAAGGTTATTTAAGACTTAAAGTTAATTTTCTTCCATTTCACATGCCTTTCTACAGTGATAATGTAATGGACTTTGATGACTGAAGTGTGCCTGAACAAAGCTAGTGTACACTTTGATGTTAAACCTCAGCTTTGCTCTCATGGTTCTCCTTTGTATTTTTTTCCCGCTTTCATTAGGTCACTGGTCCGGTCTAAGTTGTTCCCAGAGTTGGAGAACCGAACACCAGAAGAACCCCCTGTGGAGATCAAAGACCCTCTTCCAGAGAAATTGCGCAACTCTGTGGTAAAGATCACTGCTCGCCCGCCTGCCCAGACTTCAGTTTTACTTTTGGTTTTACTGTGACAGTAATTTGAAAGTTTCTTTCCTTCTCGCTCTCTCTTTGTAGAAAGAGATTCTTCATTCAGACCTCGTCATGTGTCCCCTCATGGCTGTGATTACCTTTGCCATCAGTGCCAGCACAGTTTTCATCGCCCTTCAAGTTAGTTTTAGCGGGGTTTATGAACATTTACTCCCAACACATTTCAGATTTTTTTATGCTAATGTTTATTTTTTGCTCTTGATCCACAGCCTGCTCTTAGCTTCGTCTTGTACATCCTGGCTGGAGTAGTAGGCTTCATTACACACTATCTCCTGCCTCAGCTCCGCAAGCAGCTGCCATGGTTCTGCCTGGCTCACCCAGTGCTCCGCTCCAGAGAGTACAGCCAGTTTGAAGTCCGAGGTGAGTGTTTGTGACTGTGTCAAATCTTTGTTTACATATACATATATAATCTTAAATGGATAACAAGAAAACCTATAACATGAACAACAACATTTAAAGAAAAAGCTGCAATAAGTGAATAAAAAAACAGTAAGATCTGTCAGCACCAGACTTTTATTCCTTCTATACAATTAATCTGCTTTGCTTTTCAGATATCTCTGATGGTCTCTCTTAATTAACATAGTTACTGAAGGAACTGAATTAAAACTAAAATAACTATAATGGAGCTTAGTTCATTTTATCTCAAGGTTTTTTGTCAGTCTATGATAACATGATAGTGCAGTCTGCTTTTTGCTGGCTGTAGATCTTCTGCCTGGCATCATATGTCTTCTATGGAGTTCCATTTTCAGTATTTGATAACAGCAAGAGATGTCCATCCTTGTCTTTCAGTTTAAATAATTTACTTCCTATATTGTTTTCACAGCTGTGAATAGCTTGGGGGTTTAAAGAAAAAAAAAAGAGGGTAAAAGCTAAAGTTTGGACTTTTGCTTTCCTTAAGTATGTCAGATTTAAGATTTGTTTTCTGTTTTCTCTAGATGCTGCTCAGTTGATGTGGTTTGAGAAACTGTATGCATGGCTTCAGTGTGTGGAGAAATATTTCATCTACCCTGCTGTGGTGCTTAACTCCCTCACAACAGAAGCTCGAAATGTGGGCCAGCACCATAAAGAGCTGGACATCTAGTAAGGCTTGATTTCACATCCATGTACTCTACTGTTCTCCCTCTCTGCTCCCTGGAGATATGTGCTGTAAGCTGTGTGTCTGAGAGTGGAACATAAAATTAATATACATGTTCAGCCCTTTGTAGGCTGTGCTCAGAAGCACTAGATAAATGTAATGTATTCTCACAGTCCCTTCCCCTATTTTTCCTTGGCACTGCACAGAGTATCCAGTCTGTATAGTAATTGCAAATGTCAAAACTTTTATAGTTAATTTTAAACGTATATAAGTTTCCGTACTCAGTTTATACATCCCTGTGTTTCACTTATTTCCTCTCTGTCTCCTTGTCATCCAGCAGCCGAGCTCTCTTCATCTCCGTTGCAGGCATGAAGTTGCTGCGATCGTCCTTCTGTGCTCCATCACAGCAGTATGTCACGCTGTGCTTCACCACGCTCTTCTTCCACTTTGACTACCCACACTTTTCAGAGACCTTCTTAATCGACTACTACTTCATGTCCATTCTCTTCAGCAAGGTGAGGACGCACACGCTGACCATTCAGGATCTTGATGTCAAAGCGATATTTCACTGCAAAAGTTTTTTTTGTGTTTTAGTTACTCACTCTTAGATGTCTCCAATTGAAGAACCTTTCTTTTCCATCCGGCTTTATTCCACAGTTAACAGTTTTTTACATAATATGAGCCACTCACTCGCTTTTGCTGGCAACCTGTGGAGATACAGTTTCAAAACAATGAAACCATCTAAAAATGTCAATCCAAAAATCTCAAAAGCTTTGTGTGGTGCAGTCCAAGTCTTAGTTATAGTGTCATAGGCTCAATACTTTCAAAACACTGTTATTTCAGCCAAAGTAAAGTCAACACATCCAGTATCTGATGCAAGCACTTGGCCAGACACGCGACAAGATGCCTTGTATTGAATATGTTGGATTTAGTGGCTTTTTAGCCAAGATAACAAAGTGTTGAAAGTACTGAGCGTAAGACACAATTAATAAAACTTGGATTATTCCACATGAAGCTTTTGAGATTTTGGATGAACTTTTCTAGATGTTTTTGTCGTTTTGAATCTGTATCTCCATAGGCTGCCGGCAAAAGCAGCTGAAGTAGTGACTTGCATTTTTGGAAAAATCTGTTTACTGTGGAATAAGGCTAGAACGAAAAAAAGAAGTCTTTCAATTTAAGACATTTAAGGGTGAGTAACTGTTGAATAGTTTTATGTCGCTTTAAATAGTCAATTTTTGACCAGATCAGATGAGCTTATCTTCTTGAAGTAATGTTTTATGGTGCACATTTGGGCAGCTTTATGGTAAAGATTAACTAACACCAGGCTGAAAACCTAAAATTTACTGCCCAAGGTGTGGTCAGTAGTGTGTGTGCTCTGTTGCACCTGTGACCACACCCAGTTGTAATGTCATGGGGGCCTTGAGTACACCTGTGCATCACTGCAGCAGGGTGAGAAGTATGAGCTTGTTAAGTTACTCTTTAATTTCTGTCACATCAACAGTGTGATGCGCTATCTTCTGAACACAGTTGGCAGTATTTTTTTATGTATTTCTCATTTGAATTCTCAGATGTGGGACCTGCTGTATAAGCTGCGCTTTGTGCTGACTTACATCGCCCCCTGGCAGATCACCTGGGGCTCAGCTTTTCACGCCTTCGCTCAACCGTTTGCCGTGCCCCGTATCCTTCAGTCTGTTTTCGCTTTATGCCAATAGCAATAAAGTCTCTTCTTTCGTGTATAATACAGTCTAATACAACTACACAAACTATAGCAGCAAAATCTGAATCTGACTCTGCAGACAGTTAACTTTGTAAGTCGAGTTGTGAAATTCACAGTATATTCAAAGTGGGAACTTAACTGTAATTATGAGAATTAACAGGAAATAATGGGAATTTAAAAAAAAGTTTCACAGGCTGTAACATGTCATATGCAGGCAGAAATAAATCTTTGACTAAATCTTACGCAGACGAGCTAAACAAACCCTCCTCAACAAAACAAAAAAAATCAACCATTTAGTTGAATGAAACCTTAAGTATATGAGTTGACCTTTTCACTAAGATGGAATGGAAATAGTTTATTAAACTCATTTAACATTCTCAGTAAGGCTACATTCTACGTTGTAGCAGCCACCCTTTGATTTGGGCAACTCTGCTGGATTTCTGAAATATCAAAAATTTTTAAAAGGCATTTGCTCCAGTAATGTAAACACAACTTACCTGCGTACATGCAATCCTCATGTAGGCTCAGACAGTGCGGTAGTGTTGCACTGTGCATGCATGTCTTAGTTTTAACAAAGTTTGAACACCTAGTCAGTGGAATGCTAGGAAATGATCTGTACATGTATTGAAAGAGTGCTGAATGCAGTGCATGGATACAGTAAAACTGTTTGGGCATACTTTATCCAGAACCTGCAATAACCTGTTTGGGAATTTTCCCCAAAATAAGTTCATTATTAAAAGTTATGATTTGTATGTAGAAAACATTGAACTTTCCAGACTTAAACTTCCCTTGGAGAATTAAACAGTCTTTTGCAACTAAAATCATAAAACAGATTTTGTGAAGGTGGTATGGTATTGAATCGCATTGTTGTACAATACTTTCTGCTATTGTGTGTTGTAATACATTTCCAGAAGATATTCTTAACTCACCTTCCTTCAGACTCTGCTGTGCTTTTTGTCCAGGCAGTCTTTTCTGCTGTCTTCTCCACCCCTCTCAATCCCGTCCTAGGCAGTGCTGTGTTTGTCACCTCATACACAAGACCTGTAAAATTCTGGGAGCGAGACTACAAGTATGTGTTTGAGGGAGAAAAATCTCTATGAAGTGCAATCATTTACATTTGTCAGAAGTCTGAGTCTAATCTATTTCCATTCAGTCCTGATGCTAGTTTGTCATGTTTGCAGCACCAAGCGCGTCGACCACTCCAACACCAGACTTGCCACTCAGTTAGACCGCAACCCAGGTATGCCACACAATCTCTCTCTGATTGCCTCTGTCTTAACTTGTATACGTTTTCTTTGTTGCTATGGTGATGCTTTGTCTTTCTGTGCAGGTGCTGATGACAACAATCTGAACTCAATCTTCTATGAGCACCTGACGCGCTCTCTGCAGCACAGCCTGTGTGGGGACCTGCTGCTTGGCCGCTGGGGCAACTACACCACGGGCGACTGCTTCATCCTCGCCTCTGACTACCTCAACGCCCTGGTGCACATCATCGAGATCGGCAATGGCCTCGTCACCTTCCAGCTGAGGGGTCTAGAATTCAGAGGTCAGCTACAGGGAGTTGATGGGGGCTTACAGTCAGTACATTTACATGATGTTTGAGAAAATCTATTTATTACGTTAGTCCGCCTAAGACCAGAGTTTTAAAATGCATGTAAACATGTTAGTCCAACTGAAATCACACTAAATTGAATTTTTCAAAGATGAGTTAACACACCCAGATAATGCGACTGGAAGTCGAATTACTCCTACACCTCAACCGGACCTGGACTGGCCTAAGCAATCTGTGCATGATTGATAGTCCCCCAGCAGTGGTTTTTGACCCCGGAATTCGAACAGCCAAAATTTGTCAAAGAAAGCCTACCTTAGCGCATGTGCACTGGGACAAGAGCAGTAATCCCGTTACATGGCCTAATTGAGCTATAACCATAGCTCAACTTAACTGTACATGTAAACGTACTGACTGTTTGCAGTTTGAAGAATGTGCTCGTTTGTAGTTGTTTACCTGCTGATTAGAACACGTCACTTTGATATCCATCATTTGTTTATCAGTAGTTGTTGTTTATGGATCTCAGGCTGTTACAGCAGAATTGTGTGTTTTAAAAAAAACAAACAAACAGACTGGCAGCTGACATCCTGTTACGTTGAATAATATGGCTCTGTGCCATGTGGTTCCTTTTTAATTTAATAATACTTTTGCTTCCAATTTTTATATTTTATTTTGTACTAATGAATTGAAGATCTGTTTCCCAGCTGCAGGTTTATTTTTAGGTTGTTCAAGACTTGGAATAAAAGATGAGCATGACTCTCTTAGAGATTGCAGCTTCTTGTTCTTCATTTAATCTATCAAAATTAATGTTTACAATTCATGGTCAAAAAAAAAAAAAAAATTGACTTTACGACATTTGACATAGAAGAAAGCTCTTTGCTTGCACGGCTCTGATCCTCATCTGCCTCATTTTTATCCAGGTACCTACTGTCAGCAGAGGGAGGTGGAGGCCATCACAGAGGGGGTAGAGGAGGACGAAGGCTGCTGCTGCTGTGAACCTGGTCACCTCCCTCACATGTTGTCTTTCAATGCTGCTTTTGGACAGCGCTGGCTAGCCTGGGAGGTTGCTGCCACTAAATATGTGCTAGAGGGTTACAGCATCAGTGACAACAACGCAGCCTCCATGCTGCAAGTATTTGACCTTCGTAAGATCCTCATCACTTACTACGTAAAGGTGAGTCAAAAACTAAAGCATGTATGGTATAAGCTGATCTTTTTGTATGTTTACACATGATTTACTTGTGTAATTGTGGCTATGAAATCTGTGTATTGAAATGATCATGGAAATAAAGTCCTGTGACCTTTAATGGGTGAATAATTTGGATCATGCGTTCGTTGCCTCAAACAGAGCATTATCTACTACGTCAATCGATCCTCTAAGCTGGAAGAGTGGCTGACTAACGAGACTATTCAGGAGGCTCTGCGACCTTGTCTGGGGCTGAACTACGTAGACAGCGACCCCACATTCAACCTTAACATCGATGAGGACTACGACCACAGGGCATCTGGCATCACCCCGTCCTCTTTCTGCATGGTTTACCTGGACTGGATTCAATATTGCAACAGCAGGCGTCAAACGGTTAGACTCTGCAACACTTAAACCAATAATCCTATATGGGCTAGGCTTGTTTTTGTTGTCTCCTTTTCCTGGATTAGCTTCCTATATTGTAATGCTTGGCTGTGCTGCAACCAAACATCACCTGCTTTTATCTGTCAAAAAAAAAACCTCGGACAATATTAGTGTGCAAAATAAAAATAAACTGTTGAAACTTCATAACAAAAAAAGGGTAAATGTAAGAAAAGGAGGCCAAGGTTTATAATTATATGCAGATTCGTTATCATTTTAAGCCCTAAAAATAAAATGACAGCATATTTAGTCTTCTTGGGATCTTTTGTCATCACCATGACCATCACCAAAACCTCATCCTAGTCCAACTTGAGTGAATTTGTTCAATAATTCATCAGTAATCTCAACTTCTGTACTGTGTTGCAGCCGGTGACTTGTGAAAGAGATTCTCCTCTTGTCAACCTCTGTTTCGGGCTGTGCATCCTGGGACGAAGGGCTCTGGGCACGGCCTCCCACAGCATGTCTGCAAGGTAAGACCACCAGGCCATGCTCTCACAGTGTCTAATACTGCCCGTCACCATTCAGATTTGTGCTATCAATATTCAAGAGTGATCTGTTGTTGTTATCTGACAGCTTGGAGCCGTTTCTCTATGGCCTCCATGCACTCTTCAAGGGAGACTTTCGCATCACGTCTCCCAGAGATGAGTGGGTGTTTGCGGACATGGACCTGCTGAATCGAGTCGTGGCACCAGGAGTGCGGATGTCCCTCAAATTGCATCAGGTACCATTTCCAAAAGAAAAAAAAAACTAGCCCTGATGTTAGAATACTATTTTTTAAATTTATTTGATCATTGAACTGAGACCGACCCTTTAATCTGGATTTTTCTCCAGGACCACTTCACATCTCCAGATGAGTACGAGGATCCCATGGTTCTTTATGACGCCATCACTGCCAATGAGGAAAAGATGTTGATATCTCATGAGGGTGACCCTGTGTGGCGCAGTGCGATTTTAGCAAACATGCCTTCACTGCTGGCACTGCGTCATATCATGGATGACGGCAGTGACGAATACAAGATCATCATGCTTAACAAGAGGTTCCTCAGTTTCAGAGTCATCAAGGTCTCTGCTCTCACTGTTTTTTACCTGGTGTTTTCTCTGGCTTGTGTGTTTAGTTATTGTTTTGTAGCTTATTTAATCATCATTTCTATGAAATTCAGTTGATTCACCAGATGCTTTTGCAGCCCTAAACCAGTGTTATGCTGTTTATATTTAGCCTGTCCACATTTATGCTGCCCCCTACAGGTGAACAGAGAGTGTGTGCGTGGACTGTGGGCGGGGCAACAGCAGGAGCTGGTTTTCCTGCGCAATCGCAACCCAGAGCGTGGCAGCATTCAGAACGCCAAACAGGCACTGAGGAATATGATTAACTCCTCATGCGACCAGCCTATTGGCTACCCCATCTATGTGTCCCCCCTCACCACATCGTACGCTGGTGGGCACAGCCAGCTCCGATCTGTGTGGGGAGGCCCTGTCAGCCCACACAACATCTACACGTGGCTCATCAGCAGCTGGGACAGGTACGCGATGTGAACTTCATGTGATGGATGCACTCACAGTCTGAAGGTCTTAACTGTGATAAACGTCTCTCTCTCTCTCTCTCTCTCTCTTGCTCTCAGGTTACAGAAGGGTTGTGGTGCTGGATGTAACAGCGGAGGGAATATCGAGGACTCAGACTGTGGAGGCGGCTCCACCTCGATATCCACCAACCCAGCTGTTCACACCACCCAGAGTACGCCAGCCTCCAGCCTTCCTCAATCGCATATCACCACTGTCCAGCCCTCTATGGGTAAGAGCTGAAACTGTGCCTTTACCTGCAGTTACAGCCACACACATGATAACAGAAGGTCATATATAAGGAGATATGATAACCACTTACTCTGTTCAAAGATGGTCTCTGCTATCAGATGTCCTGTCATACTTTGGGTTTAAAATTAAGGTGTTAGACTTTTTCATTGATTCCCCTTATAAGACAGTCTTGACATGCTCTACACTCCTGACGAAGTAACTGTGAATTACGTGGACTGATTAACTTACCTGTCATAACCTGTCGCTGTAAACCAGTATAGTAATAAAGTTATTTTAGAATGCAATCATGGCTTACGTGACATGGTGTAAATTTGTTACAAAAATTCACATCTTGCTTTTACATAGTGGTATTGTCAGGATCATTTTTTTAAGTGAAGATGACTAAATAAAATGGCTTTTCTTACATTTTAGGTACAGACAACCCTGTAGGTCCAACCCAGAACTGGCCTCACCACCCCCAACCTCTTCCATTAGCTTTGCTCAGCCAGTCAGAGGGCAGGATGGAGGCAGGATTGCTCACATCACTACAGCGAACATCCTCCATCCAGGGGCTCCTGGGCCAGCAGCTGTCCAGCTCCCAGCTCTCCTTTAGCGGCTCTGTGGCTCCACCTCCTCTGCCTGGACCAGAGCGCTTCTGCCCGGCGAGCCTCCTAGAGAACTCGGGGCACAGAGCGGGCCAGCGGGCTGGCCTCGGTCAAGGCGGGCTGCACTACGAGAGCCACTTTAGCAAGTGGAGTTTTTCAGGCAGGAAGGGCTTTAACGGACCAGCTGCAGTGGAGGCAGACGGAGGAACAGTACAGACCATACGCACACAGGTGAGCGGCTACGAGTTTGTTTCCTGTTCACTCATATACTGTTTCCTGTGTGCTCATATAACTTCAGTCCGTAGTAATTTATATAAATATCACAGTAATTATTGTAATATTTACAATTTGGAGCATTACTTTGGATTTTTGATGAGTATTTTATGATATTTGCTGACACGGACCAATAATTAATCAAGTAATTAAAAAGTAAATTCATCACTAATGAATTAATAGTTAAGCGCAGCCTTGCAGCTTTCATTTTGGTGTTTTCTTTGTTGGAATTTAGCGTAGTTTGAAATATGAGCAAAGGCTGGTCAGAGAGATTATGAGTCTCTTAACCCCTCCATATTATTTTTTTGTTGTTGATGTTTACTGACAGCTCTTGACTTGCTCATACCTCAAACTGTGCACAAGTTCATTATAGTTGCAAATAGTTAGGAACGCAAACAGGAAGTGGAACAGAGCTACACAGCACCGTGTACATTTCTGATCAAAGTTGCTTGTCGGGTAGGCAGGTCCTCTCTGTACCTGTGCGAACTAAATGTTACACGATTTGTGTTTTTGGACCCTGATATTGCTGCTTGCTACAGTGTCTTGTGGTGCTTTTCTTTGCCGCTTTAGTCAGTGGCCTGACACATTAGTGATATGTAAACACCCTAAAGAACTTGACGGTTGAAACAGTTTAGAAAAGTTTGTGATGTTTTTCAAAGAAAGTGCTTGTTTTCTGGGATGAACATTAAAACCAGAAAAATGCGCCTCATCTTTTCCAGCCTGCTCCTCCAACACCCCTGCAAGAGGTCAGTCAAGATCCTCTTGGAGCCACTCAGACGATGGATCCAACCCTGCTGACTGCACGGGACCCCCCCACCCCACGAGAGGAATCCACAGAGCTGCCTTTACTTGAGCACCTGCGCTGAGTCTGCACTGGGAGACCCCGAGTGACATTCTCTGCAGTGAAAGCACACCGTGGTCGACTCTGGGCCGGGCCTGGCCCACCCAGACCCGACTCATTCCAGCCTTCGGGATCTCATTCCATCAACCTTGATTTAACTAACTCAGTGCAACTGTGATTTCTTCTGATGGCCTGCTGCAATACTGGATGGATTTGGTCATGCACACACATTAACCCCCTCTCCTTCTCAGCCAAAAGAGATCAGTATCTGATAGCATGCAGAGCTAATGCACTTCAAATCCTCAAATGATTTCAGCAATCCTCTTTATTCCAAAATCAGCTTTCATCATGACTCGCAAGGCCTGATGAAATACTCATTCTTACTTTCTTTCCTGACAAGGCACTCAGTGTCTCTATGGACAACCCTTTGGTTGGAACAGTAGTGACAGGCCAGAAAGGCCAGTGCAATTACAAGGGATATTTTGCTTGAGGATTGATTATTTTTCTATACTGGAGAAAAGAGGATCACCTCTTGTCCTCTGCAGCAGCAGTTTTTTGCATAACCAATCAAAAAAAAAAAAAAAAGAAAGAAAAATATCTTACAGTATATTGCTGTATGGGCAGGTGAAGGATATGTGGAAACCATGATAAGCCTTGTTTTGTTTTTCCCCTCCTTACCGTGCGCACCAGACCCACAGTCATGTGTCAAACAATATTTACCAGTACATAATAACCAGTTTCAGGAGCCTCCACTTCTTCTCTGCATATTATACATATTCAGCAAGTTGAAAAAACACCACCACATCCCCACCAAAATTGTCATCTTCGTCCTCTGCCTATTTCCTACAGAGGTGCCTGACACATCAACACCCAAAAGTTCTGTCTTGGAGCAAGTTTCAGGGAAAATAAAAAACTCCCTTCCAACCCGGCCAACGTGGTGCTTTTACCGCTAGTTTACAGTCTGTCAAGGCCGGGACACAAATCCTGAATCTGACTGGCAACAC
>JAQLOL010000006.1:12390392-12408983 GCA_029783665.1 Naso thynnoides
TGAGTGTGTGTGTGTGTGTGTGTGTGTGTGTAATGGTTTATTAATGTGTGTCAGAGTGGTTTGAAACAGGAAACCTCTCATCTCTGTTTTGCTGCAGGCTGAATGCTGTCCGACCCATAACCCCCCGCTCTGTCTGTGTGTTTGTATGTTTCAGTGTGTGTGTGTGTGTGTGTGTGTGTGTGTGTGTGTGTCAGCTGGAGCTGCAGACCTTTGATCATGTTTTGCAGTTTACAGTAATCTGGGTTAGCATCATAATATGAATTACAAACTGGAAGATATTGAACCAAAGAAGCAGAGTTTAGGACTTCAGGTTAATCAAACACGATGTGATTTGAGATTCATTCCGTCAATAATGAAATCAATAATATTTTCTCAGACTGTCACCTATAAAAACATCATCAAACTAAAAACTGTATCGCTGGAGAAACTGGTCATGTCTGTCGTGTAACACTTACAGTGTTAATCTGAGAAAAAGTGGAGCAACAGTCGAAGTTATTTAGTGGGTATTGATTTGTAATATAATTCACTGGATGGTTATTGATAACAAGAACAGTAATGGACAACATGCAGAGCGTTGACTGATAACCGATCATGGATCAAGTCTCTCATCAATCAACAAACAACGTGAGTATCACAAAGAGGCAAAAAAAAGGACATCAGCAAAACTCAAACAAAAAAAAAAGGTTAAATTCACCAATAATAAATAAATGAAGTTTTTTACTTGTTCTTATTTCAGTTCTGAGGTACAAAGTAGAAATGACAAATATTTGAAAATAAATATGAGAAATAATGCAGTGGCTGCAGAGTAACAGAGTACTCAGCAGTAATGTATGCGGCGTCCTCGGCTGTTTAACATCACAACCTCAGCTGCTTAATTCTTCAGGAGTGCTTGATTTCTCCCCCTGAACGTCAACGGCTCGGATCTTCACATGATTATTTGATTCATTTGTCCGGTTAATATCTTGTCCAAACAGGATTTTTCTGCTAAAACACACCAGAGCTCCTGATTCTCTCTGCTTAATGGACTGAAGTCGGTGTGAAACTCCGCAGCTTGAAATAATTTGACTTAGCTAGCGAGGCCATTTAAGGGGGAAGTGTTCCAGGATAACCTCTGCTTAATATTTAACCCACTAAGTGGTTTTTAAGGCGGACTGAGTGAGCAGCAGCAGCAGCAGTTTTTAAAGGTGTTTTAATAACTAACGCTGCCTGGCGGCTCCATTATGGAGGGCTGAATTAAACATGGCTGCAGAGCAGAATGGAACAGAGAGAAGAAAACAGAGCATGAGTCATCACCTGCAGCCTGCCGGCCAATCAGCAGCGAGGGGGCTTCACCTGAGAATTCTGATTGGATCAGATGTGTGAGGGAAACACAGCAGCCACCTTAAGTTTCTCTCTGTCAGATTTGACTTCATGTTGTTTTAAGAAACTTCCGCATTACATTGCCATGGCGACTGAATCACCGAGTGATTTCCCACAATCCAACAGGATTCATTCAGAGATCGTGAGGTCAGTTTGTCAGGTTCAATGGACCTCAGTGTCAATCCTCTTATTTAAAAATATCACTTTAACCGTGTGTGCAGGATGTCACCAGTAACTGTAGTTCACACGTCAGAGTAATAGAGTAAAAGTTCATCGTTTGCTCGCATCTGTCACATTTATTAAATTATATATTTACAACATTTTATAGAGAAAATGTAATGATTCATATCACCTGTCTGCCTGTCTGTCTGTGTGTCTGTCTGTCTGCCTGTGTGTCTGTCTGTCCTTGACCTGTCATGTCTCTCCTTAGGAAGCTGAATGTAAATTAACAAGCAAGTAATTAATCTTAATTAGTGAGGAGGAGACGGTGTGTGTGTGTGTGTGTGTGTGTGTAAGTGTGTAGACAGATGGACTCTCTCCTGCTGCCTTGCTCCAGGGCACTGCTGCTGGTTCAGGGATTAAACCTGTGACCTTCAGCTGCAGTTTGTCAGCAGGCTGCAAAAACTCCTCAAACTAAAACACAAAAATGTTTGTTAGAACGGATCCACACTGGAGCTGGTTCAGGTTCAGGTGGTTCAGGTTCAGGTGGTTCAGATTCAGGTGGTGCTTCAGGTTCAGGTGGTTCAGGTTCAGGTGGTGCTTCAGGTTCAGGTTCTGGTTCAGGTGGTTCAGCACCAACTGCAATTTTCTTGGCCAATCCCAATTGCCGATTAAGTAAAAAGTCTGACCTGCCAATTCCCAGTTTTGTTTTCTCTTTACAACTAGAATTTAGTTAAAGGAAACTTCAAAAAATAAGGAAAGTAAAATAAATGTTCAAACAATGTGACATTACAAACGCATGTAACCAGCTGCACAGAGAAGGCCGAGCACCGATCAAGACAAAATCAGCCTCTCAACACCGATCACCTGAGTGGCCTGTTGATTGATGCACATCTACTGAGGAGTTTTATAACTCAGCTGCTGCCACACTCAGGGTCATGGGGCAGTTTTTCCTGGACTCTGTCTGTCAGGGTTTAGAGACTCATGATATTCAAATGAAACTTCTTTAACTTTTAAATTAAAAAAATGAAGTCCTGAAGCTGATTGACAGCTGGAAACAGACCAATCACAAGCTGAGGAGCGGAATGAGAATCAAACGTGACTGTGACGGACGTTAAACCACAACATGTTCAGTTCACACTCACGCACACGGAGCGCAGGATGATTGACGGGGCTAATTAACAGCAGTGTATGCAGATCAACCCTCAGAAGCTGATTCCTTGTTTGACACACACACACACACACACACACACACACACACACACACACACACATTTAAATTAAACTGAACCTGACCACAGACTCAGCATCTTGCTGGCCTGTTCTGACACTTACGATGATGATGATGATGATGATGTCGAGTGTCATGCTGATGATGATTGGTTGTGTTTCCATGGCTACCAGAGTGCAGTGTGGTGACAGCAGCCACAGACTCCAAAACGGACAATTTATTCACGTTTAATTACCTGTGACACCGTTTACAGACCCGAACACCTGTCTGTCCGTCTGTCCGTCTCTGTCTGCGCCTGTCTGTCTGTCTGTCTGTCTGTCTGTCTGTCTGTCTGCACCTGTCTGTCTGTCTGTCTGTCTGTCTGTCTCTGTCTGCACCTGTCTGTCTGTCTGTCCGTCTCTGTCTGCACCTGTCTGTCTGTCTGTCTGTCTGTCTGTCAGTGTGTCTGTTTGTGTGTCTGTCTGTCTGTCTGTCTGTTTGTCATTGTCTGTCTGTCTGTCTGTCTGTCTGTCTGTGTATCTGTCTGTCTGTCTGTCTGTCTGTCTGTTTGTTTGTCAGTGTGTCAGCCTGTCTGTCTGTGTGTGTGTGTGTCTGTCTGTCTGTCTGTTTGTCATTGTCTGTCTGTCTGTCTGTCTGTCTGTCTGTCAGTGTGTCTGTCTGTCGGTCTGTCTGTCTGTCTGTCGGTCTGTCTGTCTGTCTGTCTCTCTGTTTGTCAGTGTGTCAGCCTGTCTATCTGTGTTTCTGTCTGTGTTTGTCAGTGTGTCTGTCTGTCTGTGTGTCAGTCTGTCTGTCTGTCTGTCTGTTTGTCAGTGTGTCTGCCTGTCTGTCTGTCAGTGTGTATATCAGTGTGTCTGCCTGTCTGTCTGTCTGTTTGTCAGTGTGTCATTATGTCTGTACGTCAGTGTGCCTGTCTGTCTGTCTGTCTGTCTGTCAGTTTGTCTGTCAGTGTGTCTGTCTGTCTGTCTGTCAGTTTGTCTGTCAGTGTGTCTGCCTGTCTGTCTGTCTGTGTGTCAGTCTGTCTGTCTGTCTGTCTGTGTCTGTCTGTTCGTCTCTCTATCAGTTTGTCAGTGTGTCAGTCTGTCTGTTTGTCAGTCTGTCTGTCTGTCTGTCTGTCTGTTTGTCTGTCTGTCTGTCTGTCTGTCTGAGAAAGTAAGTAACCAGCTAAGTTACTTGGTATTGTCAGGCTCAAGCCTCTGTTGTCATATTTTCATAGAGGTAAGGCATTCATTGAAATCAGGTCCTGTGCTCATGTTTTCACAGGGACTATTGCCAGGGCAGTATAGCCACACTGTGTGCAACTATGAGGCGCAAGGAGACACCGACTTCAGGGCAGCCATAAAACTAAAGCTGTCCAGTGAGGAAGAGGCAAAAACATGGTTTGAAGCCTTCCAGAGTTCCTCATGTTATACATGGAGAATATCAAAAACTTACCCTAATGTGGGACGCTACAACAAGTATCGAGTGAGTATTACATCCACTTTCCCTCAGCATTGCACCAAGTTTCACTTTCATCGATTGAAGATGTCAGGTGGAAAGCAGCAAGAGATATGTTTTATTGTGAACAATGAGCTTTTAAGGGCATAACAGTGGTAATGATCTAAAATCTTGCATTCATGTTGTTATGTTGTGATCTTATATATAATTATTGACCTTATTTTGTGCCCCTGACTAACCTTTGCCATTATGATTCACAGGTGGACTACAGATGCAGGACAATGAAAAAGAACTCATCTTGCCCTGCTACTCTGTTCCTGATCTTGAAAAGGCAGGCAGAAATTGGAGAAAGGAAGTCAAGGTCAATAGTAAAATAAAAACAAAAAAACAAAAAAATAATGTCATATTTAGTAGTAACAGATTGATAGAGGTTTTACTTAAAAACAACAGTATTTAAGGTCAGAAATAATTGGGCAAGCTATTTCAAGCTCTCTGTCTTCTCACATTCTTTTTGTTTTAGTATCACTGTATGTGTGTTTCTGATCTTCTAATAATTTCTCCCATAATTCTTGTCCATGTCATGTTCATGGAAGCATTTTTGTCAGTCAAAAACACCCACACAGATTACAAATAACAGCTGCCAGCCAAATTATGGGATATGGGTATATGTAAACAGTAATGTCACACAAACAATAATATGGTTTAACAGATTTCTGGCTGACATCGACCTTGTTATCTGAGTTGTATTCGCTAATTTGCCGTTATTCTCTTCTACAGATCTACAGATCCTCACATGAAGGAGGGACTGTTCCTTCATGTGAACTTGCGCAATGAGCACAACCACTCTGCATCAGGTGCTGACGCCATGGTGAGGAGAGATGTTTCAAGGGAAACCATTGAAAAACTGAAAACGCTTTTTCAAAGCGGCCACTCCGCTTCATCAGCACTCAACCAGCTAAAATATGATTTACAAGAGAAGGAACAGGACAATTATGTGCACGCTGCTGCTGATCGTTCAGTCTGTCCAGATTTGCAGTTTTGTTACAGGTCAGTGCTGAATCCAGTGAATTACATATGTCTTTTGTTTAATCTGCCACTGAAGGACGATTTCAGTATTTCCATTAAGTGACATATAAGTCATTAAAATGACATGTTGTAGTTTTAAAAAATGAATGCTGAAACATTCCTGTTTTTTATTGCAGACTTTACTACAGACTGTTCAAAAAAGCCTATAGTGCAGCAGCAGGAGGGGAAGAAATGTTGAAAGATCTTGAAAAAACTCTTGATGATTACAATAAGGAACAAGGGATTGTCTGCGCCAAGATGAGCAAAACCACCGACAATCAGTTGGTGATCGCCATCTGCACTCCGATGATGCAGAGGGTGCACGCCAATCTAAAAGAGAGCAGTGAGCTGGTGTTTGTGGACTCCTTAGGGAATCATAACCGCTACAAACTACGCCTGTTCCTACTCCTCACCCATTCGTCAGCTGGTGGTTTGCCTTTGGGTGTTTTTATCACCATGTCTGAAACACAAGCTCAAATTCTGGCTGCTATAGAGCTGCTAAAGACTCTCTTTCCACCTGAAAAGTTCTTTCGCCACTCGGCGGGACCTCTTGTCGCCATGACTGATGACTGCTCCGCACTCAGGCAGGCACTGCATGGAGCATTTCCTGAAGCCGCATTGGTCCTTTGTGGGTTCCACCTTCTTCAGGCCATGTGGAGATGGCTGTGGGACAGTTCAAATGAGGTTCCCCAGCAGCACAGGACCTACCTTCTGAAGTGCTTTAGAAGTATGGTGTACGCCTCCACCCCAACAGCTCTCATGGAATGCTATACCAGTTTGATGGAGGACCACATTGCCTCACAGCACCCAAAGTTTGTGCAACATTTGCAGGAGGTCTTTGAGCGGAGAGGGGAGTGGGCCATCTGCCTGCAGACACAACTGCCCACCGCAGAAAGCCATACCAACGACTACATGGAGACTGCTAAGAGGGTATATAAAGATAAGGTTCTCCACAGACTGAAGACCTACAATGTAGTACAGTTGGTGGACTTTGTGCTCACAAGGATGGAGGCACAATACATCCGCCGCCTCACAAATGTTTCCAACAATCAGCTGAAAACTTCTCAAAGGGTTTTGAAAACCGAGGACATCGGAAGAGACTCCATTGTGCAGGTACACTGCTGTGACAGATGTCCAGTTGAGACCAAACATTAGCTTCTTCTAAGGTTTGTCCTAGATTGATGTACTTTTGCTCGATTGTGATGAAAACCAGCAAACATACTGACTAATTCCTAGATTGTGTGTTGACATTTCTGCGCAAAATCAAGAAGATACTCTCACTGACTTCCTAAAGAAAGCCACGGTTGAATGTTCCGGGGGAAGTTTGGATATCTCTCTAGCCCAGTATAAACAGTTCTAGAAAAATTTTAATGCTGTGCAAAATGTTACAAAAAACAGAAATGCAATTATTTTCAAATACATTGTATTATTGACTAAAGAGTATTTTGAGCCAACGTAGTAACAATATTTATACAGACTTGTCTCACAAAGTGGTGAACTTTGCCCCATCTCTGCTCATGAATGGCCTGTTACGAAAAAAACTTTTTACAAGAGATCGACTGATATTGTTTTTATAGGCCGTATACTGATAATGATTATTGGCAATATAAGGAGGCCGATAACCGATACTTGTGGCCGATAGCCAGTTGCAGTAAATGTTCAAATTTTTGTGCCAAAATTGACAGCGATACAAACCCCGACACAAGTCTGCCTTTAAATGAACATGTTTAATAGAATGTTTCTTTGCAACATGACATTTCTTTTAAACAGTGCATTAAATTGGCTGGCCGGTAAAAATGTGCTGATACCCCAAATCTAAAAAATGACTGACATCATTCCAAGCGGGAGTTATGTAAGCATTCCATAACTTTTCCGGTCGTTTGTTGCTTCTGTCCCAACTTGTTTGCAACCTGTTGCTGGCATCGAGTTCACAAAGAGAATATATTTACAGAATTTCATGAAGCAGCTCAAATGTAACATTAAAGGTGGAGTCAGTTGGATTAAAGGTGGAGTCAGTTGGATTTGTTCATTGCGGCTTGTCAACACAACATTCAAATTGGGCCCCTCCTCCTGAGCTCATTGCACCAGAAGTATCGTAAATGAGCGTGTACTACATGCACTGTTGTGCTGCTTACCTAACGCTACACAGCAAGTTATGCAGGAATATCACATTTGTTTTAATGGAGAAGTTGATCATTAAGCAAGCTAACAAGCTAACTGCTGGTGATTTGCACTTACCTGTCCAACAGAGAGCAGGCCAACTCCGCCTTGCTCCTCATCACCTTTAGTGCTCCAAAGCAGGTAAATGCCAAACCCATATTCAGTCTCTTTATCTGCTCGCCATTTCATCTGTCTAGGGCTTTATTTCCTTTTCTTCACTGTTATGTCCACATGTGTAATTTCTCTGGACTGAGCCGTGCCAGTCACTGTGCTCCCAACCTCACCTGCACGCTGTCATTGGCTGGGGGAAACGCACCCTCTCCAATCCAAGTCTCATCCTGAGCAGCTCCCAGGTCAGCCAAAACATCAAAATACAGGCAGATGGCGGTGTGTCTCCATACACAGTCACCACCACACGTGTATAGAGGCCCAGAAGTAACGATTGAGTTGCATTATTTTTGTATAAGTCTATATTTTGTTGTTTAAGGAAAATCCTACTCACTCCACCTTTAAATGTACATAATTCTCTCTGCGCTGTTCCAAGATGAGTTTGTCATCTGTGATACTGACTTCATTTTTTAATGCCAATGCTACAGGAAGACCAAGACAACTACACTGTGGCATGCTCTTCAAATGCTGATGTGTGCTTTCATGTCAACATGGCCATCGGCTGTTGCACCTGCCAAGCAGGGATTATAGGTGGACACTGCAAGCATCAAGGCGCGGTGGCCAGGATATTTGGACATGATGACAGTTTCTTTTGTGACTTGTCACCAGACACACGGAAGCTGTACTATCAAATTGCCACTGGTGAGTTTCCGAACATTACTGCTTAGTCGCCCCAGTGTCATGTCAAGTTCAGGTTTATTTACATTTAAAACCTAACATTTAGTAGCACAACTACTTGAGGTGTCTCATAAATTCCCTTTTAATTGATTGTGCATTATCCCTCCAACAGGGAAGGACATTATGGACGAGTCGCTTCAGTCAACAGTGCCGGACAGCTCGTCTCACATGAGAGACATGGGCGTTTGTATGGGCGACATGTACTGTCCAACAGGTTAGGCAGTGAGTGCACACTGATTCCTCCATTTTGGATGTTGCATCTCTGTGTTGTTAGAACTGTAAATATTATTCTGTTAGGAGCTTTGGTTGAATGATAAAGGGTTTGGTGAACAGGCCCAACGCCATAACAAGGTGGCTGAGAAGCAGCATGAAAAGATGTGACGTGCTGAGTGTTTTAACATCTGTCTTTGTAGAAACTGATGATAAAATCTTGCTGGAGCCAGTCGACTCATCACCGATCCAAACGCAGCCAAGTACCTCAGTGGAGACGGATTCCAGTAAGCTAAAATTAAAAAAAAAAAAAAAAAAAAGCATCCCCATTCAGAACAGGATTACACTTTTGGTTATAAAACACTATTTAGTCTGACAGGTGAGTTACATTTGCTCATGAAACTTCATGAATCTTACTCCCAGGTGAACCGCCCCTGAAGGAAATGCTGAACAGTGTGTTCCTGGACATCACAAAGAAACTGGACAACCCCGACTTCACTCACTCCATCATTTCATTTGTGAAGACTTACGAAAACATCAAAACAGATAGTGCCATGGCGTCAGCTCTTTCCTCATTTGGGAAGTCGCTCCAAACGAGAGCCAGAGGCGGCAAAAGACAGAAGGCAGTGTCGAGGAGGGTCCTGAGCGGTGGAGGACCCCCAAAGGCGTTGAGAAAGGAGCACCCTTATGGAATAACTGAAACAGAACCAAGTGCCTCTCATTTCATTGCAGACTGTGTGGAGGAGAGCGTATGCTCAGAGGAGACCAACTAAGAAGCCGCCACCCCCTCCCACAGGTTATATACACTAACCTTCAATGCACCTCAAACTCCTCTGTCTGTACATCACTGTCTATTCAGTAGTTCTCTCATCAATCTATACACACTGGCAATAATACTCACCGCTGGTGCTTTTTCTACTCATAACTCTCAGTATATACAATCTATGACTGACATTATTTTCCTACAGTTATTTGACACTCAAGACCGAATGATGGAGAAATAAACAGATTAATAGATAAAAACAGATGTTGGTTGTAGACAAAATTTACTGTGCCAGCTTGTTCAAGCTATTTACTGAAACTGTATGATGTTAAAAAACTGAGTGAAATGTTCAAATATTCAATGACCGCCTCATTTTATACATATTTCTCCAAATTCAGCTTCCTGCAGGTCGGAGAGGTTTACAAGGACAACATCCCAATCCGCTCTGACAAACAGAAAATGAAGAAACGCTTCACTAAATGCAGCAGAGGGTTGGGAGTTTTTCATCTATACTTTTATATTTAAAAGTTCAGGAGAAAACATAAATGCATTTGACAGTAACTGTCCATCATAAAGTCATTAATAAACAAATAGTTTTCCCCCGGTCCCTACACCACAATAAAATCAGAAATAATGAGGTCTTTTTAAAAACAATTTATTTCAAAATATGTCATTCTAACATTCAACAAAGTCCATTTTATTTTTTTCCTCAAACAAACAGTTTCCATACACACGTATGACATGTATTTTCTAAAACTTTTAGGTAAACAAAATAAATGGTCAATAACCATCTCACCAGGATATTGTACATTTTTCAGTACAGGCAGTTATGGCATCCAAATGGGTCTCTGAAGGTAAACTCAAGCAAATTTCTGTTGACTTTTTCATCAAAGCAAACACTGTTATTGATCTGAAATGGGCACATAGAAGCACAGTGAAGAAAAAAGTGTGTGCGTCAGTTTCAGTCGGTTCGTAGAAACCACAAGGGTCATAACACACAGCTGAGCATTTTACTGCATCAGTAGAAGAGTTGTACCCACAGTTCTACTCGCAATTACAGTACACGTCAAAAAGATCCATTCTGACCAGTCTCTCAATCTCTCTCCCTCACACACACACACACACACACACACCATAAATAGTTGAATGGTCTATTGTTCCAGGACAGTCTCCTTTGAATCTTTAATTTCAAATTTACATCCACAGCATCTTTTTTTTTTTAACCAGGAGCAGAGACATTATTATGTTAGAAGAATCTCTCTTTAAACAAATAAGACACATGTACATAAAAAATTTAAGGATACAGTGAAAATATTTTACACGTGTGTATTTTATAAAGGCAACAAAACCCCAGTGCTGTTTATCTTCACTTCTACTTCAAAGTTCTAGCATCCTTCACCGACAGCACATCAGTTTCCACCTGTGCTGATGCGCAACAGAAATTTCAACCTACATCTGGATTTAGAATCTACTTTGTAAATCTGGTTAATCTGTTTGCAACAGACTTTTTTGTGTGAACACCTAAAGATGGCCAATCACTCTTTTTTTTTTTCAAAGGGAACATATTATGCTTTTCTGTCTCTTTCAACCTATAAATGATGTCATGAAGTCAGACTGCCATTTTAAATGATGCCAAAGTATGAAATAATGAGTTATGGGTATGTAGCAGTAATCCCTGTGGATTGTTTCTAATGGCTCTGAATGCTCAGTTCGCATTAGTTTTTTTTAAATCTCAGACCACTAGTGTGTCACAGTGTGCTGAGCTTCTCTATAGGTTCATCTGGTAGGTGTGTGTTTGGAGTGGCCAATCAGAGCAAAGTAAGCTTTAGGAGGCGGGACAGGAGCTAAAACAGAGCGTTTCAGACAGAGACAAAAATCCTTGAAAAGACAGGGCTGCGGCAGTCGGCTGTGTGAGAAATCAGATGAGTTTTTTGAGCATCAAAGCATTTAAACCTGTTCTAGTAGTGACCAAGAATAAAATATGAACCCAAAAAAAGGGCATAATATGTCCCCTTTAACCATTGCTACAAATCCATCTAGTCAGAATCTAGTGCAACACTAAAACAAAATAGAGATCATACACAGTTTGTCTGATTTTATCTAAAATTGTAACATTTGTATGTTCAAAGTGGTATTTTCTCTAACCCAGTAGATAATACTGTATTCACATTTGCAAGGAAGACTGAATATTCCAGGGCTAAAGAGCAATGGGCAAAACATATTTCTAACATGTAATTAAATACACCATTGCTGCACACAGAAGAAAAAAATGATCCCAAACACTTAAAAAATAATTTCTTTTCAACTCCTCAACACAAACCAAAAGTAAGCAACATGTGAAATGACTACACTACTGTGGTTTTAGTGATAGATCATCTAAATAACAAATTTCTAATTTGGGGTCCAGTTCGGATGCTACAGTTAGAGCCCAGCAATAACCAGCACGAGATGGAAACAGCTTTCCTTTGAAAAGCACTGAGCTTTACGATAATCTAGACATCCATTCACCATTTAGGCCAACAGTAAGGTTTAGTACCAGCTGATAAATCCAAATTTCTCTGAGGCTTACAGTCTTTCATTAATAGTAATAGTCTCAAAAAGTGTCCACTTGTGCTGATCTGAACAGTTGCCTCGATGAGCCTCTGGGATCAGAAGAGCCAAGAGTAAAACCAAGAAGTATCATCGCTCTGCAACTTGAACCTACAGTGGCCTGAATAGAAAAGACATTTTGTTTCTTATAACTGAGAGTCAGAAAAATAGAGAAAGCGAGATACAGAGGCAACATTTTGTTACCTTTCCTCACCACGATCCTCCTCTACCCAGGCCACTATTTTTCCTTCCCAGCCTGGAATAATTGCTTCATCCAGGAATACCTGCACACAAATATTAAGGGCATATTACCTGTATGTATGACGACCCTGGGGACTCTTCCATGAAGTGAGTTCAACATGCCCTAGATTTCTTTTCGTTACCTGGCTTTACTAAACCTAACAAACGCAATCAAGCTAAGCGGTCACACGAAGCTGGTTATCAATCCGGTCAATCAACTCCAGATTTTCCAGTGTAATGTCAGCGTGTTCATATGAAAGGGGCGGTGTCTGCAGCAAATGACCAATAACGAATATGGCAGCAGAGCGATAAATTCGAAGTATGAGGAGCTAACTAATATTAATCAAATTCATAAAAAAGTCAAACACATAATCCGGACAAACATCAAAAAAACTTGCAGCTGCCAGATGCAGAAAGATCATCTTGTGAAAGATAAAAAGACAATAAAAAGAACTATACATCCATGGGATGGATGCTAAATCACAAAATACCAGCAGCAGAGTTTAAAAAAGGTGATCCGCTCATTAAAACTCCAGTTATATGTTCATTCACAGCTGCGCGTGATGCAAAGCTCCTCCTCAGACTGCTTTTACATCTAAAATCACTGCAACAGCGGTAGAACACAAGTAGATCTAATGATTAAATGGATATTTTACATTATTCTTCCAATTAAACTTTTTTGTCGGACTCAGTATCCATTTAAAAGAAAGATGGGATATTACACTGAATTAAGGACCCACAAAGGCTTGAAATAAGTGTGTAGTGCTGTTGTGTTCTTTGGGCGTGAAGGACAGATCACACTGAAAAGCATCACCAGAAAAGTGTCGCCAGTCTGGCCGAAGCAGCTAATTAAATCAAGGAGTAGGTGGGCTTTTCTACTCACGACATCCTTACTGCTTTGTTGCCAGGGTAAAAGTAGTACAAACAATAGGATGATGGCAAACTGACGAGAAATTAATACTGGCTGTGTTTTCCTACAGATGTGCTTCCAATGCGTTTTTAGAGCAGCTGTGCCTAGTGCAAAACTTCTCGGTGTGATAGGCCCTTAAGACAGTTTTGGACTTTATTTTTTCAGCTGTAGACAGGCGAATTTAACAGTCTTTGGAACAATTAAAATGTAAGTACATAAACCATCAATCAAAGCAGTAGGCAGATTTCTTTTCTTATTTTATGAGTTCAAAAAGGAAAATGCTTTAGTGTTTCATTTGTTCTCTGCAGCATACGATTATAAGAAGCTGACACAGAGAAGTCCTTCCTTCTAAAAGAATCTACACTCATAAAAACCATCAGGTGACGTTTAAGAGCTTTGTCGGTCTCTAAACACTCGTTTCCTCTCACGATCAGCACTCTGAGCTCCACATGATCTTTAATGAATGGTTATGCGATTTTCCAAGAGATCTGACCATCTAATAGGTGGTCAGTAAGTGGTGCGTTTACACTCCATCTCTTATCTCGAACATAACCCGCTCTGGAGCAGTTAAACCTGAAGTTACCTCGCTGAGTGTAAAGTCTGCTTTGTAGTATAGGCCTCTGCTCTTTACTCCCACTGTGACACTATCATCCTTCTCTTACCTCCTCCTTCACAGTGCCAAACTCAGGGTCCAGGGCCTTGAAGTGGTATCTGTAGTTTCCCTCTCGATCCACAGCTGCCTTAACATCCTTGAGAGTCACCTCACCCAGCCTGTACAATGTGCGTGAAGAGACTCAGTCATCTTGAAGGCATATAGCCTATATTAGGTAAATTACAATTTAAGTACTTCAGAACAAAAACACACACTAACCTCTTCGGTATATTAATCATGGAAGGCGTTGAGGATTTTCCAGTGAAATAGAGGATTTTAGTGGAGGCAGGAGACTGGCAGACCTCTGTGGTGATAAAAAAAAAGAAAATTAGTAAAACATAAATAATCAGTGTATTGTGCGTGTGTGTTTAGGTGGTTCATGTTGGAACAATTTACCTTTGCCCGGCCAGGTATCAGAGTCCGCATGCTGACCTTTGCGTCTTGGAGATTTGCCCCTTCCCTGCAGTTTGAATAAACGTTGACATGACCTCATGAACTGAAATCTCTGCATTTTGTCAAAAGTATTTGCATCTAACAAGATTTAATGGTATGTAGTATATTTTTTCATTCTCACTCACTCACTAATCAATTACAAGGTCAAACCTGACTTTAAAGTGCCAGTTGTCAACAAAATAAAAAAAGGTTACAATTCAGTCTCAGTTCTCAACCTTCAGGCCACCACATGACTTTGGCTGCTAACTCAAAAGTGCCCAAGCATTAAAGGGATAGTTCAGTATTTTTTTTTTAAAGTGGGGTTGTATGAGGTACTTATGCATAGTCAGTCTATTACCTTCTGCAGATGGTGATCAGCAGTGACACTTTTCACTTCAAAAATACTGAACTATACTTTTAAAATGACTCATTTTTGTTCACTTAGAACCAAAAATAATGTGTTTTTCACAACAGAAAAAAAATGTTTTTAAGGCTCAGGTGGGATATATTTGTACCCTGTGTGTATGTAAAACATGCAGTCTGTCGATGAGCGATACGATGCCCTGCTCCAGCGTGTCCAGTGTGTGGTGCTGCGGGTCGTGGTCTCTTAAGTTGTTCCTCAAACTTCTAAGTGCATCTCTGAGCAGCTGAACCTCCTCTGCCTGCTAACAGAAGCCGAAACACACACAAAAAGGAAGTCAGAATGAGGTTATAATGTTTCACAAGGTCAAATTACAGTGAGTGACCTAAATACTGCGAAGGAATATAATGTCAAGGAATGTGAGAGTATAGCTGTGACACTTTGTTAACGCATACAGAACAATATGAACAGGCTGACTGAGAGCCTTATCAAAAGAAACAATTCTTACGCCAGACGTAGGGGGAGCTGGACTTCCAGAGTAAGAATATCCGTTGTTTTCTGTGCTGGTGGAAATCTGAAAAAAGCAACCCCCAAAAAAGGTGTCAACTGTGTAACTTGTATCTAAATTCATGATTGATGCAGACTGAATATTACTCCTAAACCTCTACTGTTAAAGTGCAAAAGGAGTCGGTAAAAAAATACTACCTGCATGCTGTTTTTGTGCTCCAACTCTCTTTGCAATTCACTCTGCCAAAGAGACACAAAGGAAGACACCTGAATACACACAAACTAATATAAATTAGCTAAATCTCTAAAACCTAAAATGCATCTGGTCCATTTCTCAGATCAAATCAGTGAAGCAGGAGTAAATTAACAGTTGTGCTTTAAGGTTATTCTTCTTTAAGGTCGAAGTTTTGGAATTTGTCGTTCGAAGCTCAAGAAAAATATGAGCCAACCCTGATAGGCAGTTAGAGAAGTTACACTTGCAAACACACCTGCTTCTTTTGGCTTTCTTCAAGCTTGTGTTTGAGCTGCTGCAGTAGTCTGTCTTTCTGTCCGATCTCCTTCTGCATCCAAACAGCCACAGAGAAAAGGTCCGGTTCATTATTTAGTACAAACTCAACGAACAGATGTTGTATAACCAAAGTTAGCAACATTAAAAGAGGAGGAGTGGAGTGGCTCACCTTGCACTCGCCCCACAGCCTGTTACACTCCTCCAACTTCCACTGCAGCTCTGCCTGTAAGGGAGAGGAATTTGTACACAGGCACTTAAAATATGTAATACCCAATGTAACCTGTGAACAATTTTAATGGAGGTTCGAAGATTTGATGTTAATCTTAATAAAAATGATTTCATACGTTTTGGTTGTTGAGTTCATCCTTTGTCATACTGGCTCTGAGCAGCTCTTGCTTCATCTGCAGTATTGATGCCTCCTGAGTGCACAGCCTCTGCTGCTGGGCGTCCTGCATATTCACAAACCAACAGAGAGTCAAAACGTTAGCTGGCAACTTTTCTTCAACGCAGCTAGAATAACGTTCAACCCACCGAGTTATAATACACGTATCTGTCGATCTGGTTTTTGACTCACCTTTACACCCTGCAGGTTTCTCATCTCCTGCTTGCAGCGCAACAGTTCCCTCTAATGCAAACAGCAAACAACACACTCTGAATTAAATATTAATCACAGCCTGCATTCGGCAATCCACAGTTTTTAGTCTGAGTAAATTGGAGAGAAGAAAAAGAGAATAAAGTTTTCACCTTCAGCTCCAGAGCTTCCTCCATACTCTGATCCAAACGACTGCGAATGACTACCTGGAGACACAAACCACAGTGGGTGAGTAAGAACGGAAAGTGATACCCGTGTCACCCTCTGTCACACACACATACACACACACACTCATAGTCTAGTAAAAGAAATGTGATCTGCACTGAACACAAAGAGCTGGAGGTGAAACAGAGCGAAGAGGAGTTTGACGTAGAAGAAAGGAGGGAACAGAGAGGAACAGAAAAAAAGGAATGCAAAGGCTCAAAATAAAAGGAAAGACTCTGGCTACCAGCTGCTGCTCGGCGTTGCCTTGGTCCAAACTCAAAGACGCATCCTGCTCATCCTCAGGCAGCGAGCCACGCAGCAGCAAGGCCTAAAAAAAAGAGACACATCATGTGACACCAGTTAGTACTTTCACCTGTTAAATGAAAAGTTTGTTTTTTTGCACATTAAGTCTTATCATAAGGATATTTATGATCACACACGATGTTCTACAGAATAATTCTAAAAAAACGGCGCAATCCTCAGAGCTGGAACTCGTTGCAGACATCAAAGCTAGCTAAAAACAACAGAAGAGCATGTGCACTTGGAAAATTTGTCAAAAAATATGATACATGCTCGTTTTTAAAGATGTGAAGCTCGGCAAATGTTTAGTAGTGTCCTCTTATGTACCGACACTAAAACACAAAGCTAAACACCGATATAAGCTAAACATGGGTTGTCTGATGCATGAAGTCTTAAATAACAGGTGCAGCATGAGAACAGCTAAGAAAGTGTCCACGTTTCCAACTCAAATCTGTGTGAGTTCTGCTGCCGACCATTAGGGAAGTACAGTATATACACCCAGCACTAAGCATCACTATGCAAATCGGCAACAAAGAAGTCCAAAATCAAATTAGCAGAATCAAACTCATGCCTCAGTATTCTTGTACCTGTAAAGCAGACACCATCTTTCGTGTGTCCTGCACCTCCTTCTCCAACGTTTCACTGAGAGAACCCTCCCACGCCGTCTCCACAGCAACCTGAGTTGTGTCAGCTGCATGCATACAGACGTACACATAAAAAAACAGCGTCAACAACAAATCCTGATGGTCATTAATCACATAACATGCCAGTTTGCTGGCTGGCTGGAACTCACCGCTGATCTCCTGCTGCTGTCTGTCCTCCTGCTGCCTGTCTGAGTGGCTGCTGGGCAGAACCCTTGGAGATGACAGTGGACTGACGCTAAGGCTCGAAGAGGACAAACACCGATTAATCCATTTATTCCAAGGAAACATGGACACGTGAATAAAATAACTGACAGGCAAAAACACATGGTGTAAATACAGTATGCTGTATGCTACCAAACCACTTTATACTGGCTGGGTGACATTTTAAGTTGTGTAGTATGTTTATTTAAATTTGTGAGTAATGACCAAAGTAAAACTGTCTCTCCGAGGACATGTCTGTCGTCTCACTAGTGACAGGAAACAAAGAAGTTCACTAAAATCAAACATATTAATGGATTAAAAAAAAAAACTGTTTGCAACTAACTTATTTGTTCAATTTCCGACTCAAATTTGGATGGAGGGGTAGTGAGAGAGGTTCAGAGAGGGGACAGACAGAAAAAAGCAACATATAAGGAGACACAATTACTCAAAGCTTGTCATGAGAACCCCTAATCCTTACATGGCTTTGCAAATCAAAGTACAGCACATAAAGATGCGACACTTACTTTAAAATCTCTTTTTATATTGCATTTGTAGCACTTTACAACTGTTACAATAAAATTAGCATAAGCTCACACACTGGCACACACACACATACAAACATACACACTGCCTCACAGTGTCTGATCTTACCATTTAATCTGCGTCCCCCCCATAGTGTGCTACAGGTGGTTTAAACTGTGCATAATTCTTCTGAAAAGTCTAAGTTCCACCCTGCATGTGGGTCTCTGGCTTCAGCATCTCGACAAACTCATGACACTGTGTGATTCTCCTCATTCAGACAAACTCCGCCCATCATCACCCTCCAGCTAGCTGACATGGCAACCAACATGGCAGACACTGCCCTGCACTTCTTTAAATAAGCTACTATGTGATGGCGGCATCAGGGTCTGTTGTGTTTCTCCCCCCAAAAAATCCCAACAAATAATTACAAATAATGAATGTATGTACTTTTCTTTCTATCATTGTAATTTAGACACACACACATCAGCGCTCAAACAAACGACGTTGGTGATAAAGAACACCACAGAGCAAAACTTCAAACAGGACATGTGATTTGTGAGGATAAAGGGTGATTATTTCTTTTTCTATCATCTGCCTGTGTTTTGCCCAGATGCCTGTGAAGCACCACACACACGCACACACACACACACACACACACACACACACACACACACACACACACACACACACACACACACACAC
>JAQLOL010000006.1:12425430-12437975 GCA_029783665.1 Naso thynnoides
ACACACACACACACACACACACACACACACACACACACACACACACTAACCAAGGCAGAGGCTAAAATCCCCCCACCCCTCACTCTCATATCTAGCTAACATTAGCTAACTACCAACTAAACAGATAATATTAAAAAATTGACAAGCACTTACTGGGCAGAATGGCTCTTCAAATGATGGACAAAATTGGAAGTTGTCGTCTGACTGTCCGAGATTTTAATGTTGCATGTCTTGCAAAGTGCTGTTCGTCTTTTACCGTCTTGAGAGTAATCCTTGAAGCCGAAAGTGATTACCCTCGATACCCCTCCAGCTGACATTTTGATGTGATATCTGATATAAGTGGGCGTGGTGTACATAAGGTACATAGAGAGGGCATGACTGATTGACAGGGTAGTGATCCAGTCATGACAACGCTATTCTCAGCCTGTGCTCCTATCCGGTAATAGACATTATTTTTTAAAATAATTTATACATTTTATATTCAAACTAAAAACAGAATGTGAATAACACTCAAGTCATTCAAGTCATCGTGTCTCAAGTCAAGTCAAGTCCCGAGTTTTTAACTCCCAAGTCCGAGTCAAGTCTCAAGTCTTTTATTTTTTTGTCAAGTTAAGTCACAAGTCATCAAAACAGCGACGTGAGTCCAGGTCACTATGACTCGAGTCCCCATCTCTGGTTTTGATACTCAAGGCTCAAACTGTGAGAAGACAACAAAGAGACTGTTACTAGAACATGAGGGCACTGCATGAAGCAAAAGGCTGTGATTGTATAATGGTTAGTACTCTGCGTTGTGGCTGCAGCAACCCCGCTTTGAATCCAGGTCATGGCAGTGTTGATATCTTGTGCTGCTTTTGATAAACATCCTCTAGCTTCCTCTCCAGTTTTCCCACAATCCCCATTCCAGTTTAGCACAAGAATTTTGTTTATGGTCCAAATCAATGTTACATGTAGGGCTAGTGGTGCAATGGATAACATGTCTGACTACGGATCAGAAGATTGTAGGTTCAACTCCTGGCTAGCTTGTAGTATTCTTTAGCTAGTAAATCACCTGTTCCCCAAATTCAGTAGTTTTAATCTTCATACTGTGCATTATGGTATATTTGAAACTGAAATGACACAAAATGCCAAAAGAATTTCACCTTGCATAACTGTCTGACTTCTCCACTTTCTGTCATAGTCCAAAAAAAAAAGTTTTTGTTTGTAATGTTTGTTGCTAAAAATATTTCTTTGCAAAACAAACTCTGTCCCTGAAAAAGTTACACAGCAGCTTGACTGTCTGATGGAAACAGTCATGTCGCTTATGAGGAAACCCTGACAGATAAAACAGTGGTGTTTTGTTCCTCAAGGCTCAAACTGTGAGAAGACAACAAAGAGACTGTTACTAGAACATGAAGGCACTGCACCAAACAAGGGGCCGTGATCGTATAGTGGTTAGTACTCTGCGTTGTGGCCGCAGCAACCCCGGTTCAAATCCGGGTCACGACAGCTTTGCATACTTTAACTTATCACATATCATAAGGAGATATTCAGTAAACCAGGTAATCTTAGTGATAAAAACTCCTGGTCAGGGCAGCATTCTTGAGTTTTAATTTTCATTACATTTTTCATTACTTAAACATCCCCCAGCCTCTTCATTTTATACAAAATCTGAATGTCTCAAGCTCAAGTTTCTTTGTAAGGCCCCGTGTTTTTCAAACTGAGTCCTCATTCTTTTCCCCACCTTCTCTACAGGTGTGATATAGGGTCAGTATAAATGTTGAGGACCAAGTCAATTTAGATTTGTCTTGCTTTGCTTTGCTTGTACATTTTGAGAGATGCTTTCAGTATTATTATTTCTTAAAATTATTATTCATTATTATTTTTTTGGGGGGGGGAAATATACATACAAAAATGGTCCTGTATATTGGTACCTGCAACATTGCCATGCTGTCATCGGTTTTGCCTCTTTGTGCTTCAAATTCTGCACCTTCCACCATCAAAAGGGCTTGAATGTCGCGGTCTCCCCATCGTTCACATTCATCAAGGCCCTCCTGTAAAACTCGAGCAGCCTCCTCAATGATATTTTTACCTTAAAAATACAATCCACCCCACACACATTTATGTACACACACACACACACACACACACACACACACACACACACACACACAGATTTAATATCTAATATTCTTAATATTCATCTGTCTATCACTAACCTATGAATGTAATGCAAACTGATGTTTTAATAGGTTGGCCATTTGAAGGTGCTGAAAGTATTTCGCCTTTTTATGTGAAACTTTGTCAGCAAACAAGGTGAGGAAGTCTCCCACGTGTTTTTTGCTTATATTTTGCTATTGTGATTTCAATAGTGTCCACATAGCCTTTTTTCTGTGTGGTGGCACAAAACATCGTCTTTTCAGGGCACTTCTTTTTTGTGCAGCCTCTTCGAGGTTCTTAGAGTTGACAATCTCTAAACTTTTCAGAAAGGCAAGGGAGCTATGCAATGTCAGACAGAAAAAATTGTAACTGTGAAAGCCAAGCCGTTTTTTCTCCCACTGCACAGCGTTTCTACTCAGAGTGCCCTGACACCCTGTCAGCTTTGCTAAAAAAAAGAAAACTGTGGTAATGGGCTCTTAGTAAACTTTTAGCTTACACCAGTTAGAAAAAAAGAAGGAAGAGCACAACTCTTGAACACCAACCTGGGAAAAGGGCAGCAGTGGTGGGCAAATGTAAAACCAAACTGCGAATGAGAGCCAGGCGGCAACGTAGCCACAGAGAAACTCCAACTCTCTCACTGGCCTCAACTGCTCTGGGACAGTCTCCATGCAGGAGGTTTGACACACTGCAACCTTTGGTGCCCTGTAGACAGGTTAAAACAAATGCATACAGTGTACATTTAATTATGGGGTTATGTGCACAGTTTTCAGTTTTTTATTGCCTTTTCCAAAACTCTTTCCATAGTCAGCAGAAATTAAAGTTGCAATTGGTAACTTCTGCTAACGAGCTAAGAAGCTAACGTTAGCTGTAGCATTACGCTTGTTGGAAAGCAACTCCACTGCAGCTGTTGCCTCCAGCTTTTGTTTTATTGTGTTTGGCGTCGCTCTCTCTTTTAAGGGTGCACTCACACTTAGCCCAGTTGTCCTGTACTTTGCTGAAGCACGAATGTCCCCCTGCCCCTTTCCCCCCGCTGGCCCGCACTCACTTTGCTCCAATCTAACTGCGCCTGAATGCACTTGAGCTACGTGATCTACAGAGTGTGACCCGTATTTTTACCCACAGTTTTTTCATCTTCCAATAACTTTTTTAAATGGCTCTGTTTCCCTTAATCTACAAGACAGTCGCAGATTTTTCCACTGCTCTCACTGCTCTTCCGGACTTTGTTTGCTGTTGTCTGCCTGAATTTAAGGTAAATCCTCCACAGTCACAGCGATGTCTGCGCTCTGTGCTTGTATTCATGCACGTGCATCTGTACCGTACTGAAGTCCACCTCTTCCAACCATGCCAGGGCCGACAAAGCGTGCCATGCTTGAGTACGGAACGGAGCGCTCACACTAGTCAAACGAACTGGACTTTAGGGGTCAAAAGTGCTGGTACGGATTGCCCACTGTGAGTGCACCAGTCCAGTCTGAAGCGGGACAAAAGGGAAGTTGCAGCACAGTGAACTGCTCAGGCTTAAGCAAAGTGATGGTGCTGCTTGCAAACACTCTGTTGATGGTGCTAAGAAGTGCAGCGTACACCAGCCAGTCAGGACAGAGTACAGAGTGTAACTAACTGGGCAAAGATAACTGGAGTGAGGGTTTTTACAAATCCTGAACACTGAAGCATGGGGAAACACAGAGATCTTACGATACTCTTGACCAAGTCACTAACTAATAGCCGTCTGTGGGTATTATGAAATTTTTTCCAAATCGAACACAAAAAGTTATTGATGTTTAACCCAAAGTTACCAACTGCAGCTTTAAATCAGTGTGGACTATTGGATCACTTTCATTGTGTTCACACAGCACATTCAGTCACTTCATCACTTTATTATGAGTCACTTTATCTTTAAAATATATTTATTATTTTAAAATAATTTATCTTTATCTTTAAAAAAATAATGAAGAAATGATGCGTTTTCTCACTCAGCCAGCTGTTGTGAGAGAAATGTTCTCAGTGTTTGGGTACAAGAAAGAGTTCTGACTGCATTAGGACATTTTGGATTAACTGTTGTGCTGAGCTGCAAGTCACTCGGCAGAACTTTGCGGACAAACTAATGAAAAGATGAACGGGCAAATGTTTGTAAAAATGTAATAAAAAGACAGTGACGTCACATTTCAGCTGCTAACACACTCAGAGTTACCACTTTAAGTGATTGCTGACAGCATTCATTGCTAATAGTTCTCTTGGTCGTAATCTTACCACATACTGAAATGTTAACCACAAAATACACAAATAGGAATTTCGTGTGCATGAATCTTGTTATTTTTTTTTAACCTATTTAATTATGCAGCTAATTTGTATAAACATGCTACCCATTCACATCCAGTGTCTGCATTTGAGAGCATAGACGCAGGTACCTGAGAGCCTCTCATGGATTCTCTTGTGACAGCAGTAGACTTTTGAAGCAGCACCATGGATGACACTGCCATCTCAGAACTAAATAAGGAAGTTTAAATGGTAAATGGGATAAAATGGCATAATCTATAATTTCAATATATAAACAAACACAAGCCACAATACATACACATAACACTGCTCTACCTGAGGGCAGCATGTCCTTGCTGCAGGTGCATATTGGCTTTAAGTAGATTAGACTCTATCATCAGTTCCAAGTTCTCTATGTCACTATTGGACTGAGATTTGAGCTGCTGTGAAATGGACTGCAAGAGGGCAGATGCTCCTTTGAGCAAAAGGAACTGCAGCAGACAGGATGACAGATACAGGTAAGCTGACACAAACAAATTTTGAAAAAGTTGCTGCACTGCTATAAGTGCCAAGAACACAACAGTTAAATGAGGAATATTATAGTAATAAATCCTTTAAGTAAAGATCTACTGAAAATTCCCCCGAAAATCTTACTTTAATCCTTTCCAGAGTGAGTTTCTCCTTCTTTGAAGTAAGAGTCAGTACTTTTGGCTTTTCTGTGTTAACACAGGAGCCCTCGCTGTCCCGTCCTTCTTGTTCATGGTGTTCCACTGAAGAACTTGTGCTGACACGAGCTTCTCCTTCAGCAGAATCTGAAAAATGTTTCGACTTTATGCATAAAAAGCTACTTTCTACAAAAATTTTTAGAATAAAACCAAATTATTTTCCGTCAAAAGTAAATCTCACTTAGATACCTCAATCCGATACACTTAATTCAGAAAAGGTTTTTAAGAATGATTACTAACTCCAGTGCCACTGAGCCATCTGCACCTTTGTTTCGGAAATTTAAACGTCCATTTATTCTGTAAATATTTTGTAACATGTTTATTTATGTTTAAAATCATATATCATCAGCAAAACCTTCCAGATACATTTTACATATTTTTTTCTTTTTCTCATCAGACATTTGTTCTTATTCAACAAGACATTCTAAGGATTTTCTCTTACCATACTGTCCGCACCATCGATCATCAATTTTTCATAAAATTTAAAGGTCCTCATCTCTGGAATTCACTAACTCCAACATTGAAGTCATCACCATCTTTAACAACTTTCACATCTGATTTAACAAAATGTCTTCTATCTAAATAGTCTCTTCAGTAACTGGGTTCATATTACTCCTCATGCATATTTAAAGTACTCATATTTCTGCCCTGATTATAGTGTTTATTGAGTTTCATTGTTTGTTTTGTTTCTTGCTTTTGTTTTGTTTTTTTTCCCTATATGACTTTGAATGCTTTTGTCTATTGAAATGAAGAGGAGGAGTCACACAAGACCTCTAGGCTTCTTTTCTCTCCTGCACAGTCCATTCAATTTTTTATGGCATAATGTTTTTATCATATCCTTTGTGCAAATAAACTAAACTCTAAACTATAAATGTGAATGCTTCAGTAAAAAACTCCAGCACCATATGATGAAAATGATAAATGGAAGGAATGAATGGACTAGGGTTAATCTTACAGCACAGCGTAAATGCAGATGCATTCTAATGATGCAGTAGAAAGGGACATTTACCCCTATTAGACTAAGGGCAGTGATTCATATCAAAAGGCATGTTTATCTAAAGATACATTGTTAGTGTCATATCTGGAGAAATGGAGAACACCACGAGGTATGTTACGACGTAGGTCAGCCTAATAGTATGTCTTCTGCCCTAATGATTTCTGCACACACGAAAATTATTTGCTTCAGTACACTTCTTTAAGATGTTACATGATGCAAAAAAAAAGAAAACAGCAAAAGTAACAGAGAGAAGAAAGTGCTCTTGCTTACAGACCTGGAACAGGAACACCATGTACAGTGCTACTGAGTGCCAGGACTAGTTGAATACGAGCGAGGTTGAATTGGAGGCACAATGTGGATCCATACAGCGCACAGACCTCTGGAGCAAAGTCACAGTTGACAAGTTCTTCCAAAGCCTGACCACAAGCACCACATAAACAGAGATTATACTCAAAAGGAACCAATTAAGAAAGAATGCATTTGTTTACTGACACAGCTTAAACATTAACATTTGGGATGAGTTTTTTTTTTTAAACAAATTTTACCCACACCAAACAAACAATGGCTGTATGATTATTCCTCCTTATCTTTATGTAACAGATCTTCAGAAATCTTAATAAATCACATATTTTAAGTACCTCAGCATTGTCCACGAGAGGCTTGTTGCTGTAGAATGTCTTCATGGGCTGCACCATATGCACAATTTACAAAAGATATTTAAATTATGTCATATACGGACAAACAACATCACATCACTTTCATTAGTGTCAGAGAACAGCACAAGAATTATCAGGAAAATGCAAAGTATCAACAGAGGGGAAACCCAAAGTAAAAACAGATGCAGACAGTGGAGGCAGCGGGATGATTTCAGTGGTTTAGTCATGCATATTGATGCAAGGCTTACATGTAGGCAAGCAGGCAGGTACAGGTAGGGCAGACAAATGGGAGGGTTGGTATGTACATACCAAGTCTCTAATTTGATGATTTTGATTCAAGGAAAACACACAGGTGAGGAAAACATGGATGCAATTAAGATACTTGAGATCATGTACTAACAGAGAAGTTGGGTGGGGAAGGACAGGTCACTGTGCTTAAAGGGAAAGAGGCTACTGCAGGGCAGAGAGAATTTGTTGGACAGGACAACGGCAATGATGGCAATAAAATGCATTAGCAATAGGTTGGGGGAGAGGTGACTGAAGGGAAGGAAAGAGAGGGAGAATGAGCCAAAACCAGTCTGAGGTGCACATTGTGACAAGAAGAAACATTATGCAAAGCTTAGCAAAGAGTTACAGAATAAAAACAAAAGGTCAAAATTGTAACCAAAAGTGCAAGTACAGTTTTGTGTCAACAATAGGATGATGCAACACTAAAATGATCAGCTTACACATGCTAGGAAAGAAAAAGGCAGAAAGGAAACGTGTTCATACTTGGAGATTGTCTTTAGTGACGTAGTGTCCGGAAGGCAGAAGGACTCCTGTTCCCTGCATGAGCTGAAATGATTCCTTAACCGCTTCAGTGAACAGACACAGCTCAGTAAGAGCACGTACCTGCAGAAAACATCGAACCAGACTGAAAACTTCATCAGAACGTTGAGGAATTTTTTTTTACATGTACACACAGAAGACGACACAAAAACTAACCTTAAGTATTTTGCCCTCAACAGTCCGTTGCACATCTCTGCACAAAGTCCCGACAAAATGTAGGTAAAGCGCTAATAAAGGCAGAACCTGAAATTAAAATCATGATTTAACACAAAGTCAAGTATTTATCTTAAGCAGGGCAGCTCAAAACGAGGACAGACAGTGTTTACATGAGTACCGTGATGTAGTAGCCTGTGGTAAAAAGCCAGTGGCAGATGAAGTAAAGGCTGGCGACAGTGGTGCCGATGTGAACCCTGTGGGGCTCCGAGAAAAGATCGACTCCAGGGAGCAGTTCTTCTCCGATGCTGTGATAAGCATACTGGAGGTCAGCTTGAGGCTGAGCCAGGGAGCAACACAGCACACACTAAGGATGTGAATCACAAACACACACACACATATGTACACATGAATCAATTTCTCAACAGAGCATTTAGCAAAAAACATCAACCAGTTTTATGAGAAGAGAAACTGTACAGCGAACCTTAAAGAGGTGAGCAGACAGAAGACAGCACTTGGTTCGCTGGCTGATATCAGAAGTTAAGATATATCTGTAAATCAGAGCACATCCAGGAGGAGCAGGGAGATTTACAAGTTATATGCTTGCAACACACACTAAAAAACGTGTCAAATTGATTGCAAAGCTTACTAAAACCCACTGTGCAATCTTAGCAGTGAGCCCAGCAGCCTGTAGACAGCCCCAAATGCCAGCTTGTTTCAGGGTTTGTTGCAGCGAGCCACCACCAAAGGACACACCGTCCCATTTCTCTACAACGCCAGAGCTCTGTAAGGCACAATCTACAGCTTTACTCCAGTTGGAAAGTGCTGCCCTGGAAAAAAAACACAAGCAGGAATGATGTTATTACAAAAGTAAGATTAGAGGAAAAATCATGAAAAACTTAACATACAGACTTTGCTTTATCGTTGCAGGTTAATGAATACACTAAAAGGCTGTAGGTGTGTTTTTACATCTGCACTTAACAGATTCTGACCGTGAGTTTCCATTGTAGAACTGTAGGTTTCCCACTTCATGCAGTGCCAGAACTCTGAGGGAGTCATGACCATTGGCCTGGAGATACTCTAAAAAAAAAAAAAAGAAGCAGGATGTAAAGAGTAGGATGAATATGGTTTAGTTTAGTTAAATTTATTTGCACAATAAAAAAATACACAATATACAGCAAATAGAGAACAGTAGTTGCAGTGCAGGAGAGGAGAGGAGGGAAGCCTAAGAGGCTTATTCAGAGTCCTCCTCTAAAAAAAAAAAAAAAGCAAATACCAAACAGAACATGACAAACAAACAATAATCAGGTGGAAACACTGGTTCCATCGTTTTTTATAAGAAGAGCCTATGTGCTGTTTTGTGTGTATTTTTCATATTTTGTTTTGTGTATGTGTGTTTTCTGGCAAATAAAGATGATGATGTTGATGATGATGAAGGAAAAGAAGAAAGAAAAAATTATCACTATTTCAAAACATAAGCAAACATAGAGAAAAGAAAAACAGCAGAGAAGGCCCCAGTGTTCCCAGTGTCAATTGAACTCTGATGAGGATCGAACAGACTGAGACTTCATTTCAGAGGGAGTCTTGGTCCACTATGATTTGTGCTATAGAAGTGCTTCTTTTCTTACTAATTGATGCGGAGTATGCAGCAATGATAGTCGGTATGTGGTCAGGGCTGATGGGGAGGCTGTAGAGAGCACTTGGAGTGCTGAAGTCCTCCTCTGACAGGTCACAAGGTTGGATGTTTGGAGTGGATGGAACTATGGGAGTGAAACCAACTGGGCTTGCAGAATGGCAAAGACTTTTGCCCTGACAGTGCTGCAGCTGTGCTGCAAAGCCTGAAGGGAGAGATGAGCAATGCAAACAGTAAGAGCTTCTGCAGAATGCGTGTGTGTCTTTACTCAATGAGCACTGAACTCACAGGGCAGTGTGTATGCTAGAAGCAGCGGTAGTAATGAGCGACTATGCTGGAAAACTTGAAGACAAAGTGGTCTTCTGTCAAGAGCTTGATGGTAACAGTTCAGTGTGTCTTCTACATCCAGAGGAACGCACACAAGAGACATGGACAGCTGCTTTTCAGCACCTTTAAAACAGAACGCATATACATGAAAACATCATACATGTTATACATACATATGGGGTTTTTTTTAGTACCTGAATTTTTTCAGTTGTAGGGCAGCCTTCATTATTAATATTGGCTGCTACAAACAATTTTACATGACTGAAATAATTCGACATGATGTGAGATGAGCCTGGCTATTCAAACCTTTAAGATCAACTGCTATTCGAGGAGTGGAGTTTCTGAATGCTGATTTTTTGGAAGTGGGTGTTTGCCGTCCAGGGTGAGGGGTCCACCCACTGAGCAGCTGGCAGCCTGCATAGCTCCTGAAAGTTACCTTTAAAGAAAGCAACATATACATGCACATGAATAGTGCAACACAACAACAAAAGTATAGGCAAAGTAAATAAATATATTTAAAAAATACATGCGAATACAAAACATAATGCCTTAGAATAACATAATACATCAACTAAAAATTATTATTACCGTAGACTTCAGTTTTTAACTTTCTGACTGCATTTTTTTTAGGTAAAATACTGATAGAATCGAAAAAAAAAAAGCAGAGGGGGGGGGGGGGACCCTTAAAATAAGTTTGGTTTCTTTATCTTCAAGGATTCTCAAATATCCCAGTTTACTGTTCTATTGACTTGGTCTTGCTTGCTACACTTGAACGTATTTCTGAGCAGTTGTGTTTGTGGGTAAGTATGTGCTACCTTGTTGCCAGTGGCCTTCTGTGTCTTGACATGGTGTGGTTGTGGCACTGCAGGTCCTCCAAAAGAGCTAACCCTTTCAAGCAGCCTCCTCTGAGCATGGACTAGGAGAGGAGTTACAATCAAGGTATAATGTTCCCTGGGATGACGTACAGTGAAGGGACACAGAAACACACACACACACACACACACACACACAGAAAACCAGAGTGCTCCAAGTGACTCCTTGATACAGATTTACAAACTGGATAAACGGCAAACATAAAAGAGAGCTGTGCTTTTTGTTAACATCCATTTAATTTGTTCAAAAACGTTCTTGTATGATTTTTGTTCGTTATACTACAGTGAGCATGAGCTGTTTATATGGTCTTCAAATTTCCCTTAAACAATAAGAACTTGACCATTATTGCAGCTCATCTCTGTAATGACTGTTACTATAAAATTCTCTTTATAATTAAATCAAAGCAGCCCTTAAACCTTTATTGAGTATAGTCTGTGTTCTCTTATTCACCGTGTGCATGAGTTGAAAACTAAAGCAAAGTGGGCCAGGCTCTCCCATTTTTTACTGTCATGGAGACGCTCCAGAGTGTGCAACACTAAGGTGCGGACCCAACGCAGGTCAACCTGTGTTCTGTCATCCAGTGGGGCCGAGAAATGGAGACTGGACTCTAGTTCCTCCTCAGTCAAGTCGCTGTCATACCGACTCCACAGCTAGTGGACAAAGACAAAGATTAAAGATAAGAATGACAGTTGGACTGACTGGTTCATCTTACCTTTGTAGCTATAAATGCAAGAGTAAAAGTTTTTGCATAGATGACAGGAATGTAGTGACCACAGAAATCATCAGCTTCGCACCTCACAATCAAATGGTTTTATTTTTTGAGATTCTTTACAGAAAGGAATAATTTGTTATTTTAGGCATGTGTGCATGCAGCTGTATGTTACACTTACTCCCAGTCTGTTCAGCATGTCCATGATTAGGTCAGAAGCCAGTACCAGGAGAGGCGTGAAGGTGGTGTGCAGCTGCCCTGATGAGATGAGGGAGGGAAGTTCAAGCTGAGCAGCCCTCTGGACTAGGACAGTGAGTCTGCAGTAGTGGTCCCATAAAGTCTGACACACACACTGCAGAGTGGTCCAGTGACTCCCACGGTGGGCCAGCACCTGGAAAATATAAAAAATAGATGCACAAAATACAATACAGTACACCCAAATTCTGAAGACACAAAAAATATCACATGCAGAACCTACTGAACAGTACTTTGCAGTATTTTTCAGATCTGTGTGTAAGTGTACAGCATGTCCATACATGTAAGTATCCTACCATGGCCCTTTGGAGATGTAAAGCAGTTCTGTCAAGTGATTCCAACAGAGCCGTAGTGCATCTGTGCATCTCAGTCTGCTCTTCAACAGCTTGAGAGGAGGCGTCTACCTCCACACAACTCTCTGTGTCAGACTCATCAGCTCTGCCTGCTGAGACATTTTCCTCAACCTCCTTTTTGCTTCTGTCTTTGCATGCAGAGGGAGCGGAGTTTCTCTCTGCAACAGCCTTGTATTTAGAAGACTGCAGACGCTGTGAGTCTCTCCACACCAGGACACCAGAGTAGGGCAGAGAGAAACACAATGGATTCAGCTGGCTGTACCTGAAACAACAGGAAAAAATGCATAATGTTATAGACATGCAGACACGAACAGACCGTATATGTGGAATAAGTGATTATTTTTTAACAATAAGCATGGTAATATAAAGTACAAATAAAACAGTATTTGATTTGGGTAGCAAAAGCAATACTAAATGTCTCCCGAAAAATTATGCAGTCCTGCTCAGAAACCAGCAACTATTTGTCTCTTAGGGCCTGATTTATTAAAAGTTTGGGTGTGTAAAAGTGTGCAAACTTAATATCACCCACCAACAAATGTGCAAACTGATCTATGTGCTCACTGAGGATTGCGTCTTTCAAATGAGAAAGATGGCACACACTGTGGATTTAGCACAATCGTTCCTCTCAGAGTGAATAAAAACATGATTTG
>JAQLOL010000006.1:12438075-12455334 GCA_029783665.1 Naso thynnoides
ATAAAAACATGATTTGGGTAAAAATAAGATAAAAATACAATTTATTTTATCTTATGTATTTTTTTCATCTTGACTTACTGTAATGTAATTTTAATTTATTCTGTCATTTTGAGAATGACTCATCCGCTTTTGCACATGAGTTCTTGTTGTGGCCCATAGTCAAACGAAACATCATTCACAGCCACTGTGGCCTACAGAAAATTAAATCACTGTTTGTTTTCCTGTTACTTAATTCTTCCTGTAAATGGCGCATCTCTCCTTTAGTGCGCTCCTCTCCTCCCTATCCATTTCATTTTGTGTTTGTGCTGGTCACTTTATAAACACTCTGTGCTGGAAACCATTGAAACATGCAAAACCCTAATTTAAATACTGCCCCCACCACCATGTTTGCTCTTGTAGTCAGTCACGCAATTATTCTTAGAAGATCACTCGCAACATGTACACCAACAAAACATGCAACATGTTAGAGTGCACATGCAATTCAGTACTCTGTATTTGGGAACCCTGTAAATCAAGCCTTTAGTGTTGAGCTGTAATTGTAACAAACACTTGAGTCATTTAATGCAACTGATGCAACCAATAAGTAGTTGCCAAAAAACACAAACTGCTGTTGTTGGTATTCTACCTCTGCTGCAGGTCTCCATGCAGCTGGTCCAGGCCCTTGTACAGCAGTGCTAAATGGGCTTGAGCCACACTGTAGTTGAGGTTGGATCTCCACACTCTCTCCTCACAGCACATGTTTCTCAGGTGGAGCTGCTTCCTGTCGTTGTTGCACAAAAGACGGTATCACAGTTAACAGGCTTTCTGCACCTTACATCTCCCTACACCAGCATTTCCCAAACTTGGGGTCAGGACCCAAAATGGGTCGCAGATTCGTTTTTATTCTTATGTAAATTTATTTTCCTGACTGGAATAGAAAAAAAGAGGGTTTACTTGTTTTACAAAGTTTATAAAACAAGTACAAAATCTACATACACACACGGCAAATTGGATAATTGCTGTGATGGAATTTTGTCATGAAAATAACATTTAATTAACATTTTAATTTAGGGATTGTTGTGTTCATTATCGGCCAGTCATAATGTACTTGTAAGTCATGGTAATTTTCATATGTTTCTGTAAGTTTGAGTTCAGGGAGAGCACCAAACTTTTCTATTGGGTTGTGGAATGAGTTTAGGAACCCATGCCCTTCACATACACGTGGGGTGTTGTGAATCCACATGTACAATTACACACAAACCCACATAAACAACAACATTTCCATCATCAGATGACAGATGAACACACACACACACACACACACACACACACACACAAACAACTGTACCTGTTAATTCTCACTCTCTGAGCAATGCTCGGTATTTTCTGCTTTAGTTTCTTTCTTGTATCATCGTGGTAAGGTGAGTCTTTCTTTTGCTACAAAAAGGAGAACATAATATTTGTATTTCATATTATTATAACACTGAATTGTCATTACAGGGTGCTTTCAGTTTCTCCCTTTAAAATTTGTGTCACTCAATTAACAGTTCCCTATTGAATGTGTGATGGAATTAAGGTACATAGGAAATGTATTGCACTTGCTATAATGGTGATGGGTGTCTACAGCAAACATAAGCCATTGAAACTAAGAGCAAGCCACAAAGAATTTAAAGAACACATGTCTGATAGTAGGGTGGGGTTGCATTAAAACATCAGAGACCAGAACAATTTGTTCCACAAATTAAGATTGGTTGTCTGTGTGGTTATGTGAAGCAGTTAAAAGAAAGCTACAGCAGTGTTTCTTAAGACATAATCACACACAAAAACAGATGGTGAACAGTTCAGGAGGGTATTTTTGTGCATATTTGCATTTTCACCTCAGGGGGTTCAGGTCTTTTGACAATCTGAGCACTACTTCTTTTATTTGGACTCTCTTCCTCCAAACGTTTCTTGGATAGCCTCCTCATCTCGTCACGCCTGACAAGGAGAAAACCATTCACATATTGTCAATTCTTAATCAACTACAATAAAGTGAACCTGCGATTGTTACTCTATTAACCGTAAAAGGACACATTGATTATGAAGTGAAATCTGAAATGTTTAATTTTATCACTTTTTAATTAGCAAAGATAAGTACAAAAAAGCACACCTGGAAAGAAATTCAAATATGCTTTGTCCCCACTTAAACACAAGCTCGGGGTGCCCTTCCTCCATGGCTCTCTGAAGAAGTAGTGCTGCAAACTCAATGAAATATTCCTTGCGTCTGAACTTCATGACTATCAGAAACATACACAAGAACACACGTGTGAATGATCAAGAATAACAGTTAATTTGAAGAAAAAAAAAACCCCAAGTATGGTAAGAGTGTGTGCTTCTTACCATGTTGATAGGCATCCTTTAACGTGCTGTTGGAGATCAGATCGTACAGTATGGTGAGATCTTCACTGTCAGTCAGAGGGCTTGAAATCTCTGCAGCAAAACAAAAAAAACCCAATATGGAGCTCATGGGCAAAAAAACTGTTTGCATCTATGTGCAGCTGTGATTCTGTCTTCATATTAAGCTTGACAAAGTGTCAAACCAAAAAGCAATGAAACATTCTATTAATAATTAGATAAATATTTGAAATTATTTGTCGGGCCTTTTTTCCCATCAGCAATTAAATTGTTAAACGCGAGGGACGGAACAAAACAAAAGATCTGATAGTATTCTGAACAGAACTGTGTACTGGTAGTCCTTTACAATGTTTGTATGGTGAAAAATATTTTATATTGTGTTTTATCAGATTGGTTTAATGCTGATGCAATGCTTAGGCCACTACCTATGAAGTACCTGCTAAATGCAATGGTTATTTCTGTATTTGTAGCCTATTTAGATTTTATTAGTTGGCATAATGCTTACAAAGTCATTTTTTAGGAACCATGTAGTCAGTGCATATGATGTATTCAGTGTATGTCAGGGCATGTCAGAGTGAGGTGTTTGCAAACGTGCTCTCTCTGTGTATGATAGGGAGAAGGATGTGGGGACTGTGTACTACATGACTGTACTGATGTGCATTTTTAAGTTACTGTATGTACTGCCTGCACCTTGACCAACAGAACTTCTCGATGGAATAATAAAGTTAACCTTGAACTCTGAGATGTGTATGCCAGTGTTAGTTTTAGTGAATAGGGTCAGCAGTATATAGAAAAGACATTACGTAAGCTACACTAACATATTCATTAATGCTACAGGGCGTGTGTTATTTTGTTGCTAAAATGTTCAAATAAAAGCTTCTTTCACACATACCACCTTCACCTTGTTCCTAACACACATGCATTTTTAAAAAATTAGTGGGAACAAGACAAGTGTGTGTGTATTTGTGTGAGTGCGTGTATTTGTGTGTGTGTATTTTACCATTGCCCGCTGGGAGAGCCGCATCAGGTGTGATTCTGTCCTTGCTCTTGCAATGCAACGCCTTCAGCTGAAGACTTGTCTTTATTTCACTTTTGACTGGAGTGCGACGTGTCTTAGACTACACACACACAAATTAAAAAAAAAAAAACAACAGTAGATTTTTTTTTAAATGTAGTGCATATTTACAGTTATTCAATATCAAAATGCCTCAAAATGTAAGTAGAAAATACGTTGGGAATCACAAAATTTTCTTTTTTGCATTTAATAAAATATAAAAATTGAAGAGGAGTATCAGCTGAAGGACAGATCATTCAGCAAAGTACATCTGATGAAATCCAACCCAGAAAAGTGGTTCAGTGCCACATTTGAAAGGAAAAGATATGAAGAGGAGGAGCTGTGTGGGCAGCTTTCTCAGCCTTGGACTGAGAAAGCTGGGAACATAAACATTTATAGACAAAATAATTCACAGACATAATTAGTGGCAAAGAAAGGGAATGTTAAAGAGACTACACAAAATATATTACAGTTATTAGGAAAAAAACACATGATGATTATCAATTTTGCTCTAACAACAACCACAGCCTTAGTAGCAAGTCTGCTGATCTGCACCTGGGCGTCATAAACCTCTTGCAGCAGCCTGCGACCACGGTTCACCAGCACGGAAGCCATCTGATGCTCCTGTGAGTCATTTTGGACAAATGCATGAGTAAATGTTATAATATATGAAAAGATCAATCCAAGTTCTATTACACGTAGTCACAACCACCACAATCTGAAAATAAATATCTTGAAAATACTTTACTGTGAAATCTAGTACAAATGATGGTAGTTATTAAGTAATTTTTGTAGAGCACAAACTAATCTAATGCAGTCTGCAAGTCATTTTCATTTAATCATAAATGTTTTAAAATGTGATTGCACAAAAAACCACAGGAATCTTTCAATGCATACTTTTGCACGCAGCTTTGCAATGAAATGTCCACACACACAAACAGTATAAAATGCAAATACACACACATGCATACACACCTTTGACAGGTAGTAGGTAACGCAGGCTATCATGTGCATGAGTGACTTTGCAGTGTTACCAGTCCATTTTTGTTTGAGAAGTCCTGAATTTTCCTCCAAAACTATCAAGCATTTTTTGAGCACCTGAACATCAGAACACAGACAGAGGCATAAACAGACATAGTTCGAAACTATTTAAACTTTGCATTAAGCAACAGTAATGTTGGCTTTTGTGGGAAAGAATTTGTATATGCAGTTTTGCCTACCTGTACCACACTGTCACAAGTAATCTGATGGAAGATTAGAGGTGCCAGAAGGCCGTAACAGGTAACTACAGCTTGTACGGCAACACTACCATCATTCAACCACATTGCCAAGTCAATGGCCACCAGCATTCGCTCACATTCTGCCAGTCGGGCTTCCTGCATGCACACACGTAAACAAACTGTTTGACATGTCACAGTCCTTCCATTTGAAAAAATAAATCCTTTCTCTCCTAACAAATATCTCTTTCTGGTTCATTTTTTACCTGTTCCCAGATAAATGGTCCATTGTTACTGACAGAGTCACAGTGTAGTGATCCCTGCCGAATGTTGATCTCTGTTTCAATGAAGATGGAAGTGATGAACAGCTGACACAGGTGAGGAGGGGAGTACTGCAGGGTCTGGACGTGCAGCCTTTGGTGTGGAGAATGGTGATAGAGCAAACAGAGATTAGCAAACAAGAAAAAAAAAACACTCCTTGACTTGAACTCTGTTGATGTTTGTGCTGCCCTCCTCACTGTGTGGTAGCGAGTCCATTCTGCACACTGTGGGGCCCAGGTTCTTGGCAGGTAAAGTGGCTCCACAGTTCCCTGCAGGCTCTCTTTGCAACGGCATACTGCTCTGTTTGAAAGGCCACCTGTAGAAAGCAAATACAAAGCTACAGCCATTCCTGCTTTTTCTCCTGCTCTGTGGTCATCTGCATCAATGTGTCTGTCAGTTTGGCATTAAACAATAGCTGCATGAGTCAGTGTTTGTGAGTGTAATTCCCACAGGCTCTTACTATATACCAAAAAAGCAGAAGTGGAATTAGTACAGAAAATTTTTACTTCACTGCAATTACTGTTACATTGCTGAAATATCACTCAATTACAAACTGTTAGTGAAGCACTCACATAAAAGTACAAATTACTGTTCACGTTGTTCAACAGGTGCTGCTGCTGTTGCTGCACCGAAGAAATCTGCATCTCTGAAAGAACTCTTGGCTCCTGCGCTGTGCAGTTATGTTCATTTCACCTCTCCAAACCTGTGACTGCTGCAGCGGGGCTTTTTTCCTACTCTAAATGTCAGGGTTTCAGCTGGCCGCTTTGCAATCAGATAGTTTTATTGGCTACTGATGTGATTTAGCACCAGTTTGTTCTTCTGCCCATCACTCACCGCAGTTGTTTCCAAGCCCTTTTTTTGCTTTTTGCTTTTTATTCAGGCCTACTTTTTTTTTCTTGTTTAACTCAGTAAGGAATGTGATTTAAATTGCAGTGAAGTACAATACCTCAAACAAAACCTACTTAAGTAAAAGTAAAATTACAAACTTTAAAAACTACTTAAAAAAGTAGTACACAAAAAGCCTACTCTATTACAGTAAAACTAGTAAATGTAATCTGTTACTTTCCACCTCTGCAAAAAAGGCAATCTAAACACATGTAAGCACCCTGAAAATGTGTTGTAAGGTGACAAACTAGTACCACGTGTCTACTGGAAACTAGTTTTCACTGTGTGAAGTGTACCTGTGCCAAGTGAGCCCATGTGGACAGCAGAGGTAATGGCATGGAGGCCAGTAGTGGGAATGTGGTTCCTCCTATTGAGTTGCCCAGCAGCTTGCCCTGGCTGTTGTAGGCTGCTACAGCAAACACATACTTCTGGTTGGGCTCTAAGCCCTCTGCTCTCAGCACACACTCACCACCAGATATTGCTGGTACCTTTAAAAATCAGACAAAGTCAGACCTATGGGCACACACCAGGTCACACAAGACAACAAATATGCATCAGACTAAGACTTGAAACTCTTCCGTGTAAGAAATAATCTGTACCATATTTCCAGTTCCAGGCAGGCTGCAGTCTCCCAGGCGTACTTTCCGGTCAATGCCCTCAGCTGCGCGGCCACAGAGTTGATACCAACACACCTGGAGAAAAACAAAAGCAGAAACAGAAAGATGAGAAGAGCAGCTGTGTTGAATTGTTTCCTTTTTAGCAGAGCAAATTGACGGTATTATTAAGATCAAATCTCACTTGTCCCTCCAAGCTATACAGTGCAGGGGCAAAAGTGAAGGAGTGGTCAGTGCGTGAGAGTAGGATGGGGGGAGGTGGAGGGTTTTCTCCTTCCTCACTCATCGATTTTTCCTTTTTTTCAACTGAAGTCTTTTGGATGGTGGAAATATAGAGTTTTCTCTCTTCCACCCCTGCTTTCTATATCAGAGTGGAGGCCTCCTGGCAAGGGCACACAGACAAACCACTTGAATGTTTATTACACATAATGAAAACTCAACTCAGTCATTCATGTGTGAGTGTCAGTGCGTGTGTAACCTCCAGCAGACTCTTGGTTTGGGTGTCGCTCTTGTTTGGCTCCATGCTGCTGTGCACCAACAATGCTCTCTGCATCAGGAAAAAAGCTTTGGATACCTTGTTATTCTTGATCCGATCAAACACTTTTGACTCCACGGCTAGAGAGAACCAGCAGAGTCTCAGAGGCAATCACAACTTTGAGATGCATTACTTGTGTCAACAATTAGGCATGATTTATTGGCAGACAATCTTGACAAATCAGTGTTTTCTTATATAAAGTTCACACTAACTAATCGTGGTTTGTTGTTAGAGCTACTATTGTTCATTTTTGTTTGTAAATCAGCAAAGTGCAGAATCAGGAAATGCTATCTTTTCCAATATGAAGTTGAATACAAGCTCTAAAGGCAAAAGGCTAAGTAATTCTAAGAAATCACCATTGAGTATAAGGATCAGTCTGGCTTATAATGCTATTATAATGCATTATTTGTCTACTAGTCCTGTGGGGTGGAGGGTTGGTGGGGGGTGGAGGGGTGTTGTTTGTCTGTCCTATGTCTTCCATGATGTTGTTGTATGTATGCATGTTATGAATCAATACAGATTTGATCAAAAAAACAAAAAAAAGAAGATCAGTCTGGCAGTGAGTCTCACCTGAATTTCGTTGCAGTAGCTTAAGAGAAGCCCTGTGGTGGACGACATCTAACTGGAGATGAAGGTCAGTGGCCAGCAGGAACACACGTGTGGACCGAGTGTGCTGTGGGCCTTTTAAATCTGATTCTGTCTTACTTTTTACCTCTTCTTTTTCATTCTTAGACAATTCATTTTCTTTATTTCCCTCTTCTGATGGTGTCAGAGAAGATAGGGAGGAAGATGATGGAGGTAGGGAACTAAATTTCTTTTTTCAAAAAATAAAAAACAAGAGGAAAGCAGTTTTTAGACAGTTTTTAGTAACTTTCACTAATTGTGTTTTAGCATCTTTTCCAGCATTAAGATCCTAACTCAGGGGTCAGCAACCTCTACTATAAAAAGAACCACTTTGCCTCCCTTCCTTCCCATAAAAAATTATCTGGAGCCACAAAACATATTTGAGCCTCATAATGAAGGTACACAACTTTAAACGTCTAAATTAGCTGGTCATAATTTTTAATAGACTTAAATGACCACATTTTTTTTTTCACAGTGGGCTATTTATGCTCAGTAGGTACATTTGAAAAAATGTTTGAAGGTTTGAGTCCTCCTTGTGTTTGCGAAAATGAATGAAAAAAGTAGCTTATTTTGAGAATAAATCAAACATTTCACAGCAACGTAGCATGAAACAGCAAAAGTTAAAAATGTGTAAACTATTTTCAATTCAGTTTTGACCACAGCCACTTTAAGTTTGAGTTGAAATCCTCAGCCATGTAGCAGTCAGCCTTTGGGCCTGATCATAAAACACAGTATCAGCTCATGCTCATTCAATTCATTGACAAAACCACAACTTGAGAGCACAGATACTATTCCACGTTACTGTGCATTTTTACAATCAGAGACTGGAAAAATTACTCCTTGGCAGCATTTTTCCATCCTGTTTCTTGGGGATCCTTGCTCTGTTTAAATGTGTCCCTGATTCAAATGAATGGCTCATTATCAAGCTCTGCTGAAGTCTTATAACGAGCGATTCATTTGAATCAGGTGTGTTGGAGCAGAGACACATCTAAAACATGCAAGCTGAAAAACACTACAGCAATGATAACGTAAAAAAAATATAACTGTAATTCATTCTTATGCTACTTTTTTGTCAAAGCCACAGAGAGCCACTGCAGAGGGGCAGAAGAGCCGAATGAGGCTCAGCAGCCACAGACTGCAGACCCCTGTCCTAACTCAAAGCAACGCCTCGCACAGAATGGTGCCGGATGTATGAATATCAGTCTGAACTTTTACCGGACTATTTTATATGACTGTTGGACAGATTAAGTGCTTACTTGCATGAAGGCAGAGTCGATGAGTGACGAGCAATCTTGGGGTAGAAATGCAGCCACACCCTTCTCCAGGGCTTCAAGACCACTCTCCACGACCTCACACACCCTCTGAAGCAGCTCTGTACCTGAACTCTGTCAGCACACACACATATATATATATACATTGTATAATCCAAATCTGTTTGAAATACTTTTGAACTCTGTTTTAGCACGATATGTGTATGTATATTTCTTTTTATCACAATAACATTTTATGCGTAGAATAATTATTTGATGCTATGTATCAAAACTTAATCCACTTACATACCTCAAGAACAGAAGAAAAGCTTGGCTCCGCAACATTGCTCTCTGCTTTACCACCTAAGAAACATTAGATATAAAAGTATTAATTGCGTCACTGTTAAAATTTGGAAAACATGACCTGTGTGATTATGTGACTGCGGTGGGAGCTTATTTACTATCAAACTGAAGAGTGATATTCTTTAAAACAACACAAGACTGAAACAGGGCAAATGGTAGAAATTTATTCCTCACCTGGACACTGTGTTTGATCACTGCATGCAGCTGCACTCTCTAACAGTATGGCCAATGTGTGGATCATCTCTGCTGTCATTATACAGTCAATAGTTGTCAGTTCACTGGCTAAGGCCACCTCACACAGCATAGACAGGCACCAAAGCCACTGCAAACATGTTCACAAATAAAACCGCATACAGATAAACAAAAAAAAGCATGTAAATACAAGTAAATTTATGTTTTTTATCCTTTAAAAAAATGTTACAGTTTGCTATGACCTAAACTCTAAGGACGTGGAAGATAACAGTAGCAGCTGACAGTAGTGTGCTCCAGCAAAAGTCAACAGTTTTAGTAATTCTTACCTTTTTATATACATACCTTGCCATAACTGTCTACCTTGTCAAGGTAGCGTGTACACTCTAGGTTTTGAAGCTGATCCCTCTGCACGACCGCCTTCGCTTTACCCCACAGAAACAACAAAACATCCAAAACCAGGGACCCATCTGGCTGCACTTCCTACACAAACAGTATACACACACTAATCTCCACAATTCAGTGCCAGCTTAAAAACTATAATTTGAACCTAAACACAACATACAATCACACAACACAGGAACTTACAGGAGCAGAGCCACACACAGACTTGTGCAGGGTTTTGACCAGGCCGATGAACTCATCACTCATTGAGAATGAGGGCCTGTGTTTGTCTGTTGGGAAATCAAACAGCATAACTGCATTATGATTCAGAGGTAACAGACATCAGCATTGGATAGTCTGTTATCAAATACTGAAGCCAGAAATTACATGAGGATTTTGTCAAAACTTCATGCTAGGTAATGAACATGAAAAAAACATCTCAAAGATTGTCAGTTTAATTACGACAGGAAGAATTTTAAGAATTTTGTTTGTAAGAAAAAACACAAAACATCAAGAATAAGAAGCCAGTATCAATCCAGATGTGGCACAGTCTCATTTTTGCTACCATTCATCACGTTGTCCTCTCCAGCATGGCTCCTCTGGGAAGACAGCAAACTGTTAAAACTGTCAAGCAAAGCAAGCTCCAGCTCTGCCCTCCTGAATGATGGACCTCCCACACCCTGACACAGACCAACACAAAGAAACACTCAAGGTCATTCAAAGACACAGCACACATCGACCTAAATACTTAGAACAGTGATGGATGCTTGCGTGTTACTCACGGACAAAACCTGCAGCATCTCTCTGGCATGTTCAGTGAAAGCATCTGGCTGTCTGTACTGAAACAACAGCTTAATGAACCTCAGCGCAGACATGATGGAGACTTTGTTTTCTCCTAGGAACACAACACATCGCAAGTTACCTCACACCGATTTCCCACCTGTTGCAGAAAACTAAGATCTTGCAACACAGGATGAAGTTCTGTACATGGTGACTGTAATGTAAGAAAAAAACAAAGGAAATAAAAACCTGCAATGGCTAAATCCATTAAAGTGTTTGTTGAAGTCAGTGCACAGGCACCAGACTCACTTGTGACTCCTTCAAACAGAGAAACATACATACAAGCACATTACTCACAACATAAAGTGAGAATCCTCACCCACAACACCAAATTACATTATGATCATTGTATAGCATTTGCAACACCATAATATTTCCACTTAATTGTGCACTTATTGAAATTACCGCACAGCATTTTTCTGTATTTGTTTTACTAACCAGATAATACACTGATGCCAGCAGATAAAAGTTCCAGAATCACTTCCTGCAGCTCTGGTTCATCTGGCACCCTTGTCTGCAGTAGGTGTCTGTTGCTGTCCCAAAGTGCTTCCAAGATGCCCAAGAACTGCGCAGCGCTACAGTCAAACAGGCTCACCAGCATGCGCTTTGTTGTCGTACGAGGCCACGGCGACTATAGAAGATAGTTTAAGGTTATCTCACAGGAACATAAACTCACAAAACCAGCTTACCACCTAAGCAAACAGTCTCAAAGTTTAACACTAGAATGGCCACGAGGGTTGTTTCAACCGTTTTCACATTTATATGTCATGTAACTTTGTTGAATTCAAAACGACTGCGCTGCTGGTTTTTGACTTTTCCTAAAAACATTTATATTTTCATTCAAAAGTTATTTACAAAATTTGCACGAAAGGCAAAGAAAATCTGATCATTTCTACCTATTTCAGCCACAGCTGGTCACAATGACTGCACAGACTTTGCTGCGGTTAAAATGAAACATTTTCGTGTGGTGGCAGCTGCATCTTGGCTGCTTGGCAACTATCATTGTCTCTGTCAAAAGTAAAACTTCAAGAGTGTCCACGAGTTCAATTTACACAGGAGATTTTTGTCCCTCGAAGCAGCGCGGTGCACGACAGCACAGCAGGAGCGGATCTGGATGATCTGTGTCTGATGAAAGTGGACACTTTCTTTCTCTCATTGGCATATCTTCAGGTGTTATTTCATTTTTTAAAAAGACATCCTAACACAATAAATCTGTTACTCTCTATATTGGGTATTTATCATGAGAGATAATGGAATTTGGAATCTGACAGTCAAACTGAACACTCACAGCCTTTCTGGTAAGGTATGGAACTCTGGTCCTTCTAGTGTTAATACTGATATATAACAAAATTAGAGATGTCCTGAAGAGACCTCTGTGGTGCTATGGCGGGAAAACAGCAATTACAAGAGTTTATGTAGTGAATGTTATTACACTGGGGATGTCGTTCAGGGTTCTTTTTGGTTTGATTCTGGGTTTCCTTCTGGCCTCAAAAACTGCCCGCTTAAACATCACAGCAGCCAGCTGGGAAAAAAAAAAAGAAGAAAGATTTGAATCAAGATCTGAACTGTATCATTTTGTTATTTTCTCTGCTGATTGTGTCGCTGCGAAGCGGGAATAATCTTTACTGTAAAATGTCTTGAGTCAGGAACAGTATGAAGAGAATATTTCAAGTACATTCTAAATCATATTTTCATGAGAGGAGTCCCCTGCCTTGATAGAGGCTTCTCTGTAAGCTCTCTGAGTCTCTCTGGTGGCAGGAATGTCACTTTGTTGCTCCATCTTTGCTAGGTCATTAATTTTTCCCAGGGCTCGTCTGGCAAAGTCCTGCAAGTGACACAAACAACAGCACACGTGGGGAATACGACTTGCAGAATGATTCTGAAATTCAGTTAAGAACTTTTTCTATGTGACTTCATTATGCTCATAAAAATTTCATATATGTCCATACTTCCTAAATGTCACTAGTTTTCTGTTGTAACACATTGGAGACATAGCATTGAGAATGAAGGTTTCTTTGCCTGTATTTGAGACAGTAACACTTTGATTAAGCAGATAGACAAACATCATGAAAACAGGTCAACAGCAAATAGCCTGCTGCCACCTGGCTAACAGAACACTGCAGACAGAAAGGGAAGAGGGGACAGTGGGTATTTATAACTTATTGAATCAGCCTGTTCCTGTCAGTCTGTTCACATTAAGATGATCGTGTGTTTGCAGGCATTTGAATGCAGATGAAATGTGCTCCTCACCTCCGCATGCACTGCAGCTTGGTTGTCGTAGTAACAGTAGCAGACAGCACAGTACAGTGTGACAGTCCATGGCAGATACTCTGCAGTCATTAGAGGGATGGAGAGCTCTAAACTGATGCTAGCCCACAGAAGGTACTCCAGTGCCTGAGCAGGATGGTAAATGTTGGTATAAAAGATCATAACTAAAGCAACTACTGTACGTCTGCGAGGGTTGATTGATAAGTTCGGATCTCAGGCAGAAGGAGATGAGCTCCATAACTCTCCAAACATGCACATGAACTTGAACTCTTTGAGCAATAAGGCTTTACTGAATTTGGATAGTCTAACAACAGATAGTTTATAGACTATTTGTAACATTTCCACAACATATCAGTTGGTTAATATTTCTATATATGCTGTTGAATATTACTTAACTAATAATAATTTTATTTGATCTTTTTTCCAAATTTTATTCTGAATGTTTTTACAATGTTCAACAAAGGCGAATGAAATGGTTAACTAATTGCTGTAATGATTAGGGTTAGGGTCACAGTTAGTCACATTGTTGACTGTCAACTGATATGTTTGTGGAAATGTTACAAATACTCTATAAACTATCAGTAGGCAGACTATCCCAATCAACTGTTACCAGAGATAATAAAGAAACTTTGAAGTTAAGAACTTCTGTGGTATTTCTGTTTAAGGTATCAGAAACTGCAAGTCAGCATTGCCTGAGAAAATCAACTTGTGCAGTCATCCACTACCTTTGTCTCAAGGGCATGTAGTAGGTCAACACTAAGGGAGGATACTCCTTCTCACAGCATGGTGAAGAAGTGGGTTCCTGAATTCAATTGTGGCATGAAGGTCAATTTTCTGTATTTCCTCAGACAGAGCTGACTTGCAAATTTCAGTTCAATTCAGTTTAACAGAAATATCCTCAAGGTTTTAACTTCAGACTTTAGGCATCATAGAGCTGAAGTGCGCGCGCATGTAGGGAGAGCTGTACTACTTATCTCCTAATGTTTGACCTTATCAATCACCTCTCACCCATTATAGAGATTATTGTATAATTGTTAGTCTGGCAAAAGTATCACATTGCAGCTGAAGAAGGTTAAGGTGACAAGCCAAAGTGCAGAGGAGAGTGAACCCCTGAAAACTTCTAAAACACTTTAAATAAAGTTTTTTTCCCTCACAATTAACACAAGCCAAATTAAACAGTCTGAAAAAAGATGCTGCAGTTCTCCCACTACCTGATTATCAAACACAGTCTGATTCAAAACCTCTGTCACATAGAGTGTCTCACACTTATATCCATTTTACAAACTGAGTTAGAGTGCATTAGATACGGCAAAAAGAAACTTCTGAAATACGCTCTTTGGAAGATGAATATGCCATTACGTTTGCAACTAGAATAAAGCAGTGTGAGTTCCATTTATTGTTTATTTGTGTTGTTTTTTTGTTTCTAGGTACCTGTGCGCTACAATTCATGGTCATCAGGTAACGGCAGATAGTGTACATGTGCAAAGAACCTGAAGAGGATGACAAAGAAAACAAGAAAAACACACAGTGGGATGTTACCATTATGATATAAAATATAGTAGGTTATTTTAATTTCTCTCTTCCCTTTAACAGTGTATTAATTATCATTACCTAGCTGATCCACACAATGGTTTATTCACTAAATCTAAAGTAAAGGCTAAACAAATTTACGGGAATCATAGTGTACAATTCTGAGTTAACCTGTTGGAACTCACTTAAACTATAAGAAATCACGTTAGCTTTGTTCAAAAAAGTTGACTTAGTAAAGGAGATCCTTGCATCTCGACATCTGGAAACTCACACACGCACACGCACACACACACACACACACACACACACCTGTCCCTCAGACACATGTCTGAAATCCTATTTTGTCCCCTCTCACATTTTGACAACTAAACTGAGATTTTATTGTCAAGCAAATGCTTTCAAAAATTATTCAACTTGTACTATACCATTATATAAATGCATGCAGAGGTGATCATGTTTCTGAAAAGCCTGCATCATGATCCTGATGAAGTTTAGCACATTCAACAGTTTACAGAGTCCACTGTGGCTGAGGATTCTGGGCCGTTTCTCCAGTTCAAATACACACAAGGCACATCCCTGCATCGCACGGACCTGAACACGAAGACACATTTACAACTCATTCAATTCAACTCATATAATGGTTTTTACCATGATAAAGTTCTAGGTCATATCAAGAGTCAAGTACATCATGCATAGCATCGGATTGTAAACAGGCAAACACATCACACAGGGACACAAACGAGCTCAGATAACAGTGTACCTTCATGTCGAAGGCATCTCGGTCTGTACCAAATCCCTCTGGAAAGAAGCAGGCCATAAAGTGGTCCACATCTGTTATGTCAGTTATTTTCACAGAGCTGAACTGCAACAGGTGAAGACTGTAGCCCTGCCAAAGGGCCAGCTGGTACAGCTACAGATGATGAGGAGAGGGAAGAGAGCACTGTGAGTGCGCCTTGCACAACAGTCACCAAGGCCAATTCCTGCTGTTAGTTTTGCAGCACTTAAACCTAAATTAGGTAATTATTGGACAAACGCTGAGATACCAAAGAGCACTGAGCAAAGAGACGCAGATTGTGAGACAACATTAAGGGTCAGGATGATAAAATAAACCACACAAATTTTCTAAACTCAGCAGTAAATAGAATAACTTGTTTCCATCTTACAGGACTTAACTTTATAACATTATGACAGAAATTAGGAATCAGAACCCAGAGCTTTCAGCATGAGCTATACTGCAGTTTATTTCTAATATCCTAGAAAGCATACTGTGCAGGCAACCAAGACTGAAAAGGGTTACAGTCATCACCCTGAATAACAAAAGGATCTCTGTGATTTACCTTTATCCCAAATAGGAAATCTGCAATCTCCAACATGCGCTTCTGGTACATCTTCGAAGGCAGTCGGTGTTTGTACTTTTTCCATATTTCCACCAAGATTCTAATCCTTTCAGAAAAAAATAAATAAATCAAATTTAACACAGGCTAAAGATGAAGTTGATCATTTAATGAGACCTGCACAGGACACTGAACATGATTGATCTGTACGTAATTTAATTTAAATTCACTCATTCATTTTTTAAAATTTATTTTAAGGGACAAGCACCTGATCCAAAACCAGTTTTTCTATAGGCAATCTTATTATAACGTTAGCTCTTTGCAATCCAACTACCCTTTGAAAATAAATAAATTCTGCTAGCACATTTGGCTACGAATGGATGACTTTTTAATTTATCTTTAATGTAGAATCGTTAGCAAACATGTCAGGCCTTAGGTTTGTCTGACACATCTGGGGTCCCAGTTTCTGTATGTTAACTAACCTTAGGCACCTGCCTGCCCTGCTAAGCGTAGCTAACGTATTATACTACGTACTACATGGAATTTTGTGGCAAATTCCCTTAAACGTTGACTAACTAGGTTATATAGCCTTACGCACCAAAAAGTAGAGATAATGTTTAGCTAAACAGACTACAACTTTTTGTTCTGGCAACAACTGTGTTATCTCAGCTAACCGTTTCGCAGACTTCAAAGTTGAGTTATCCGAAGAATGACAGCACAAAGCTGACAGTAGGTTAACTCTCGATATCTCACCCTTTAGCACAGGGGTTGTCGTCGTGCGTGGTCGCAGAGGAGACTCGTCTCATCAGCGTCATGAACGAGTTAATATCTCGTTCAAACGCTGAAATAACGGGGTTTCTTTTATCAAGCTTTCCATAATGTGAGGCCGGCAAGTCCATTTCTGTTGCAACAACGGTACTTTTCAATAACTAACGTAGCATGGCGCCTTTTCGCTAACATTAGCTAATAGCGTTCAATAGAACAACAAACGGCTCAAAAGCACGGGGGCAACGCACATCACCATGGAAACGACGCTAAACAAACAGGAAGCAAAGTAGTTCGCGAGCAAGTATCCCAAGTAGACAATTAATTTCCGTAACAAAAAGGATTCAAATTGATTTATCCGCTTATCTTAGTTGTAAATTTTAAATGGAGACGCCAATTAAAGATCGATATCAAACTCTGGAAGATAAACACGGTGGTTAAGGAGGAGTCTCAGTTTTATGAAAGAAAATCTGCGACAGAAATTTACAGACCCCACCCCTCAAAAAAAAAAAAAAAAAAGAAAGAAAGAAAGAAAAGGTCAAGTTTTAAAAAGTCACAGATTGGACTATGTTTGGCAAAGCCAAAAGTCAATCAAAAGAAAATTTTAATGTTTGGCTTTAAAATCAACTTTAAAAACAAAAGTAATAACACATTCTTCCTCTTACAAATCAAAACGCGCTGCATTTTAAGCCAAAAAAAAAAAAAAAAAAAAA
>JAQLOL010000006.1:12455434-12471263 GCA_029783665.1 Naso thynnoides
CGCTGCATTTTAAGCCAAAAAAAAAAAAAAAACAGTCGCTATTGCTAACAATACGCCCCACTATTGCTTTATTAAAAAGACATTACGAAGTCAATATATTTTACACTACCATGTGTTAGCATCTACTGTATCATTATTCTGCAGGCAGCTACATAGCTGTGGTGTAGTTGCTAGGTCTAGCCTTAAAGCCAATTTTTGCACTATGGGGATAATTTTCATAGGAATATTCCTTGGATTGGCACTGAAAAGTGAATTATAATGGCTAATGGCTAATTTGTGTGAAAGGAAGTATAACTGTGGTTGCAGGAGTTTAAATTTCAGTAGAAAGTCAGTGCAGACAACACAGTGGTGACGTCACAACGAGGAGGAAGAAGTAGAGACTGAAAGAAATTTGGTTGGCACAACTGTTGCACAGTTGTTAAGCACTTCATATTTAACATCTGAGCTCATGATACACGTTGAGAGTGCCACCTAATGCTGTGCCATACAAACTCATCAATTCCCATTCAAGCTCACATCCATTCTGCACACAATCCCAAAGCTTCTGGCACTCGGAGCACAGCAGGCTAATGCTCTGGCAGCTAATGCTCAAACAAACACACACCCAGTCGCACTCAGACACACACAGAGGTCCAGACGGGGGCATTTCCTGGGGTATGAGTATGGGGGCATCAGCAGTACTCTGAGCCAGTGTCACCTCGTGACTGGGAGAAGGGAGAGACAGAGTGGCAGGGAGAGAGAACCAGTCAGAGTCAGATGAAACAATGAGGACGCTGGATGGATAAACAGTTGACATAATTGTTCCAGAAAGATCAGCCTTTTGGCAGAGTCACTGCTAGTGTGCATGAGAGGTTACAGAGGGGTGGGGATGCAAAGGCCTATAAATGCAGCACAGGAGAGCACAGCAGCACCCATCACAGACTGACCTCCCTTTCACCCATCATTTTTACATCTCTTTTGGAATCTCAACATGGATATCCCCATCCAGTTTCCTTGGTACCGTCGCTTCTTCCCTCATCGATTCTCTGACCTCTCCATGGCAGAACCTCTTACTGATTGGCCACTTGTCTGGCCCATGTCTTGGTCCTTTCCCTGGATGCGCCCTTCATTTATGCGCTGGTTCAACTGGTTCGACAATGGCCACAGTGAGGTAAAGTGAAATTTACCTGAGTTCCATGCAAAAAACCTACAAGTTGACTGCTAACTGAAAAAATATCACCGATATCTCTTTGACTTCTTATCATAAAATACTTATGGGTTACTAATGTGCTGTAGTATGTAGAATCATGGACAGGCCTTAAATGCATTCAAAAGCAAAGACATCTTTTTATTTGGCCTATGTGAGATCTACATCTCCCATTTCAAAGTACTGAGTCAAAATGACACCAAAAATTAGTTTCTTTCACTCCGAGAAAGTATGAATCTCACACTGAAATGACAATAAAAAGCTACTGTGTGTGTTTTGCTCAGCTGCATCCAGGCTGCAGGCATCTAACAAATGTGTCTGTCTTGTTTCTAACACTTCACTGCCTGTTCAGATGCGTATTGAAAAGGACCGCTTCGCCATTTACCTGGATGTGAAGCATTTCTCACCTGATGAGCTGTCTGTCAGCGTCGGGGATGAGTTCATCACAATACACGCCAAGCATGAAGACAGACAGGTCAGAGGGACTACAGAGACCTGCAGAAAGATGTATGACAACATTGATTTGATGACACTTTACTGACATTCTATTTCTGTGTCCAGGATGACCACGGCTTTGTGTCGAGGGAGTTTCTGAGGAAGTACAGGCTTCCTGCTGGCGTGTCAGGTGCTGATGTCACCTCTAGTCTGTCAGTGGATGGCGTGCTTACAATCACTGCACCTCGGTCCTCTACCGGCGAAGAGCGCAGCATTCCCATTTCCTGTGATGATGGAACAGCGAAACAGAAAATGTAGAGCAGAGTCCGATGCACTCTACACTGTCATTACTAACTCCGAGTGCTGCCTGTTTTTATATTTAACCTGTTGGGAGTTTTGTTGGCAGTTCAGTACACATACACAGTAGATGGGGCGTAGAGATTTAGATGTCTGTAAGTGCAAATTCCTTCTAATAAACCAGTAACAAATTCCTAACTCACTGTTATTCTGATGTCTCTGCAGGACAATGGTGCTCTAAAACCAAAGGCTAATATGTGCACACATGTTCCAAATTAATTTCAATTTGTATAACTCACTGGGGTGAGTTGCAGGTTAATGAACTCCAAAGAGTTAATTTCTCTATTACAAGCCCACAGTATTATTCTTTTAAACACCTCCCAGCCAAAATGTATTTATATGATAAACAGTGCAAGTGATCATATTTTGAAAGGCATTTCCTTTGTCTGTGTCAGTCATCAGGCATTTCTCACTGAGTAAAATGTCCGTACCATACTGGCAGTTTAGTGACAGAATTGCAAGTATTTATCAAAACCATACTTGCTTGCGTAACTGGTTACTTTACAGGGAAATGCCAACAGTTCAGTTTAAGGGAGTGAAAATAAAAAGACTTTGTTCTCAAAATCATAATTGTATCTACAGTTCACTGTTCTGTCTGTGGAAGTATGAGGAGGATAGAAACTGTTTCTGTATGTGTGAGAAGGAGGGAGTTCTCTGGAGGCATATTCAGTCAATTTCGGTTTGTTTCCTAGTAAAAAAGCCACCAAAGGACTTGGGACCAGGTTTGTACTTGTTGAGCGAAAGAAATGTGGTGAATGAGCGGGAGGGATTGTAGTGGACGAAGGAGGGGACAGACAGCTTTTATCACTGGGCTCCTTCACTGCTGGGGAGCATGGCCTCTGAGCTGCTAAGAAAAGTATGTGCATGAATGTATGTGAGAGTGAGTACACATGTGCTTTCAGATGTATGGATTACAGCTCTTCTGTTCCGTATCACCGGCAACAACCTTCTGGCATATTAACAAAGAAAACAACAAATAGATTAAATGAGGAAACTAAAAATCAAATGTCTGCTTTGTGTTGTTTTTATGTCTGCAGTATGAACTTAATATAACAGCACACAGGACATCTGACCTGCTGAATCATATGCATATGCATGAGGTTTTTATTTGGTTTTGTCAGATCAGCATAAAATCAGCAATGCCAAATTTTGCCAGCATATCAATTTTTTGGATTTTAAAGGAATGTCAAAAAATATATTTCCAACATTGTAATTTCTGTTGTTTAACTATCACATGTGGAAATAGATGTAACACAAACACCAATACCTATTTCTTTTATTCTTGCCTGTGCAATATAGGATAAATCTCATTTAGTTTATTAGATTTAATTTATACATTTTTGGGGGGAAATTAGGATAGAGAAACCCTGAGTGGAAAAATGTTTGAAAAATGTTTTTACCTTCTTCTTTGAAAAAAAGTGCAAAATTAGATTATTTTAAGTATATTGTATCAGACACATATTCTCATATTAATAGATCAAATAGCCTATTTTTTAATATCTTTGAGTGAATTTGTCATATAGGTGATGTTTTCTATGCACCACCACTATTTAAGAGTAAGTGAGTAAGTAAGAGTAAGTTGTTTCATTTTTTTCTTTTTTTTTCTTCTGAAAATCAAAGCTAAGAAGTATTTAGTTGTGTTTTTCATTGATTCAGGTCTTAATCTTGACATGTTGGTGCCAATTAACTAACTTTTCCATATTCCGTTCTAAATGTGTGTAGGGACTGCCATCTACTGGTTTAAACACTGCTATTGCAAGGCAGTTTTTTATGCATTTTAATGAGTTGATAAGGTGAAACATGTTGTCACCAGTGCCAAGACACTATCTTCAGGCTGAGACCAGTTGCCAGGCAACCAGAGGATTCTAGATACATTTTTTGAATTTCAGGAATGAGGCACTTTAGCCAGAATTGTGGGAGTTTAGTTACACTCTAACTACTTTTGCAGATTGTGTAAATCAGCAATCAGAAACAAAATCTTCACATTTCACATTTGTCTCTTTTTAAAGCACATTGTTTACCTTTAAAACTTTGAAAAATACTTTTATTGCCTATAAAACAGATTTAAACAGTATAACAGAGTATACAGAGCCAAACAAGTAGAGCTGCATCTGATTTCATTCTAGAATCACATATTGCTGTAAAGAGCTGTTATCCATTTCCACTAGTGCAGATTATAAACAGTGTCGATATGCAAACCTGCAGTACATAGTAATAGTCAGCAATGTGTGTAAGCAGATATGACACCAAAAAAGCCTGTTATCTTGCAATATTGTTGACAAGCAGGTTGAACTGTTTATCTGGAACAGTAGAAATCCCATTTCTGCAAGTAAAAAGAGAGGTAGAATTAGGAGAAAGCATCAGATAATAAGTGTGTGTGTGTGTGTGTTTGTGTTTACTTACAGTAGTCTTGACTTCAGTGCTGGCTGGCATGATTGGATGCATCTCCTCCACCACGCTGCTGGGGAAGTGGCCAATGCGAGCCTCCTGCTGTCCATAATAAGTATCCTGTACCTGCAAACAGATGATATGGACAAAAGTTTTTGACAGTATCACTTCTTCAGCTCTTTTGCTTAATAGCTAAGTTGAAACAACAATTATAATCATATAAATATATGTTTTACTTACACTGCCAGCCCAGAAAAGGTTCCCTCTGTCCTTGAGCATTGCGTAGACATAGATTAGCTGCCCCTGTCTGATGGGGATAAACCTGCAGTCTCCAGGGTAGTAGTCCTGCAGTGCACGAGCTATAAGGATTGGATCTGCGCAAGAATGTAGAAAAACACACATTTTTTATGCAAATTACAAAGCTGCATAACATGATCCAAAAACTAGGTGTAGCAAACAAGAGCACTAAACAGAAGTGGGTGAGAGTACTTACGGCTGCATTCGGAGTCGGCACAGAGTTTCTTGTCGGAGAGTTTTGGCATCTGTCTTCCAGCTTCAGAGGTTGGCAGCAGAAGCCACAGTGAAAGCACAAGCCAGAGTTTGCAAGGCATGTCTGTACTGCGTGAGATCACACCTGATGATTCAATGGCGGACGTCTTGCAGGCTTTTTGTTCACTTTGGTCTGTTTGCCGTCACCAAGAAGGAGGCGTGACCATGGCATCACTTTTTCCTGCTCCCCCTGCCCCCTACCTCATGAGCATGAGCGCACAGAGAGCTCCTTTCAAACTGTTCAAGCAGGTAAACAGGATGGGGGATGAGGAGGAGGAGGGTCGGATTAGACAGACCCCTGCTTGTGTCCTGACCTTTCCCTCCCTCTCCATCTCTCACCCTGTGTCACCCCTGTCCACAGAGCCTGGTTGGACATTCCTCAGAGTTAACCTGTGTTATCCCTACCTTATTCAGCCACTAGATGGCAGAGCAGCTTATTTCACAGCAAAAGAACTACTGTTCCCTTTTTCCCTCCTCCGTCTCTGTCTATTTCTCTCTGTTTGCACTCTTTACCTTCTTCAGCTCAGGAGGTGGAGCTACTGGCTGTATTTACATATTGTATGTTTCCACTGCCAAGGAAACCAGCTGAGCCTCTCTTGTGCAAACACTCCCAAACACACACACACAGTTGCCAAACAGGAAGACCATACCTGCTTCGTATGAGTCGTCTGGGAAGTGTCAGGTAAGAAAGACTTAGCTTTTGTACCTCCGAAGATGAAGAAGGGTTAACACAGGTTCTTTAGTTAGTTCTCATGATGGGAATAAAAAATTCTGATGTAGTAAGTTCATTCTTTGTGTTAAGAAATGACTTTCAATTGGATGACAGCATGCTTTCAATGGAAATGAGAGGTAACAGCAACAGGTGAGCTGGCAGATGATGACATCAGACAGAGATGTCACAGCAGAGTGAGGAGAGCAACTACTGCGTCAAAATGTAGTTTATACATTCAGAATTTATAAAAACATGAATCTGCAGTGATGCAAATAACAATATGTGGCAGCAGTGACAACACTTTTAAGACAAGCATGGTGGTGAATGTTTTTGAATGATTTGGCCAGAAAGAGATTGTTCTCTGTAGGAGCATTCAGGACATTGCTGTATTTGTAGGATATCACAGAGCACAATGCCTTTGGAATTCAGGGAGGGGGAGCAGAACAGAGATAATAGTGGAGCTGGTATTTCGGTCAGAGCAACAAAAGGACTTGTCAGACAAAAGATCTTCTTCAAAGCCATATGAGATTATATTACAAGTAAACAACCAGTCAGACACTTACATAAGTTATTATGGATGTCCTGAATTTCAGATTTACAGTTGAAAATCTGTTTTCTTTCTTCTTTTCTTGCCCAGAAAGTTATATGTGAAGAAGTGAAGATTTGATCGGTACCAGCATTTGGAAAACTGGCACAAGTTAAGCTGAGGGACACCCTGGGGTCCATCATCATCAAACTACTCTAGACCTGATCATTAAGAAACAGGAAAGCATTCCACCTGCGTGAGCGTGGATTACAAGTCGCGGGATAATGATGTCTAACTGACTCCTACAAACCTGTCAAAAATGTTTACCCCCACCAAAAACAGTCTTCCGTCCCCCAGCCTGGAGGACTCCTTTTTTCCTCTCTCCTCGGCCTCCTCAGTGTCACTCTCCTTTGGTCTCTCCTCATCCGCATCCTCTCCCGGCAGCAGTGACAGCGGAGGTGGGATAGAAACAGATCTGATTCTGGCTGCAGAACTGGGACAAGCTTTGCTGGAGAAGAATGAGGAGCTGGCAGCCTCTTTGGAGCAAAGTGAGAGGGAGGTGGAGGTAAGGAGAAAGCTTCTCTAAGCCGTATTTTTCCCTGTAACACTACTTGAAACTCGAAAGTCTGTAACTAATAATCATCTAAGTTAAGTATATTGTGCTCAAGATAACAGAAAAAACAGTTTTCCCATTCTCATCAACAAATGCTAACTACAAATAACAGGATATATAAACCTATTAAAACAGACAACTATATGAAAATGTTAAAGAAAAATAAAATATTTAAAAAAGGAAAGATAGAAGCTATCCACAACAACATGATAAAATTTGACATATTTAATGATGGTAAATTTTTACATTCATCATAAAAAAAAAATCACTGTGACATTTACAGTTACTAACTTACTGTGATTATATTTACAGTAAAATGACTGCACTTGTATTAACAGTAGTATTTTCTTCATTGTAAAATGTAGTTACAGTACTAGTTTATTTACTGTAATTCTTTTCATCCTGCCAATTTCTTAACTGTATATTCTTTTTACAGCTCATATCCTTACAGTGAAACTTATTCACAGTGCTTGCTTTTTAGTGCACATCTAGTTTACAGTGCTGGTTTCTAGACTGTACAGTTCAGTATACACTCTATTTCCCACAGTGGGTCTTGAACCCTGGTCTCCCACACCAGCTGCACAAACCACTCAACCATAGATCAGCTCTTCCAGAAAGCAGACTTTTCATAATATATAGTAATGAACAGTGGTAATGTGATTTTCCACAGTAGTGATTTCACAATTGTGATTTTCGAAAATACTCATTTACTACTCTGATTTTCTACTGTAGTCATTTTCTACTGTGATTTTCCACAGCAGTAAGCAGTAGCAGGATTACTACAGCAACGACACATCATCAATAGTGTAAAACTGACCTGTTTCACGACGGTATAATCACAGCTCATGCTCCCTATTAGTGGGTGAACAATCCAACACTAAGTGAATTCTTCACAATGATGGCAAGAACCGAGGATCTACTACTTTAACAGTAATGCTTTGACTACTGTGATTTTCTACAGAATAGTTATTTTCCGTTGTGATTTTCTACACTAGCTAAACTAATTTTTACCATAGGATATACAGTATTCTATAGAATAAAAAATATTTATAGTATTTAACTGTGTATAAAATGGTAAATTACCAGCGGTAAAGAATGAACAGTGCAAAAAGCAATTAAATCTAATTCCAGAAAATACAAAAAAGTTGTGGCAGCAGTCTGAGAACTGTTGGTTTCCTGGAAATATTTTTATTGTAAATTATTTATTTGTCACACTGCAGGTACAACGATATTTTTCACAGACAAAATTTTGGCATGATAGAGAAGCACAGGTATAAACACAAAATTTAATGATGCCTGAATTCTACCTATCAGTTGCTGCTCCAGTTTCAGGGCCCTGACATTGTGCTTGCTGGTTGTCATGGTTTCCTGGAATGCTTGAATAATATAGTACCTTTGTTAATGTTATTTGTAGTAGGTGTTTTTTCTACTATGACATGTCAAAATGCAAAAATAACGCCTATTATGCTTCACTGAATGGAATGATGTTCTCAAACACTTCCTGCCCAGAAAAAGACACATTTCCCTTCACATTCAAAGTAGCAAGAATACAGACATTAAAATATCAGTGTAGTTCAGTTTCTGATATATTCATGTTGTCTGAAAGGCACTTGCTGCTGTGTTCAATGTCTCAGGTGTTACAGCAGGAGAAGCATCTTCTTCAGAGGAAGCTTGAGATGAATGAACTGGCATCTGGGCAGCGAGAAGCGGAGCTGGCTGCAGATTTATCTGCCATGAGGGCAGAACTGGAACGATATCACAGCCAGGGGCGGGACCGGCGGAGGGATGAGAGTGATCACCTGACTCAGCTGGCCAACCACAACCAGCGTTTGGTGGAGCAGCTTGCAGAGGTTAGTCTAGGGAATACACAGGCTGAACCCTGACCTAATGAGCAGATAAACCACCAAAGAAAACATCACATTTATGTTATAAAGCTGTTAGAATAAAAAGAATCTACAATTTATACAGTATGTGTGTGTGTGTGTGAATGTGTGTGAGTTTGTGTGTAGGAGTTGTCTGCGTGTGTGCCGTTAAAGTCACACAGACAAAAAAATGCAGACTAGCAGGTTTAATGAGTCCACCCTTCGTCACTCCCTTAACAAAAGTTTTCTCAACTTGTCCATCTTCGGCTCTTCCAGGCTGTAACGCTGGAACATTCTTTAAGGACTGAGCTTCGCTCCCTCAGAGAAGAGATGGATGAATCGTCTTTTAGCCGAAATATCAACTCCACACAACTAGACAACGTACAAGCAGAGGTATACCAGTACTTGCCAGTCATTTTGTCATGTTTAGCACAAGTGTGTTTTAGTGCATCAGTGACAAGAAAGCACAGAGAACAAGTCCAAGTCTCGTCTCAAGTCCTTGATGCCAAGTCCAAGTTCACGTCCCGTCGTGCCTCAGTAGCAAATTGCAAGTCATTTCTACATCTCTTATATTTCTATGTGCTGACAATTGAATTACATGGCATTTGTAGTTTTCATACAGATGATAGAAATCCTTCTAAAGAATCAAAGCCTGCTCTCCAAGGCCTGACTGCAGCTGTCTTTAATATGGTGGTTTTGGAATTTTATCGTGCTGAAACTTGAGGCATTGAGGTCTGACGTTAGGTCAAGTGTTCAGGAACTTAAGTTGAACACAACTCTCAAGTCCCATTTTGGTGACGTGAACCAGAGTTGAGCCAAGTCTCAAATCTACAGTCCCACTGCTTAAGCGCAATTGTAAATACTTGCATAATATTAAATAAGCCCAGAAAAGCTTCATCAGACTTATGGACACAAGTATTCATATCATAAGGCATCAAAATTAAACTATAAATATATTCTTGGTGAAACAAATCTTATTTATTTAGATGTTCAGCAGAAGAAAAACCAACGCTCACTTGATAATCTAAGCGCTCTAATAATTTCAGTCACCTCTTTCTTTGCACTATGTGTTTAATAGTTTGTGTTTCTATTCTGTCCATGCAGAATAGAGTTTTACTTGAACGGCTGTCGCACATGGACGCACAACTGAAAGCGTCAGAGGAGGACTGCAACAGACTTCGCACAGATAGAGAGAGACTGAGGGAAAGAGTGGCGGAGCTGCAAACGACCCTGAGAGAGAAAGAAGCAGAGGTGAAGATCAGTGACTGAATGAATCCAGACAGAAAATCCTTCGCTGCAGGAGACATCACTCATCACTCATTACTAACAGAATTTACTAACAAGACTTCTTTGAAGCTCTTAATCTGTGTGTTTATGTGTGTTTGTGTTTGTGGTTCGCTCTGTGGTGTGTTTGTGTGTATGTGTAGATAGAGCAGGAGCAGGGAGTGGTGTTTGAGTTGCGAACTTTGAATCGCTCCCTGCAACAGAAAGCTCTGAACCTGGGAGAAGAGAGCATTCTGGATAGCACACACACACAGCCTCTGTCTCTGCTTAGTGAAATTCAGCAATCACAGGTACACACACACACACACAAGCGCGCCCACACACCTCACACTAGCTTCAAGTCTAACTTTTCCTGGTGTGAACTAAATCTTGTACTGTGCTGACATCCTTCTTTGGATAGCATGATACTAACTTGTCATCAAAATACCAAATTTGCATAATTTTTTTCAACATGTCTCACCTTATTTGTTGTGCTGTGTTTATCTCTCCTGCTAACCAGGCTAAAGAAGCTCTTCTAGCACACTCAGCTGTCCTGCAAGCTAGAGATGAAGAGATACAGGCTCTTAAAGAGGAGGTCTGTTGATCTGCATACAACCACATACTGTATATACAGCAACTGAACATGTGTAGCCAAAGACCGCTTGACTACAGTTTAAGCCAGTGGTTCCCAAAGTAGGGGCCAGAGCCCCCTGGGGGGGTCATGAGACACAGGGCGCAAGATGCCTTCCAAAAAACAAATAAAAAAATAATAAATTTACAATTACATATTTAACCAACAATTTTACAAATTATTGCTACATTATTTTTCAAATCACTTAAAGCTAATATTCTGGCTGTTAGGCTGTTGTTCTTTTGTGTTGCATCGATGCCTGTGCAGGCCTGATAGTGTGTTGCGCAGCTGTGCACAATGTTATACGTCATCTCCCCAGTCTCTGGCACCAATATTTTGGGGGGTTGCAGCCTGAAAGGTTTGGGAACCCCTGCTTTCAGCGGTTGTTCAATATGCAGTTTACATGAGTGTGACATGGAAATGTGAACGCTGTGAATACTACTTCCTCAAATGACAATGTGCATGCTTTTCAATAGCTGCAATCTCAGCGAGAAGAGCTGGAATCTTTGAGGGAGGAAATCAAGCCGTTTAGGGGCAGTTCTGGAACGCCAAGCTACAGGTAACGCCACACAACACAACACCTTTGATTTGAATTGATCTCATTTCATTATGACCTACTGCAGAAGCAGAGTGGGACTTTCTGGCAAAACTTCACCAGCCATCAAGGTGCATGTAGGATGAAAAAAATCTTGAGGAAGTGAAAGAGCTTTAGCAACACTTGTAGTTAATTAGAAAACCTTCATTTGATCAATGCGTTTCAACTTGATGACCCTGATGAAGACCACAAACTGGAACAGATTGGTCACATTGAATGGTTCTAGTTAATCACAAGTGTTGCTGGAGCTTTTCCACCATTACAACCTACTGTAACATGCCACTGATCATCATATCAATGTCCAGTTCCTTAGAGAGTGAACTAGCCTTGGTGCGTCAAGAGAAAGAGTCACTAACTCAGCAGCTTCTGAACACCATCAAACACAAGGTGGCGCTGTCTCAAGAGCTGGATGCCTGGCAGGTATATATGTAGGGATATAAAAGTGAATGATGTGTTTTTGCAACAGATTTAAACTAGAGTGCCGTGGGAATGAGTCATCCAAAAACCTGGAAATGAGTTAGCATGACTGAACTTCCGATTCCCTCAGCTCAAAGTCAATGGGTTTCGTGAATTTTTGGTTTGGAATCTGGTAAGAAAAAAACTGCATTGACTTCTCGTCAACTTCTGGGTTAGCCTCCAAAAATACAAAACTCATCCCTGCAGCACTCTACAGTTCCACACACAAGCAGAGTATTGTTTTTTTCTATCTGAACCAATCATCTTGTTGCAGGAGGACATGCGGTTGGTGATCAATCAGCAGGTACAGCAAAGGGAGGAGGAGAGACAGAGGGAAACACAGCGAGAAAAAGAAAACACAGTTGGACTTCAAAGAAGTAAATCTTTACGAGTGAAAGGGGAAGGAGGAAGAGGATTTTTTTCTTCCCTTTTCAAAGAAAAATAACAGAGACATGGCATCGAAAACAAGCAAACAGAGTTCCAGCCTTTATCTTTGCCGCTGTGAACTTGTGCTGCTACATGGCGTACACTGTAATGTGATATCAGCAAGTCAAATGTTTACAGACCTCTTATTTGAATATTTTTGTATATACAATATGTCTATGAAGTTTATCAGCTATTTCCATTTTTAGTTCTTTATATTAAAATTTTCAGCCACCAATGTGTCTCTATCAGGTGTTTATAATCTGTTGGTTGTATTTTTCGTCTTTTCCATTTTTAAAAAATGTTTTAGTCAAACTGACTTTGTGTTCAGATGGAATGCAAAGAGAGTTTTAGATGTTTAGACCTGCATTATATACAGAAAAAGGGAAGAAGTGATTAGAGGCAAATGTGCACAGGGCAGTGTGAATTGACACAAAGATGCAAAGGCATGCAGCTTTGTTTTGCCTGTAGTAATTCCTGAGAAAATTACTGATGTGGCTGCAAATTCTAAAACGCGGCTGCTTCATGCACACCTTTAACACGTCAGCACAGAAGATGTGAGCTATCAGAACAGTTTCAAGGTTTTCACCCAAGGTGTCACCAAGTCAGTATCCGACCAAAATAAGAAATATGATCTCAATCTCTCCTTCTGTTCCAGAGTTCTAGCTTTAAATAATAGAGGAAAAGGTTTTTGCAGAACATGATGTCAGTAAAACTGACCTTTTACATTTTTAGTATAAAACGTCATCACGTCATTATTTTATGCTTTTAGATGTTTGTGTGCAGTCTAATCATAATTAGTGTATGAGTTCTTGAATTATTACAAAGAAAAAGTTCACAATAATGGGACACATATTTGAGCCTCATAGTGAAGGTTCACAACTTTCAAAGTCTAAATTAGCTGGTCATAATTTTTAATAGGCTTGAATGATCTTTTTTATTATTATTATTTTTTCACAGTGGGCTATTTATGCTTAGTAGGTACTTCAACTTTATACAAACCTGAGTCCTCCTTGTGTTCGTTTAGAAAAAAGAAAAATACAAAGTAGCCTACTTCGACAATAATCAAACATTTTGCAGCAGTGTAGCATTAAAACAGTAAAAGTTAAAAAAAAAAAAAAGAAAAGAAAAAAAGAAAATCTAAGTGTAAATTAATCCTAAGCCGTGTAGTACAGAAGTGGGAGTGGCTATGGTCGCTACTATCTTTTTTCTCATCTCAAAGTCGCAAAAAAAAAATTCGTTATCACAGGATAATGGCTTGTTTTCCTGTGATAACAGGATACGTTATTGTGTTATCACGAGATAACAAGGTTTGTTTTCCCATGATAAGGGGTTTTAAAAAAGGCTGTTGTCTCCTCTTTTCTATTATATCAGAGATCTGGAGTACCACCAGCACCAGCATGTAGATGGCTCCTGACAGGCTTGCTGAAAATGTGACATGACAGAGTACCTATCCATCAATACATTAGACTGTACTTCAGTCAAGGTCTAACACAGGCAGAAATTGCACAGATCAGCGCTGGTCATTTAGGGAGAAGAGGAGCCCTGCTGAAGCTTTATAGATGATCGCACTCCAGTGATGCTGCTGGCAGTGATCCTGACCGGCCAGATCTATTTGATTATGAACCACACACTCGCTTTCGATCACATGATGAAAGCTCACCTGATAAATGATCCCATTATCACGGGAAAACGAGCCATTATCCAGTGATAGCAAATTGATTTCCATGTGATCTCAAGATAACCGAATAGAAAGACAGTAGTGACCATGGCTGCTCTTGGCTTCCATAATGTAGCTATCAGCTCTCCACAAGAAATCACAACTTGAGAGGACTGACACTATTCCATGTGACTATGCATTTTTATAATCAGAGAATGGAAAAATGACTCACAGGTGGTATTTTTCCATCCCGTTTCTTTGGGCTCCTTGCTTTGTTTTATACGTGTCACTGATTCAAATGATCAGCTCGTTATCAAGCTCTGCTGAGGTCTGATAACGAGCCGTTCATTTGAATCAGGTGTGTTGGAGCAGAGACACATCTAAAACATGCAAGTTGTAAAACACTGCTCTAGCCTTACAACAATGATAATGCAAAGTAATATAACCATAATTCAGATCTTATTTTTTTATCGAAGCCACAGAGAGCCGCTGCAGAGGGGCAAAAGAGCCGCTCTGCAGACCCTTACTCTAATGAAATAAGTGAAACTTTAAAAAAACAATGACTGTATACTGCTCTAGCTACAGGACAGCAATATATTATAACCTAAGAAACAAACAATACCTCTGATAGAAATAACATCTTTAATAAATTAAGTCCAAAAAGACAGTCCTTCCCTTCCACTTCTCTCTATGCTTATTTCCCATAATGTATAAACAATTCATATGTGACGTTTCTTCTGTAGACAAGTCAGGAAATGCCCAGAAACAGCATGAGCAGTGCAGGTTGCATACATTTCAGTGTATCCATCTATATACAGTAAAACAGTGAAGTCCTGATTCAGTAGAGTTGATGCACAGCCCCTCTCACATCCCTCAGCTGAAGGTTAGTGTACATAGAGCAGCACGTTTTCTCTCAGAGTCAACAGGGTTTTTGTGAAACTTCACACACCTCTTTATGCTAGCTAAAAAACATGTGGACACATTCGTACACACAGTCATTTACTCATTTACAGTTTGAGGGACCATACAGGCGTACGTTTCTGCCGACCACTTGTTTTTTTTTTTAGATCCATCTTCCAGGCTTGAGTTTGCAAGAAAATTTGCTCATAAGACACTGTTTTGAGATAAATTAATATTTCACTAAGGTTTTCATCTTTTCAAGCTAAAATCATGGTGGTGCCTTTCAGTAACCATACATCTACAAATTCATGATTCAGGAGAGGGATGTGTTGGTGAGCTACGCTCAACAAAACTCACATGAATCACAGAAAACAAATGTGGATGTTGTGAAAGGAAAACTGTTAATTTGATCAGTTGAATTATCTTTCTCTTGCAGGTTTCCTGTTGCTAAGAGATTTCCAAATGATACTGGCATGAATGCGAGCCACTGGCTGCCTGAAATTATATGAGAATTTATGTATGTGTTTAACAAACAATAGTTTGCTTTACAAAATGGTGGGCAGAAAGGTCAGGCATACAAGAATTAAAGTTAATGTAGTTAATGGGCTAAAAAATGAAGAACACTACTGTTTCTCAACATACTCTATACATGTTTTGTTTCTCTATGAGCACCCACAGTATAAAATTTTCATTTATTTCCAGTTTTCAGTACAGTTTGTCTCTCATCCTTTCGGTTTCCATGGTCCAGAGGGTGATGTGCAGTCTGGTTTCAGCAGGACAGTAACACAAATCCAGTCTCAGTTGTTGAGACCCTCAAAATGTTTTTCCATATACAATCCAGTCATCAAAAACATCACCTCAGTTTTAAGAGGTAGTTTTGCAAAGTGAGATGCATTGATTTGCGGAAACATTTAGGGCCTCAACACCCAAACAATCCACAATACTCAGGTGGTTTGTAGGAAGAGTTTATGTGAAGTGGGGAAACCTTGGAAGATCAAGTCATTATGAAGCCTTTCAAACAGGTCTTTGGATGGATGTCCTGACAGCAAGCTGTAACCCCAGCAGGGGTCAGTGGAAGATTATCCCACATTGATGCCGAGGCCCACTTGCAGCTTGTCTCCTCTGTGATTTACGAAGGCACCCATGATCAATGTGGCAGGAAGCGGAGTCAGACGCTTCTCCAACACGCCTCCTATTATACCCCGACTGTTTATCATGCCTAGATACACATGTTAAAAAAAAAAAAAAAAAATTAGGGCTGTCAATCGATTAA
>JAQLOL010000006.1:12492913-12503305 GCA_029783665.1 Naso thynnoides
GTGGCTAATGTCGGCCTCAAGCTGAACGAAGTAACGGACCCAAATAACATTGAATCAAATGAAACAATTTATCAGATTTCATGCTTCTCCCTTTAGAGTCACAAAAGGCTTTATTCAACCTCTGTTTTGTTCATATGCAGCAGTGTTTCCCAAGATAGGTAAGCAGTTCATGGAGTTCAAGACTCTTTTAAAGTGTTCGGTTTACCCAGATTACAAAAGCATGTTGTCCTTATTGCCCATGGTAGTGCAGCTTCTAACCATATAGACTGTTTTGATTTGTGTTAAGGATTTTAGATTCGTTTGTCGACGAGCTTTCTGTCACCACAACATAATAAAGGTGATTGGACTTTGATTTGCGGAGCAATTTGCAATGAAAAATTTAATATAATCAACAACAGAGAAACAGTGTCTTTCTTCAGCAGAGAGGCTGCTGTGAAAGATGTAGGTCAGTTTATTATTCAGAGTGACCTGGACTTTGTTTCTTGACTCACCCTAACCCACATGCTGTGAGCATCACAAACACAACGTCATTGACCTCAGTAAAACTGGGGTGTATTTGCACGATAAGATGTAAAATTATGGTTAGTTTTGTTGTCGTAATTTAGGCAAACTGATACAGATAATTTTGAGTTCATACACTTAAACAACTTTCTTTTAAATGACCACAAACTACTTGCTGCAAGAAGTTGGTTTACCAGTGGGCATTAGGTTAAAACAAAACACAATTTGAGTGTCCTCACCTAATTTTAATCCCCAAAAAGGCTTTAGAAATAAATGGTACAAACAACTACAACATTGTACGTGCACAGTTTTCTGCCATTCTCTCACCCCAGTCCACAAGCATCCACACAATGAAGCTCTTCAACGAATCAGTAGTTTTCTCTGTTGATCCATTCTTGTTCGTTGAAGTATCTCCCTCTGCCATCCAGAGTCAGGCCATTTCTGTAGTTGTCCAGATTTGCTTGGTAGGATTTTCGGTTTGCGAAGGTTCCCAGGCTGGTTTGGTAAGTGTCCTCCTTGCCGTTGGTGATGTATGTCTGATAGAGGTCAGCCTTCACTGTGTGACCTCCAGGCCTCAGTTTGGGGTCATAGAGGTCACTCCCTCCTCTGACATTGCCATCATACAATCCATGGTCCCCATACACACTGCTGCCATAATGCTCACTCTTCGTTGTGCGACGACCAAGACTCCTGTCGTAAAACTCTCTGTGCCCGGTGTAACCCAAGCTGCTGTCATTCAAGTCCCTCTTTCCTGAGCGGCTCAAGCTTGTGTCATAGAAGGTGCCACGACGGCCGAGGCTGAGGTCATTGAGGTCAAAGTTAAGGAAGCAGCTCTCAGTGCTGGCAAGCGTCACAAAGCCGCTCTCTGTGTCGCGACCCCCGAGGTTGTCATAGTCACCCGTTGGTGTGTCAGGGGAGGAACATAAAAAGGAGGTGTTCTTGGTCTGTGGGCGAGCTGAAACCAGGTCATCATCCTTCTGGGAGCGAATGACATTGTAGACGTCGGTTGGAGTAGTGCTGGGGTTGAGGCCTTGGTCTGTCTGGCATACCCCTGATTTCTGCTGTTTCCTCCTTCTGCCTCACACACAGAGAAGCATAAATGTCAAGACACCTGATAATTTGGATGAAACCTGAAACAGATTATGCTGTTTACATGGAGACCAGAATGTAACAGATTGAACTGTTTTCTATGATAAAATATCAAACTGGTGAAGTTCCATTTGCAGAAGTCAGTGCAAGCCTGATATGCTTTATTGCTCTGTGCCATAGATGCTGTACATGCTGTACAAAAAGGATTCAGTTAAAGTTAATGACCCACCCCTTTGCACTGCCTCACATGTCCCCTCATTGTAATGAACATGAGCACTGCAGTGCCGTGTGCATTATCCAGGTGCAGTGCTGCTTATTATCATGTTTTAGTCCACAGGTGAAAATAGTATCAAGCAAATGTACTTGGTACTTGTGCTTGATTAATGTTTCCAAAAAACTGCAGTGCCTGGGCATCTTTTGAAAATGTGTCGTGTTTTAAATATAATAGAATTATACATTTTGTGCACAATCTGAAGATTTATTCCTGAGCAGGGAAAATGGACTCGGAGCTGAGAGCCACAAATTAGGATGAAGGTCAGATAGTAAAACTATTTTTGATTTTGGTCTCTTTTAGGTATTTGAAGAAGAAATTGTCAATTTTGACTGTATTTTGGAATAAGGGATGTGGTTCTGCCCCCTCATGTTGTCATCTCAGATGTTCATATTAAATGGGGAAGGTTTTTTTTTTTTTTTTAATGATTCCAGCAAGGATATCAACAAAGTAAATGTAGCAAAAAGCTGTGTTTTCTACACTTGCTTTAGGGAAGACTTGGAACAATCTGCTCAGTGATGAATTTATCCTGAAGTTGACATAAAGCATCTGTTTGCCTTTAGTGTTTGCTTTGTTTTGGATCCTCACCGTCTGACAATCAGTTTGAAGCAGCACACTCCAATCACTGTCAGTAACAGCAGGATCAGGGGAATGGTGGGAATAATGATGTAAACCAAATTCAGAGCTTAAAGAGAGACACACAAACAGAGAGATGTAGGTTTAGTGATTGTCATGTTGGTTTTTGTAAAGGTCGACATCAGAGGAGTAACGGGTGAGTCAACCTGTACTTCTTTCTTGCTTGTCACTTGGATTCCATGGCTGCACCGATGAAGGTAAGACATCTGAAAGGAAAAGCATCCAAGATATTTAGACTCCTTCACTATCTATTCACAAGACTCACCAGAAAATCCAAAATATCTGCAAAATAATTTTAGAGTAATGCTTAGAAAATGTTACTTGTTTGAGTGGAGTTAGGAGAGGGGGATGGGTCCAGTGGCTTCTCTGTGGAGAAAATGAAACACAGTCAACAATTATTTAGTATTTTCAAAGTAAAAGTATACTGATACTTATATGAGTGCTATCATTACCTGCAGTGTATTTGCAGATGAAGTTGTTCTTGGTCTCACAATTGTCGTCGTTCCACTGGAACATGTAGAGACCCCCCAAACCAGGGGGGGCGGACGGCTGGTGATACATCACTACACACACCTCATAGCCGCATGAAGGCTCGTCCCAGTGCCAGTTCCTGCAACACACACACACACACCATATACACACACGCATACACACAAATCAAAACTCTATGTGATCATTCACCTCCTAATTAAATTTTTTCTAAAATTGCTAGTTTTTATGTAGGCGTAGTTTTTGTACAGATGCTTTTGTTCAAACACATTAGAGGTAATCCAATAAATCAGGCTGACACATTTCTTTATATTAACTTATTACATATATATCTGTATCTGTGTGTATGTCGGCTAAAACAGTGAGAAATGGTGGAGTCATTATAAAAAACTGTTTGCATTACTTAGAAAATAGCTGCAAAGGAGACCTTCAGCCAGATATGTCATCAGTTTTTTTTTTATTGTCAAAATCAACATCAGTATAGGTGTAAAAATTTAGTATTAATCATCCAATTAACAACACTTATGATTTGAATGAATGACCTTTAATTGTCATTGAACATAAAAACCCTGTTGGGCTGGTTGTAAGAAAAAGTAATACAATTAATTTAAATAAGTTTAAAACAAGTTAAATGATTAAAGATCAACTTTGGCTTCTAAAAAAAATCATGTGAAGGGAAAAAAACTATTTTTATTACTTATTTCTCACCTTCCTTTATACACACACCTCATCAGTCATTGTAGTGCAAAAAACCCCTTGGTAATTCATTTTATTGCTCTAAAATTCACTTTTACACTTTAATCCGCTGCCACCCACCTAAATGTAGATTTGCTGCCATCCAACCAGTAGTATTGTGGGGAGCAGTCTGAGCTGCTGTTCTCATCTCCATGGTTACGGCGGAGACCGATCCAGAAGTCTCCATCAGTTGGGCGGAGCTCCGTGATGAGCTGCTCTATGATCTTCTGCTCGGACGCAGACTCCACGCTCAGCAGCTGCCCTCCGTCTCGTCTGCAGGCGAGCTCGGCCTCAATGAAGTTCAGCTTTCGCCGGAGCTCAGAGAAGTAGGCCAGCTTGTAACACGGTTTCCCTTTTCCTGCCTTGCACACACGTTGACCTGCATGCATCCACACACACACACACACACACACACACAGACAAAACACTTTTGACATGATTTTAGCATGATTTAAAGCATGGCCAGCAGTGGATCTTAAAAATAACCCCTGCTGGTGAAGAGGTCCACTGTTGGTGAAAGTCTTACAACACCCAAGTCCACTGCTGCATAGGTAGGTGAGTGCAAACACACACACACACACACACACACTTCTGTATCACACACGCAATGGCCTTACAGTGGGAATTAAGTTTTTTGTTTGTTTTGTAAACAAACAAACACAAACACACAAACTGAACATTTGTTTATTGTGGATTTCTGTCTGTCTTGGTTGTATTTTTTGTATGTCTTTTTTTTTTAATTGTGGTTTTGTTTTGCTGTGGACCACTTGTGTGTCCTGAATAAAAAATAAAATCTAAAGTCTACACACACACACACACACACACGCACACACACACATGCACATACTCACTCACATAGACTTAGTTGTGGAAACCTCACAAAATGTAAGTGGTTTGTGTTACATACCTCTAGCTTCAAATATATCCGCTTCAAGAGCCGAACATTCCGCATGAAGTCAGGAAGGCAGGCCATGAGGAAACCAAAGATAAATCCAGAACTGAATCAAACGTTCATGTCTTTGTGCTGTGGTGTGTTTTTTGTGTGCGGCTTACCTGTTATGAGACTTGTGGCTGCACATGGATCAAAACATAAAAGCAGGAAGTGACAGAAGATCGTAAGCAGGTCCATCTTTGTCAGCATCAGTCAGTTTACCTCTGCCTCCTGTATTTTACTTTAGTCTTTTTCATGCCGCTGTCTGCTCCTCTGGTCCTCAGTTGTTCTCAGATAAAAATAGGTAAACTCTGAGCTGCAGCTTCACTTGGAAGAAAATTCTCCAAAAAGATGGAAAAAAATTAAGAGAAAACTAAAGAAGTGCTAAAGAGGCAAATCTCCTGTTCTATCTGCTGAGTGTGTGAGACAGAGGGAGGAGTGGGAAGAGGAGGAGAAAAGACTGTGTGTGTTTGGGAGGGGGCTGTAATCTGTTAAGAGCAGTCTTAATGATTGGGAGAAGAGGCTGCATCGATTGCAAGACATCTAATCTTGCAAGTGCTTCTCATCGTAAACGCTGACAAGAGGCAGATTTCACTCCTGTCTTTATTACTTAAGCTTTGGTATTATCATTACAAAAGTGTTACATGAAAATGATCTCCCTTAACTCAATCAAGAATATTTTAAAATATATCTCTGAGGTCCATCTTCAAGAAGTATTGCAGGGTTCTTTGCTTTATATATTATGGATACAGTACGTTTGGAAGTTAGGAAGATACCTTCACAGCTAACTAGGCTACTGCAAGGGGGGGGGGGGGACGAGGCAAATGATTTTTCTTTCCTTTATTATTAAGGCTTCCAAAAACTTGGTTTCAAATCTTAAACATGTCTCTGTAATAAATGTTTAAGAAATTTTAAATTGTTTCATAAATAAATGCTCTTGTCATTTAAAAACTCAGCTGATCTGCTTTGTCAGGACTGTGTGAGTTGGTTTGATTTGATTGACAGCTTCCTGGCAACACAAGTCAACAACCCCACGATGACCTCACCCTTTTCTACCGGAGCCCTGCACATATTTAAGAAAGCACAGACACACACTCATATACAGAATGTCTTTCGTGTAAAGTCGGCAAATTATTTGCGTCTGATCAAAAAACAAAACAAAACCTGTATTCAGGAGTCCTGCACTCACAACAGCATGAATTTTAAAAAAAGAAGAAAAGTTTGCAGGGCCTTGTGAAAATGAAAATTGTAAATTAAGGAAAAATGTGCCAGATGAGACATCTTTTATCAACAAATACAGAAATATCACAAGCATGTATGTGGTGCCCAAGTTAACCCTGTGTATATTTTTATTAAAAATAAATGTGTAGTTTAACATGATGAAACAGTTTGAATTAAATGAAAAAAAAAAGTTTAACATTTTGGTAAATAGGATACCATTATCCATGTTTTTGTTAAGAGTTAGACTGACTCCTTGTCAGTAAGAGAAAAGAGACAATTTACTATCAGGGAAAAAAAATCTATATATTTCCCAAATGGATTAATTATCCCTTTGACTGTAAATGTCTTTAACTTTCTACGCCATTGTTGAAGGGAGGCTAACAGCTATCGTTAGCTAGCAGGAAACAGCCTGGCTCTTCTGCTGCAACGTTTACCTAACAGATAAAGTGCAGTAACTGACAAATTTGATCTCATAACAAACAAAAGAGACATGTAGAAAAAAAAGCCTATGTATGCTTAGGCTGATTGTTGGATTGAAAAAAAAAGTGTACCTTTGGTGCCAGGCTAGCTTACTATGCTAAGCTAGCTTCACATGGTAGCAAGAACATTTCTCAATAAATCAGAGTATGGAACAGGAAAAAATAAGACTTTGTTGTCCAGTATAATTCATTGTAAAAACTCAGCTTTATTTAGATGAATGTTTGACATTACAGTTTAATAACAGTGCTTCCCATCTTCATAATGGCACCTATATAATTTCATATTAAAGCATCAGCATCAGCAGATGCCATGGATGCATGTGACCTGCTTTTCTTAGCACAAATGGGGGAAAAGGGTACGTATGCAGTTCTTAATGGAGCAATTTCTAAAATGGCCCATAAGGTTGATTTAGGGCTTGCAGAGAGACAGATAAGCTCGAGTTTAAACAGCAGGATGCTTCATCAGGAATATGCTGTGTGTGCTAGCATTGAATAGGGAGTGAGGGTGGGGTGGGGAGGTGGGGCTGAGACTGCCCTGGATGTACTCTTTACGTGCATGGGGCTCTATCCAAACACGGATAATCAGTTTAGGTGTAACAGATTGATTCCAGTCAAAGGGCTGCTGCTTTGTTGAAGCTGAAGGCAGGTTACAGGATGCTGGCATTAACAGGCGACGCTCTGAGGAGACCACACAGAGCGGTAACTGATTCCTCCAAAGAGATTTAATAAGGATGGTTCTCGTTTTGAATTTCCTCTTTGTTTACAGCCTCTGAGAGGGTTTCATTCAATTATGCCGCTCCTATTCGTCCCTCCTCTCACGCAGCCTGTCTTCCTCCATCCCTGCCTCCTCCTCTCATCCCCTATCAACCTCCTCCCTCTCTCCCATTTAGTTAAAGGGAAAACCAGATAAATGTTCCCATGGGAAGCCAGTATATCACTGATCTCTCTCACACACACACACACACACACACCGATAATGACAATGGAACACAGTTCTTTAATGTTTGGACGTTCAACCAATATGCATCAGTAAAGAAAACTGCGATGTGTATTTTCACCGTGTCCATGTCTAACAGTAATGGCCAACAGATCATAGTTACACAGTAAAACAACATGAATGGAAGCCATAAACTTGCTCTGACCACAATAAATCATTTACATTGCAATGGCCTTGTTTGTTTGTGGGCTGTAAAGATGCAGCAATGAATAAGAAACTGAGTTAATTTCCATCTCAAAGCCAGAAAGAGAAAGAAAAGAACTTAATTACTCACCTAAAATCACTAAATTCAATTTAAATAATCTAGACTGGCATGCTGCCGGACTGAGTGTCCGCATTGCGTAAGCCTGCACGGAGAGCTGGAAATGGGCCCTGAGTCGCTGACCTGAGGGGGAGCTGGGCGGCTCCATCAGCAGAACTGATCCATAAAAGACTTTTGATGAAACCTTTTAGCTGCCGTAGTAATTATTTGAATATTTTCTGCTTTAAGCAGTTTTGTGGAAGGCCTTAGATGAGGAAATATTAGCATGTGTGCCTTGTGTCATGTACCATTTTTAGTTCAAATTACATGATAAACTATTTTTTTCTCTCAGTCCTGTATAGACTATAAGTAATCTGCAAATAGAAAACAAATAGGTCGACATTATTGCACACCTTTAGAAACTTACAGGGTTTGACATACAGAGCCAATGTCAAGCAAAATCAGCAATAGAGAGTGCTTCAACAGGGGTGTGAAAAGGCTATTCCATTCCTTTTCACTATGCCCTGTACCCCAACATAACCATTTTTCTTTTGTTATACTGACATTATTTGTAGTTACATTTTTCTATTGATTAAGCTGGATTGTTTGAGTGAATATTTTTGATTATTGGTGTTTGTTTTGTTTTGTTTACAGTTTGGAATGTGTTAGGAAGGCCAGCCCAGTATAGTTGCAGTTGTAAGTGTGGAAAGTAGGTCACTGCTCATCAGTGCAGGGGAACCAGGTGTATCTGATCAGGTCCTCTATCAGCAAGGGTCTGGGCATGTTTGGAAGTGGGGGGAAAACTGTTTGATATGAAATGAGAGTTTGTTCAACTTTGCATATCTAAGTAATCTGTCTGTAAAATATGCTGGGATTTCGGCAGCAGCAGCAGTACATGCAGCCTGTCTTTTTTTTGCAACCTTTTGATTAAATGTTTACATTCCGTTTTTTCACCATATCCTTGCCAACGTTCTTAAATATTCTGGATAAACCACTCCTGCACTTTAATTAATGGGATGGGCTTTACTTTGAGCTTCCGGCTGAGGATTCCAAATAAAAGCTATTATGACCTATCCGGTATTATGATTTTGTTCAATATAAAACACCGGGGCACTTGATTAATAAAGCAACGTATTTAACATACATAGGTCAATGTCAAATGTAGGCTAGAAGGCTTCCGTCAAGTAACTAGACCATGCTCTTATTTTGAAAAGATATCTTGTCGGTTGTAGCCTACTGTAGTAGACTGTGTCCGACTTGATGCATCACTCTGGACCACGGCATCAGCATCCACAGGATTTGATGGCCAGAGGCGGCGGACTAGCAGGATACACCGGTTAGTAAACTGATGTTTGGAAAAATTTCCGTGTCAAATGAGGTGATTTCGGAGTTTTCGGCTCTGTCTACCGATCACGAATCACAGTCTTACAAAAGAAATCCTTTTTAACATCGAGGCTGTGAGGATGATGTGACACCGACTAACGGCACTGTTGCTCTTGCGGAGGCCTTGTTTCCGCAGATGCTGTCTGTTATACGGGATCGAACGCTCGGTTGTTACACAAACCCAATTTCTAAACGTCACCGTTCTCAAACGTTCTCAAAGTGACCGCAGCATCCCATCGTTTACAAGCCTAGAGTCTGTTGCCAAATTAATGTAAGGCCTGTTCTGCTGTTTGGCCTGTAGGCTAACTGGCGCACAGCGGTGGGGTGCAGGCCACCAGTAACGGACGATAGCATTTATTGATACGTTCCGACTAATGTCTGATTAATCAAAGCAACGCACTGAGTGAGAGGAGTCGACAGATGTTTTCACAGAGCGGCAGGCCGGCCTGAGCAGCATCATGGCGTCCTTGAGCCGTGAAGGGCAGAGCTGCAGCAGAGAGGATGCTGGGACAGAAAGCACCAACGATCTGCACGAGAAATAATTAAAGGAAAGGGGATTTTCTAAAAGCAGGATTGTTTAAAATGATATAAATGAAATGCCATTTGCATCCGGGTATTTACTCTACTCTTTTGTGTTGTTGAGGTCGAGGGCCTATGAAATTATTATTATAAAGGCTTTTGACCAGTAAGGACAGCCTAAATCCTTTATTTGATTGGCATATTCTGTACAAATGCAAATGATTTTGTTAATATCCTACATTTTAGTTACCAATTTAAATATATTTTATCTATTGGGAATGATTAAGAACTGACTTAGGCTTCGTAGAAACGCTTTCCTTCTCATGTCCATCCACCCACCAATCCATCCATCATGGCTTTAGCCAAGATGTGACAAATACTGAGGTTTTGAGAGTTTGAAAGCATCGTTCTACGAGAAAACTTTGAATAGTAAAGAATAAATGTATTATCTCGAGATCATGAAAAAAATAATTTCTTAATCATGGGATAATGGCTCGTTTCCACTTGATAATGGGATAAAGAAAATTCTGTTGTTTTCTCTTTTCCAATCATTTTTATCAGAGATCTGGAGTGCCACCAGTTCCAGCATGTAGATGGCTACTGACACCTGCTTTCTGTAAATGTCACATAACGGAGTATCTATTGATCAACACGTCAGACTGTACTTCAGTCAAAGTCTAACAGGCAGAAATTGCACTGTGTCTTTCTGTTCGAGATAACACTCAGATCAGCACTTGTCATTAAGGAGAAGATCAGCGTGGCTGAAGCTTTACAGATGATCGCACTACAGAGATGCTGCTTGCAGTGATCTTGACAGGCCAAATCTGTGTGATCATGAACCACACAATGGCTTTTGATGAAAGCTCACCTGATAAATTATTCACATTAACTTATTCCGTT